>JACGWL010000002.1:1202500-1802500 GCA_034509725.1 Sesamum angolense
ATAATACACTTGTTATGTGATTAATGTATAATTTAGAAAAAGTGACCAATCATAAAACAAGTGTATCACACTTACTTTGTGATTGAATTGATTCGATAGGATGAAGTTGGACAAAAATTTTCCATCTTAAATAAAAAGTAAATGTGTTTTAGAAATTGTGAGGCAAGAGAGAGGGACAAAAAGTTGATCTAAATAAAAAATTAAAAATAAATTAAATTAAATCTATGGCAAGAGATCAAAAATATTTGAAGACACTTATTATTTTTTGTCACTATAATAAAATAGAATTACTGATAAATATAATTAATGATAATTTAATATTATTACTAATTATATTTATTTAGAAACAAGATTATTATTTATTACAATAATGAATTTTAAAGTTTAGTGAAGATAATTATTTTGTAAAAAATTATAATTAGTTTCTAATTGTAAAAATTAAGTCTTGTATTTATTAGTTCACTAACTCTTGAGAGATTAATTCAGTGAACTAAAAATTAACGGCAAGAGAGGTAACATAGTTAGTGAACTGGTAAATACAAGAGTTAATCTAGTGAATTAGTGGAGATAATTATTTGTAAAAAATATTCTTTAACTTAATAAAAAATATTTTAAACACATTTTAAAAAATATATCACATCAACTATAATTATAATATTATTTTTATCTCACAATTAATTATGTATTAAAAAATATTGATTATACTAAAAAATTATTATTATTTTATATTGTTTATCTTTCTTTTACTATCATGTATTATTATTAAAAATATTAATAAGTAACTTAAAATATTATTATTGAAAATATTAATGAGTACGTAAATGTAGCTTTTAAATATTATAATATATTTAATATTTAATTGTAGTAAATAAAAATTTTGCATTTTGGCATAACAATATCGTATAACTTAAGAATAACGTCTCTTTATATCTCAAAGTTTAAAGTTTAGGTTGTAATTACTCACGAGCGAGTATCGATTGTTAGATAAATATATATAATTATTATAGTTGATGTGATACATTTTTTTTAAAATTGTGTTTGAAATGTTTTTTTCTTAAGTTAAGAAATATTAATTTTTTCGCAAACAAACAAACTTTTGTCCTACTCTATATGAGATGAAATTGAAAAATATCCTAGAAGCAACCAAAATTAAAAAAAAAAAAATCTTGCTAATTACAATTTTTACAAAATAATTATTTCCAGTAAAAATTTAAAATTCATTATTGTGATAAACTAATAATTCTTGTCACTAAATATATATAATTAATGACAATATTAAAATTACTATTAATATTTTTTTATTGATAATTTTCTATTTTTTTTAGTGATAAAAAATAAATTTTGTCTCCTAATATTTTTTATCTCTTGCCATAGATTTTATTTTGTTTAATATTTTATTTGGATCAACTTTTTCTATTTTCTCTCTCTTGTCCTACAATTTTTACGACACATTTCTCTAGTTCACTTATGATTGTCCACATGGCAATCATCTACAGAAGCAATAGGAGATGAAATAGAAAATTGAAATCGAGGATCCTATGCCATATATTAGTTCCTTCATAAATATATATATAGACACAAATTTCTCACTCACATAATTCTAAAGGTTGAATAACAATTTATCCCCCGTATATTTAAAATGAACAACTTACCCCTTATGAAAAATAAATAGCAATTTATCTTCTTATATTTTAAAAAATGAAGCAATTTAAAAAATATAAGGAGGTAAATTGCTATATTTTGAAAAATATAAGGGTTAAATAGGCATATTGCAATTTACTCAATTCTAAAATCACAGAGTTTATGTATGAAAATTTCATGTGGATGCAGATTCATATACTGTCGAGGGGATGATGGATGCAGCTATGAAACTGTTGAAGTATTTTTCATTCGAGTGGGTTGAATGGATGACTACAATGATGAGCAAGGCTGTGTTTATTGACTTATCCAAGTACGGGATCAAAGGCCAGAAGAAGGGCCTTTCACCGTCAAGCTCAAGTACGGCAAATTCCCGGTTATCGACGTCGGAACCTTTAACAAGATCAAGTCAGGGGAGATTGAGGTGTTGCCTGCAGGAATAAGAAAGCATAAAGGGGAATACTGTATTGTTCGAGAATGAAAATGAACATACGTTCAACGTCATTGTCTTTGCCACGGGGTTCAAAAGATCCACCAAACAATGGCTTAAGGTGAAGTTGTTGCTTCTGCTTAATTAATTCACTGATAATGGATGCTAGCTCCTATGTATGGTTTTTGTTGTACTTGTGCAGGGGGAGGATGTGGATAGTTTGTTGAATGATGATGGATTTGCAAAGAGTTTCCCTAACCACTGGAAGGGTAAGAAGGGGATGTATTGCGCTGGTTTGGCACAAAAAGGGTTCTACAGAACATTGCCCGTGACATCAAGGCCCTACTCTGATTCGGAAAACATTTTGTTTACTATTCATGTATGCGTGCAAAACTAAAAGCAATGATAACTTGAATGTTACAATATTAGCAAATGTCTGATGATTAATACCCGTGAGCTTGCCAAGTAATATGAAAAACAAGTAACATGAATACATCTATCTGTATTTAGTGTATGTCGTGTATCAGTTCTAAGTGTATTTATTTGATAAATAATGCCCATTGACAGGTCTATTCTCTCTACGAATTTCGGTTTGAAGATCACATGTCTAGTTATATAAATTACAAAGAATCGACCTTACTATTTGCATCACCTAATAATTAATACAACAACAATTCAACAGCCTCAGAGCAAGCTCTGCCACCCCAAGTGAATTGTGAAACAACACGAGTAGGGTTGGCGGGGAGGGCTGTCCATGGTGTTTTAGGGGGCCAAATGCAGCCCCTCAATCAAATATACCTACACTCTACAAAAATTAACTTCTGCACCGTAAATGCAGAACTTTTTAACTATTATTCAAATGTAACGAAACACTTACGCCCAAAGAAGACCGTCATGAACAATCTCTGAATTTGAAGCAGGGCTGTCGCCAACCTCATGTTGATCTATGGGTTCGTTTTGCCTGACAGGGTCCACATACGGATCTAACAGATCAGCTGATCTTTCTGATGGAATTCCGTAGCCTTTCAGGATGCTATCTGAAGCAGCTAAAGCTGATTCCCTCTCCAAAACAACCAAGAAATTGTCTTCGAATTCAAACACTAGATATTTTTCCTTGCAAGCTGATCAGATGTCCGATGGTTAGTGCAAGACCAGTTCAGGGTACAAGGAAATAATAGAACAGAGATGCTAGTCCTTACAATCAACTAGATGGGCCAGGTGATGAATATTTCTGATCCAAGTTCCATTTAACTTCAAAACCTGTCATAGTTTTTCCCTATAAGTTCAACCCCACAAACTGCAGAATTTGCATGCATGCATAAAAAGAGTCCAAAATTAGCTGTAGTTGACTTGCCTTTCGTTGCTCATATCTTCATATCCAATTACTTCATTTGCCAGAACCTATATAAACACAAAAATGATAAGCCAAAGACACCACGAACACAATTGCATTATGAAATATACACTTCTTTTATTGGAACCATTTGCTCATGATGCCAGTTTTACTCGCAAAAACTTCAATTTAATTGATGTCACTGTGACTTAGCAGTTTGAGTATCAATAAATAAACTGAAAGGAAAACTCCAGGGAGAGAAGCTGCTGCTGGGAGATGCATAACCAAGAACATACCTGCGATAGGATTACTATCTGTTCCCCTTTGAACCTTGGCATAGAGTACCTTGCTTTAGTCAACAATTTTAACTGACAATGAAGAAGCTTCTAATCAACCAGAGAACTCAAGGAAATACATAATATGTCATATATGTAAGGTAAAGAATGAAAGAAGAGGAGAAAAAGGTTACCCCAATGCTTTCTTCACATTCTTCCTGTCAGAACAACATAAATGAGGTAACAGTCGGTGAATGCGATTATCAAAGTATCATCTCTTTAAGATCTACGTTTTAAATGGCTAATAGGAAAGTCAGTCAAATAACTACAACTACTATCATAAAACGTACCCTATCAGAGGTTCTGAAAGAGGTGTAAACACCAAACCAGCAACTATTAAATATGAAGGTTGATCTCCTTCAATGTGATAGGGAACCTTCAGGTGAATATAGTAGGAAAAGACCATTTAATGTCAAAGCCTTAAATCCTGTTTGGGAAACTGAACAGTTTAATCATAAAATGAAATTTCAATTACCAAATGCACTCGCGTATCCAAAATGACTTGAACTTTCATAAATGCCCTCCCCTAATAATGCCAAGTTCTGCTTCATCACCCGTAAATCTGACAATGAGCACCATAGTAAGAGCATGAGCATCAGCTCAATAGAAAATAAATGAGATCTTTAATTGGGACCTGAAGAGGAGTTAGTTTCCTAGGATAACTGAAAATCAAATGTACAGCCAGATCCTTAATTCAGGTTCAGGGAGGCCATGAGGTTTTCTAGACGACATTATCATACAAACATCAAAGATAACATGGAGGGTGCTCCATCCACAAGAAGGGGAAGAAGAGTAGACTGTGAAAGGTGGGAGCAGATTTGTGCACAAATAGTACGTCTCTTCCCATCTCTTACGAGAAGTATGAAAGACCAAATATTCATGCTACTGACATTAAAATAATTCACGATAAAAATGAAGATGTAGCTTAGGTGTTAAAATTGGTATTCTTTTAGATACTGACACCAGGGCATAATAACAATAGATGTGCGCAATGGAGAAGGCTCGTAGAAAAAAATGGTGACAGTTAATTAGAACTTGGTAAATGAAATACAGTATTAAGATTGATTACATAATGAGTTCCATATGAAATTCAATATTCATGCAAAAGTAAATTTTACTTTTGACTGATAAGATAGCGAAATGCAATGCGCTCAGATGACCGGAAAGGTACTGTTCCTTCACACCCAACGCGAACATTGTCAAAGCTTACTATGACATCCCCTGGAAGGCAATTAAAGAACTAAATGTTACTTGACATGGAAAAAGGTCATCTTCATCACTGTTCTACTGGTTAATAAAGCAGAAAGTTTATTTTGGTCAAGCAGAACACAGAACTAATGCAAAAACCATTATCAGTGAGATTGAATGCAATCATGAAGTTAGCTCTGTTACTCGGTGTAATCAAGTTTCAACCTGATTTATTTCTTTATAATCCTATGCCAAATTTACCAGAGCAGCAAGCTTTAGACAAAGCAAAGGTCCTAGCTGAACCTTTATTTTGTCTTCCATTTTAAAAACTGAGAGTTCCAGAAACAGGCCAGAGCTTTATCTAATAAAACTTCAATTCTGCAGTAAGGCAAACGGTGCATAATCCAGCATGAATCCAAGATATAAGTGCTTCATCCAGTTCTTATTTGAAACAAGATTGATTAATAGCACTAATTCCACTTTTAAAGCACCGAGCTTCTATTTTGTTTCATGTACTTTCTGACTGAAAACAGAAAAAGAATTCAGTAGTCATTGCTTTACGAATAAGCAAATGCAATTGAGGAACAAAAGGACCGAAAGCATATCTTTTTCACAATCTTATGAGAAACAAAAATTTATGAATACATAGAGAAACAGCAAGGAAATTTAAGCTGATGAATACATTGAATTAGATTTTCAAGAAATTAAGGGAATCATGAAGGACAAAAACCAAATACTGCGGTACCAACACACCAAAGCTAGCGACAGTTATTTGAGGTCAAGAAAGATCAACGGAAAGCTCTAGAAGTTAGAAGGTAGGCATACCTCCTTCAACACAGCATTGGCATGGGAAGTTGGTTCAACCTTTCGCACAAGTACACCCTGCAGAAAATTAGGAGACTATCAGGAGGTGTAAAATAGGCAAAATAATATGAAAAAAGCAGCAAAATAGTTGCTTTAGTAATCTGGCAACGGAAAACGCCTTTTTCGGGCAGACTTAACCAAAATGAAAGAAGATATTTACCAACATAAGTATAAAATTGTATGCTCTATTTTTTCTTCCAGTAAAAAAGAGAAGGAAAAAGAATTAGCATAAAGGACCAATAATTTTAAGTACATAGCCTCATATCAACTTGTCTCTGCCAGAGAGGCATGCCAGTAACAATAGGAGCTACCAGAAAAAGCGACACCATGGAGGAGTCTAAAGAGCAAACAAATAGCAAAGGGAAAAGGTGGAAGAAGAGTTGAGTTAACAGTGCCTTGAAATTAAGAGCAAATTTCTCAGCAAGAATGACAAACAACATAACTTGCCATTTAAGATTTGTACCTCACCATGTGCTACATTTGTGAACGATGCAAACAAATATTTTGCTTCACCAGATTATAACATCCAAAAGCATCATCATGAATGCCAAAGCAAGCACCCCACATTGCCTCATCAGCTCTTAATTAAAGTATAGCCAAATTATTCTTAGTATCCCAGATATTAATCCATCAATCCTATTACTTGAAACTTCCAGAATCCAGATCGATAATGAATCTTAGGGCATATATTGATATACAGAATAATAAATGCTAGAAAACTAAAATCAACCGATATTCCATAGCCACACTCCAGGAGAATATCAGTTCCTGTGTATATAGGCTGATGCGTCAAATAACAGCAGCACAAAATAAAACTGTCAAGCACACAAATCGGCAGATCCTTCTAATCCAGTTAATAAAAAGAGAAAGACCTCATTAGTTGGCACATTTAAGCATGCCCGCAATGCTGGATTCTCCAATTTTTGCAACAACACACCAAGAGAAGGAAAACCTGAGAATTCAGCATAGTTCCATGAGTAGCAGATTATATTATCTTCAAGATTTATCAAATGCTCTATTGCTTAAAGAAAACAGAATATATTTAGATGATACAAAAAAAAAAAAAATCATATGAGGTTGGATCAATTCAATGCTTTCTCTCTAGCACATCCTGGCATCACTTTGTCAAGGCTTGCTGGGGAAAATAGAACCAGGTAACAATGGGAGCCCAATAAAATATGACGATAATCACATTTCTTTAATTTTGTGCAATACGGTTAATACTGATGCATCCCCTACCAATGTCCATGGGGTGCATATGACTAGGTGGGCTATGCGACACTAGAAAAGGAAAATGAGAACATGAAAAGAAATGGCAAATGACTGCACATGAAAGAAACAAAATAACACCTAGGAAGTATGAGATAAATTATTCTTATACAGGGATGGATTGAGACAGGAATAAAAACCCTCAATGTCTCACAAAGTGCAGAATCTAATGCTCAATGAAAGATTCTAACACTGACCAGCACATCTCATGTGAAGTAAAAACATGGTACAACATCAAACTCCTTCACTTATCTTATCAGTTTAGTCATTGCACATATGAATGACTCAGTCAATAGAATTTGCATGGAAGTCTTTAGCTCTTATTTCCCACTTCAGGAGGGTCAGTAACAAATAATATGTTAATGACAGGAAATGGTAAATCTTCCTCCTATTTTCGGATAGCCAGCAATCAGAATCCATGAATTTTGAATGTTAAGAGTACATGTTTAATGTGATGATGACACACCCAGAACTATTATTTCTTGCAAGCCAAGATGACTGCTTTGCTTGAGTCCCTCAAAAGAACATATCTCATCCAGACAACTACGACATCTCTGCAACATATCTCCAGTCCTTCTAAATACACCATTTTAATATTTTTAAAGCCAACACTCCTAGAAATCTGTGCTGAACCTCACTCTTAGAAATGTTAGCATGCAGCACATAATTGAATAAGTAGCAGATCTCTTCATGAAAAAGCACAATATAATGAAAATTACTAGTTCATGGAAGCCTCACCGGTGTATTTCCCATTCTTCTCATAATCTTCAAGAAAATGAGACACAACTGTTGTTGGAATCACATAGCCAATATTCTCAACATCATCAGATCTGTATACCTAAAAGAAAGGTCCTCTGAGAATATGATAGTGAAAGAAATGGCTGATGATGGACACGAAACCATTGGGTCTCTCAAATGAGGACCAGGAACACCTTAAAGAAAAAGAAAAAAAACTCCTGAAGGCACAATGGATTCACAAAAGTGCAGCCTAATATAAATTCTCACCAAAATAAAGTAAAAAAACAAAAAGAGCTAACATCAAAACTTCCAAAGTTCTTAAAAATCAAATTTAACTAAAAGAGCCTACCTGGAACGCAACCCCAATGCACTCTCCTTTGTCATTGAATGCAGGGCCACCGCTATTACCTAAAATATGATTAGCATAAGCAATGAAAAATGGTATAAGGATAGAACATAACTATGGGAGAGTATGATACTGTAAACCATAAAAGCCTGAGAAGTATGAGTTAGCAAAATGAGACATACATGTGACAAACAACAGATATTCCAACTAGAAAGCACTCCTAGTTTCACACATATACTTACCAGGATTTATTGCGGCATCAATTTGAATACCAAGTAACTCAGAAGATCCATGAGCATATGATGTTACCTGAAAGTAAATGACAAATATTGACCTTAATAGAAATAATTCTGATCCTCTTTTTCCTTTCCTGTAAATGCATCCATAGAGACAGAAAAATTATCTTACACGGCTACCTGTGATGAAAAGAGCATCAACTAATATGCACTATAAAGTGAGATAACCTCCACAATACATGAAAGAAATTAATGTCGTTGTATATATTCAAGCTCCTATTTTTCATTCATCAAACTTAACTGATTTCGTCACTCTGACCTTAGACATTAGACACTCACAGACCGACTTATATCATGCCGTTCTCTCCAAAGGCTGCCTACCGTTATACCAATACTCAAACATGCAAATTTCCAATACTTTTACATTTCAAAGAATGAAATTGGTTTTCAGTCTTTAAATGTCCACTTAGCAACATATAGGTTTGTTCCATCAAAGTTCAAAAGAGTTGAGAGCTTCATTATTTGTTATAACAGTACGTATTAGGAGCTTAGAAGTAAATACAATAGAAATACTTTACAAAATCAAACACCATGGCATACTGTTTATTTCAGGAGAATACTGCTCCGTCATAGGCATTTATCCCAAGTTGTACGAAACAGAAGCCCTCCAACATATTACCTTTGGTTGGACTGGAAAATATGGAGCAATTATCCAGGACTCTTCAACCGAAGGAGGAGAGAGATAGACACAATAACATGAGCTCATGGACCAATGGCCATAGACATCCTAAATTTCATTGGAGATATTCTTTCTTCAACATATTCATAATTGACAACACATTCTTGCACAAAGCAAGAAACTTGTTCTTCACGCTATCAAAGCTTCCTTCTTCCAAAGTTCAGTTTAGCTTTTTAAAAGGTAAAGAGCTCATACAAGTTTCCAGATCAGGAATCTATCCTCTCAGTGCACAAATGATACTAAAACCTTCCTAAAGAAAAATAGACAATGACAACCATCACTCTAAAAACTATAGATGTACTAGATCAAATGATGCAAGTTTGAAAGACAGCTAAGGATGCAACAGCTGAAGTTCATTTCTGAATCATCAAGAATTCTAGGTTGTTTTTAACTCTAAAATTACATTGAAAAAAAAAGTCTTGAGGTTGTGTGCATCTGGGCTCTTTTCTACAACAAAAAGTACATGTTTTTCCACATCAAGAGACAGATGAGACAGCTTTTCTATTCTTCAGCAAGATGATAAATTCCGAAAGGATTATAATTCTGCTCCCAGCAAAATGATATATCTTTAAGTCCAAGATGACTCACCCAGATTACAAATAAAGTTTAGTTTCCATCAGGATGTAGGCCAAAGCCTAAAATTCTAATCAATCGCGTGGCAATTATATGGATAATATAATCTTAGAGTTTCATACAGTGAACAAACCTCAATTCTTGATACTACCCTTTCGACACTGAAATGGTTTCTCCTCCAAGAGGATAACCAACAACAGTCACTGCATCCTACAAATTCCAGAGGCATAAAGGGAAACATGGGTAAGAACAAGTAAAGAATCAGTTTAAGGCAATCACATAGAGATTAGATACAAATGATGCCATTTGGCTAAAGGCATGTATCCCCTACAAGTCTCAAAGTCTGTATGTCGCATGTGCAATAAAAACAAGCTAGGTGCATGAGAATAAGCATTCAATCACACAAATGAAGTATAATTTTAGCACAAAGCTAAAATGAATGCATTAGGAAAGACAGATATAAAAACACACTCAGGTTGAGATTTTGGAAATATTAGTTAACTGAAAGGAGATGTAACCCTGTTAAACAAGAACCAAGCAAGAAAATATGTTATTTATTTTCCATCATATTCAGCTTCCTATGTCTATGAGACCAATCCAAAACTATAAAACAGGGTACTACTGAGTTTTCTCCCCTTTTACAAAGACATGGCGTTCATTTGTTTTTTTCACAAGTGAATAGCATCGGGAGACATCAGAAGAAGAAAATGCAAACCATATGGAAAATCGATGTATTAGACACGAAGAGATGTATCCAGCGCAACACAGTTACATTTATCAATGAAATGCTACCCATGTAAGAACTTTGATATGTGGTTTTCTATTAGTTCCTCAAGTAGAAGGTGACTGCAAGAATATTTATAGCAGAAAAAAGAAATTGGAAATTAGCAATTTCTGCAGTGTCACAGTTTACGTTGGCATCTCCTGTGCATGAACAGATAGCACCAGAAAAAATAAATACACTGGAACAGAAGAAAATCAAGATAACATAGTATTGCATGCTTATAATAACAACAAGGGCAAACAAGGTGTCTTGCTCGGAAAGCAGAGGAGGATGAAACAAGTATACCTGCAAATTAGGCAAGCATCCAAAATGAAGAGGCTCAGCTCCTTGCCAGAATTCCTTGCTTTCAACAGAAAGCAGAGCTATATCACATTCTACACCTCTTGCTAGGACCTGTAATTATGACTGAGTACAGCGTAAGTGCCTCATCGAAGATACAATATGGATTTCTCCTCTCCTCTATTTGTTCTTTCTTTCTTTATTTATTTATTTTTTATTTTATTTTTATTTTTATTTTTTTTGTGTCTTTACTTTCTCCTTGGGTCAGAAAGTGCACGTATGGTTAAATTAATTCATTAGCATGCATCTGACAGATACTATTCAGCGTCTCTCTCAAACTTAAAGATTTAGAGTAAGAAAACCTTTCTTTTTTTTCACTCTGACCTCAGATGAGGATTAACATTATCTAACAGATCAAAGGCCAAATGTCAATAGACAGCATAAGATATCTATCAGATTCATTCATTGCTTAGGCTTTCATCTCTATAAGTTGTTGTGTCATATATACCACTTTTGGCACTTGTCCGGTAATATTAGGAGGTGTCACGAAAAGAGTAAAAGTGGTATATATAGTAAAAGAAGAATATAATGGCAGTGGATAATTGAATCTCAAAGACGGCTACCTTGGCAACATACTTTGTATCATCCCCTCTTCTTTTCACTTTGACCTGCAACCAGACAAAAATTAAACAAGTAAATGAAGGACACTTATAGTGCAAATGAGGAAGCTGAGTAGGTTTCAATCCTTAACTGCCAATCCATTAGCTTAAATCCCATTGACTGGAGAATGGTACAAGTGCGCTAACATTCAAGACTTGCTTAATTTTCTATAGTATTAGAAAAATATTAGCTACCAAGAAATAGGGTTCCAAATGACACTGGTTTTAAAAGAAATTGAATTCAAGGATAATGAATATAGTAAATCATTGATTTTTCTGCCCAAAGATTTTAAATTCCTTAAAACTCCAAAACTATCCAAACAGATGTGACCCATATGTAAACATGGAGCATATAAGACATGCCCAAAAACCAAGTCCGTTAAATAGGACACTGATGCAAAGATGGGTCATTTCCTTCCACTCAATAACTCAAGAATGTCATAATGCAACATGTGAATAAGCAAGAAATAGAAAGGGATCAAAAGTTCAGGCACTACCTGTGTATTATGTTCAACACAGTGTGCATTTGTCAATAACTTCCCATCCCCAATCATGAAAGCACTGCAGGGCACGCAAAACTTTTCATCAGTCTGAATCAAAAAGTGAGGTTAAAATTAAGAACGTATTTCAGAAATGCTTTTCAACTTAGGTTTAAGAAAAGATAACAGCTTCTTGCAAAATGAAACTCCAAGAAAAGGTGTCTCAGACATGCCTTCCTGTACTTGTGTACTGTCGTTGTTTCTGCCAAGGAAGGGAATAGTCTGGGGCAGTATGAGTACAGTAAACCTAAATGGCAGGGAAAAAAAAGAAGAAAAACTTAGCAAGGGATGATAACATAATAGAATTACAGAACAAGGATTTTCTACAACTTTCAGTACAAGTTCCAATCAAGAAGTCATTCTAGACTTTAACAAAATTATTGTTGAGGGAAGATACACAAAACGAAGCACAGACAAAGGAAAATAAAAATGAACAACGCTATGTTTACATGTAGATAAGAAACCAACTTTAACAAACATATATGATTAATTGTAAGCAGTATTCATTAACTAACTAAACCATTAAATATTTCATGCTTGGATAAACTAACCACTGATGAAGAAAATAAAAATGAGCATCCGAGTTTTACAACATATATGAATAATTGCAGGCAATACTCATTAACACTGTTAAACATTCATGTGTCAATTCAAGTATCAAAAGAATGACCAATCGCAAGCTTCATCAATAAAAGAATAATAACAAGTTCATGTTTGGATCTAAATGATTTCAAGGTGTTTGGGTTGATATTATTTGGTTATATAGAATAAAGCATACAAGGACGAAAGTAACAAGTAAAAAATGAGCAGGCAAGGACTCTAATGCAGAATGTAAGAAGCATAAGCTTGCAAGCAAAATGAAGGATCAAGAAAAAGTTCATTTTGTCTTTCTCATGTGTAAAAACAAGTAGAGAAAAAGTAAACTTCAGCTAAAGGAAAGAAGAAGTAAAAGAATGATACTAATATAACTAGAATATTAAAAATTAGTAGATATTCACCTTAACAACAGCATTAAGGAAAGAAGCATTCTGAAGATTACCCGCCTCAACCTGGGAAAGATAACTGATTAGGCTTGAGGACTGAAATGAAATCAGCTGAAAATGCCCGCGGCATATTGCTACTAATAGTAAGTCATAAAATAATATTTGCAAGAAATCATAAGCTTGTTATATTTCCATTTGTAGCATGCTGGTAAAATTTAACAGAAACAAGTGATAGAGATAATTACCAAATGTCAAATATAAGGATGACAGTTTCACAAGTAGCTGATAGGAAACAATAGATAAGCATCAATAACTTCCTTGAAAAACTGCAGAGATGTCTATTTATGCTAGGAAGACAACAAAGCTATAATTGAGTTCTACTGAAATCTTTCATATCATCACTAAATACCATTTACAAGCAAGTTATTGAACAGAATTGACCAGATCATATTTGACTAATCCCTGGTTCTCAAGCACCATTCACCACATCTCCTTCCCACCCAAAAGGAAAATGAACACTTAGAGAGATGATAAATGCACCTGCTGACTTTATAGACAATGATTGAGGTTAATAGATCCAGGTACACATACCTGTGGTTCCTTCAAGTCAACCAAAATGCCCTGGCTCTCTTTCTTCTGTACACCGAGTGATCTGAATGCTGTTGATTGGGACCGTCCAGCTTTATTCCAATCACTTCTACCATCAGAATTTGAAAAGGACCTTTCATCTTTTGATTTCAGATGAAACTTCTGTGTGGTAACTTCATTCTGGAATCAAGAACAATATGTAACGGGCTTAGTAGACATAGGCTAATCTTTTTCATTAAACAGGATATACTAGACTAGACTCTTTCACCAAAAGTATTCAAGAACAACATATAGAAGGACTTCATAAAATCATAAGATTATATTAGTCTTTTTTCTTGAACGCTATTATACTGGACTAGCCTCTATTAGAGAACGTATTCCAAAACAAGATACAAAAGATTTTCGTACGCTTATATTTTTCCTCAAGTAAATCATACTAGTACATCTTCACAATAAATCATACAAGAAAACATTCAAGAAAAGTATAAAAGGATTTCCTAGAATCCCTACAATTCTCCTTTTCCTCCACCAGGACATTCCATAAAATTGTATATATTATATGTTTATCTCAGTTCAAGAATCAATACTTCTCATTCAAAACGACATAAAACCAAAAATATCGGATACAAGACAATAAGGCTCCGCCATACCTGAATGCCGAATTTACAGAGGGATTTCTTGGGTTTTCCTTGAATCGGAATTTGATTCTGACAATCGGAGGGTTTACGAACACTAGACAAATAAGTCGGCCTACGCGAAGTGGAGAAGGGGGTGTAGGTGGTGGTGCAGCCGGTGGAGAACCAGCAGGTTGCGGCTGCTATTGCCATTAAACGTCCGACAATGAAGAGAGAGCGAAGTAGGTCTGCCGTTTCCTTATCCTTTCGTAACGTATATAAAAACGGTCAATTTGATTAGCGCACGCTTTGGCGCTCCCATGTTTCCTTTTTTTATTAGCGACATAAATATTTGAACTCTTTCATTAGTACAAACTTTATTTAATTGTATTACCAATCATTGTTTTTTATTTTAAAAATAAAAGAAATTATATTACTATATAAATATTTCAATAAATTAAACAAGTTAGCAATAAATAGACTCAATTAATATAAAATAAAATTATGAAATAAATATAAAAAAAACTCATATTTATATATTTCATATAACTCAAATTTATAATCTCGAACCCATCATAATAGTGTGGTAAGTTACCCCTCTACATTTCTTATACTGGCCTAAGGCATACCCATCAGCCCAACTGATCCCAAATCGATTGGCCTCAAGGTGCACAGTGGATCGGCCTGGCTCAAAACTAGTACAAACCAGCCTGAAAAAGCCCAGCCCACTACTAGCCCCAATTTGATTCATTTATAAACCCAAACCCAGCTCGTGAACCGGCCCAATTGTGGTCAGGACCAGGCTAGGACCAAGCCGGAATGTGCCTAACTATTTTGTTTTTATTTTTTTATGAAATTGAGGTTTTCTTTTGAACAACTACTTAAATATTAGTATTATGAAATAATAATAAATCAATCACACATAAACCATAACTAGAAAAATAATATTTAAGATTATATAATGAACTTAGATGATTACAAATTAAAAATTGGTTTGTAATAAACTCTGAAAAAAATAAATAAAAATGTATTAATGAATCAAAGTACAAATAGATTTAACGGAGATGGGCAATTGAGCTATATTTAAGAAAACAGATATGGGTGTTTTGCCTGTTTTTTTTTTTTAAACAAATGGGAGGTTATTGGCGGACCTTTTAAAACACATGGGGGGTTTATGCATTTTAGCCAATAAAAAAAGAAAGAATTATGATCCCATCATACTAATTTTTAGTGAAGTAAAAAATGATATTCAAATGATCAGATAATAAGATAAGTTAACTTTTAAAGTTTTATATTAACTGATAAATTATTTATTTTCTTTCTTTTCTTTATTTATCTATTTATTATAATGTATGGGTTTATATATTAGACTCTCATTAATAGTATTTGTTTTTTAAATAAGAGTAATGAACTATTATTAATTAAAATAAATTGATTATTATCGTTCATGTTGGATTTCAATATCTAATCAAAACTATTACAACGATTAATTATACTCTGATCAATAATATGAAACAAACTATAAATATCACAAACACATATCATTATAGTAGTAGCAACAACATTCCACGCATAAGGGCCTAAACTTCACCAACTAAACTGTGCATCATTTAAAATATATTTCAAAAATTAAAAAGATTAGTTATTACATGTACGCATGAACGACGTGTCACAACAACTAAGTATACTACAAAATTATGTATTGTTGAATAAGAAAAAGGTGCAATGCAAATAATTCATGTTAGTGTTCGGAAAAGTAGATACTATAGGTTGTATTTATACCAATTCCGAGGCAAATTATATGGTTGTGGTGGCACAGTCGGGTATTGGTACAATGCAGATAATGTGATGAAACCTACATTTCACATATATAAAGCAAGAATGTAGTTTTTATACTTAGAATTATTATCTCCAGTTGAGGAGTAACATAAGAGATATATATATATAGAGAGAGCAGTTTATGTTTTGATGGGTTTTAAAAGCGACGTCCTGCTTGTTTGCACATCTTTAGAATGTGAAAGTGGAGAAGAAATGTTGAGCGCGATGGAGTTAGCCAAGAAAGAAGGAGCAGATATTGTGGAACTCTGCATTGCTTCCATGTCTTTCTCCCACATTTCCGAGGTCGAACGCCTCTTCACCCTCAGAACCTTACCCTCTATTCTCTCTTTCGGGTATTTTTTTTTCTCCTTTTTTTTGTCTACAACATTCATACTTCAGCTTCATAATTTCAATATTTTTTTTTTCGGGGTTGGGGGCTTGGGGGAGTCATTTGATGGATGCGCTCTAGTGGTGGATAGGTCACACAGAACATGTTTCAACCAGACAGAGTTTGAAAATATTCATCTTCTAAAATGTTTAAATTATATTTAAGTTTTTTCAAGACTAGTGCGGCGCCCGTTTTCATGCATATAATTAATATTTTAAAAAATATTATAAATAAAAATAAAATATAAAATTAATAATATATTTAAAAAATATATAAATAAACTAATTTAAACTATTATCGACATAACAAAAGAATTGGTGTAGAATGTTAAAATTATGTAGAGTTACTTCTTTCAAAAAATAATTATAATTATAATTAATTTTTAAAGTTATTTAATTATAGTATGTAAAGGTTTGTGTGATGATATTATTAACCATTGTTTGTGTGATGTTATAATAACGACTTTTTCTCAGGCCCGATTACCTTAAAAAGCCATGCAGAAGATACTCTGAGAAGACACGATTAGAAATTCTAAAACGGGCCGTTGAATTGGACCTCGAATTTGTCGAAATTCACCATCAGGTCCGTCACCAATGCCCCGATTCTCCGTGTGTGTTTTCCGGTGATTGTAAGGAGGAAAACAGAGATACTACTGTCGGAAAAGTGATTGGTCACTTTTTTTTTTTTTAAATACACCGATCACATCATGAGTGTATTGTATTTTGATTTAGTCGTTCAGATTCGATCAAACGTTAGAATTTTTCTACTACTGTATACGTTGTATTGTATTGATTTACGTTGCAGGTGTGTAGTAAGGAGTTGATTGATGAGCTCAAGAGACAAAGATCAAAGACAAGGATTATTGTATCAAATCATGTATATAAAGGAGATTTTACCAGAGAAAAACTTGCTGACTTGATCATCGACATGCAATCCACGGATGCAGATATCATTAAACTTGTGATCGATGTCAAGTCTATTACAGATGTAGCTCCTCTCTTCCACATGCTCACACATTGTCAGGTACCACTGATTGCTAGAGCAATGGGAGAAAGAGGTCTGATCAGCCAACTCTTGGGTCCCAAATATGGTGCTTCCATGATATTTGGATCTTTAGGGGCCAAATTTATACCTGGCTTGCCACCTCTAGTTAGCATCAAACATGTATATAAGTTAGAAAATATGAATTCAGACACGAAAATATTCGGTGTTGTCTCGAATCCTGTAGGCCATAGTAAAGGCCCTCTTCTGCATAATCCTGCATTCAGACACACAGGGTATAATGGGATTTACGTACCTCTTTTAGTCGATGACATAAATGAATTCTTCAGAGTCTACTCCTGCAATGACTTTGCCGGTTTCAGGTATGTGTTGTTTGCCACAAAGATGTCTTTTTTTTTCATGTATTAGATCGTATTTTCGTACATATCTAAAGTGTGGAGTTGTTTATAGTGTGGGAATACCGCACAAAGAGACTGCCGTGAGTTGCTGTGATGAAGTTCATCCTCTTGCTCTGGTATGCTCCCAAGTTTCAATTTTGTGCTGCAGAAACCGGGAGATCAGTTACGTGGTTTGTAGTTAATGGATGCTTGCCTTTTCAGTCGATAGGAGCGGTGAACACCATTGTTCGGAGGCCTATGGATGGGAAGCTTGTCGGTTATAATACCGATTGCGAGGCTTGTATAACTGCTATTGAAGATGCATTTAGAGGTATCTGTCTCCTCTCTGTTTGCTGTCAATCTGGAGTATAGTTATCTAAGCACAAGCTCAGTATTGACATTGAAACTCTTGAATCAGAACGTTTTGTTCGAAATGGAGAAGCATTGCATGTTTCACCAATTGCTGGAAAATTGTTTGTATTGGTCGGAGCTGGTGGAGCTGGAAGAGCAATTGCGTTTGGCGCTAGGAGCAGAGGTGCCAGAGTTGTTATATTCAACCGTAATTTTGGTAGGAACTTAACTCAAACTGAAGCCTGGGGATTGAGTTTCCATCTGCAATGGCTGTGAACTAATTCTACTTTTCCTTTGTGTAAAGAAAGGGCTAAGGCTCTTGCAATGGCAGTGTCCGGTGAAGCTCTGCCATATGAAAGCTTAAACGACTTCCGGGCTGAGAAAGGAATGATTCTTGCAAATGCTTCTGCTGTGGGTATGGAGCCAAACACGGATCAAACTCCAGTTTCCAAGGTTTTGTATCCTCCTCAGCCATCGGAGAGTAGCCTGTCTGATGTACGTGGATCTAACTTATACTAATTGAATAGCGCATCTCTGTTTGCATTTTAGGTTGCTTTAAAATCATACGAACTGGTTTTTGATGCGGTTTACACGCCAAGAAACACTCGGCTCTTGCAAGAGGCTGCAGAGGTTGGAGCCACAGTTGTGAGTGGTGTGGAAATGTTCATCAGACAAGCTCTTGGCCAGTTTAAACTGTTCACCGGTGGATTAGGTACTCAACTACTTCTCATTTCTCGTTTACTCGTTTCCAATTTAAATCAAATAGTGATATGCATTACTTTGCCAAATCTGTTGGCGTTTTCCCTCGTTCCAGCACCAGAAGACTTCATGCGCAAGATTGTGCTAGAGCAATTCTGATGCAGATCTATCGTTAACAGCCGTCTAGAAGAACATGCTCAAAAGAGGACTGTTTGGTGAGATGAGAAACGTATAACCGTGCTACTGGGATTTTCAGCAGCAGGATTTGGATTCTTTATGTAATCATCACCTTCTTTAGAGGTCATACTCAAGTTGCACTAGTCACCAAGATATATGGTTTACAACATATTCTGATCTCTCTTTTCCTTTCCCGCCGACCAAACAGATCTCGTTCATCCTTTTACTACATATGACCTACTCCGTGGCTGTGCCAATCAATCTTTGTCATAGCCCACCGGTGATCTCATCAGTCTATTCTTACATTATCTGGTATTATATGTAATTTTCCTAAAACCGACCAAATAGCTCTAGATTCCCGCCAATAAAAAGGGACAAGAAAGAAAAAAACAAAAGAAGCTGGCAAACTTCATCAGAGTTGATCACCTGTGGGGAGACTTAATCTCTTGATTGATGTGAAACCACCGTCGACTACCAGATTATGCCCGCTAACAAACTTGGCATCATCAGATGCAAGAAACAAAGCAGCATTTGCTATGTCGCTCGGTTCACAAAAAGCTCCCCGCAGAACGCTGAAATCGTGCACCATCTTCACCAGCTTCTGTGCATCGACCCCGGGATAGTACTTCTTCAGTTCTTCCATCACAAAGGGAGTTGGAATAGCCATAGGGGATATGCAGTTGATCCTAATCCCATGACTGCACAGCTCTGATGCAGCTGACTTCACAATCCCAATCACACTACTCTTTGATATGGAATAAGTATGCTGTGCTAGCCCTCCCATTAGGCCTGTGACACTTGCGGTGCAAAGGATAACTCCTCTCTGCCTCGGGATCATGACACGGGCTGCGTGCTTGAGCCCAGCCAGGACTCCCCGGACATTGATCGCCAGGACTCGGTCGAATGTAGCCAAGTCGAGGTCGACTACGCTGGGCGGTGTGTGGCAAGCAATGCCAGCATTGTTGTACATGATGTCAAGTTGGCCGTGCTTGGAGACTGTGAAGTCCACTGCCTCTGAGACATCGGATTCTCTGGTGACATCGCACGGGATAAACGCAGCATTCGGGCCAAGTTCTCGAGCCGTTTGTTGGCCTTGGTCTTTCTGGATATCGGCCAACACTACTTTGGCACCATTGTTGATGAACTTGGTTGCTGTCTCTTTCCCTATGCCACTAGCTGCGCCCGTGATCAGAGCTACTTTCCCCTCCAGCTTGCTGAAGGAACAAAAAAACCACTATAAAAGTTGGATTCTGTGTTTATCCCTTATGATAAACATAGCTATGCCCATTTTCATTCTAGACATTCAGACTTGTGTTGGAACAAACTTCACATACATTTCACTCAGTATGTAAGAAGAAGAACAAAAGAAATCTGACATATCCCATTTAGCATCTACGCATGAAATATATGAAGAATTCATGGTTTCGATTTGTTGAATCAGCAGATTAATAAGCCAAAAGAGACCAACTCTCAGATCAAGAAAGCTTATCTACAACCGAAAAACACAGAGGAAAAAAATTAAAAGTAAATTACCTTCCTGTGTGAGCAAAGCTGTCTGTGAAAGGTTGGAGCAACTAAAAATCTTAAGCTGGAACACTTTCTGAGGAATTTACACCCAAAAACATCAAGGCCCAGAGAAAAGGAAAAAGAATCTAAAATAATGAGATGAACATTAACATCAATGTAATAAAACCAAGTGCCAGATCTCTGAGTTTGTGTTTCAAAGAATTTACATTCGTCGCAGATATGTGGTAACAAAAGAGAGAAAGAAAGAAGCTGACCTGAATCCAGCCCTCAACATTTTCTGCTACTCTGAGTAGTTATGGTTAAAGCTCTGAATCTGTGGGTTCAATTATGCTTCCTCCGCATATGTATGTCTTGTCTGTGTGTGTGTGGGATTAAAACTTAAAAACAAGAGACAAGTCAAACAACTGAGCGTCATGCAGATTTAAATAGGACAAAGAGATGCCCCTGCTGGGTATTGCTCATTATTCTCCTATTATGTGATAAAGAGTTTAATTATTACGCAAAGGGTAATATGGGAACTACGGACATCTTTATGACTTTTGAATTAATGTAATTCATTTGAGCCTTTGTAATATGTTTCAATGTGTTTTATAAGATAAAACGAAGAGCTGATGAGATTTTAAATACTCATATATAGACTATATCTAATTATCTTGTTTATTGTTGTAATAATTTTATCGAATTAATGCCTTTTTAATGAAATTCAGGAAAATAACTGATGGGCACCTCAAATTTTCACAATGCAAGAACTACGAAACAAATCTTGTCAGAGTTATACTGAAAATTCTTCGATAATATCTTTCCTGATAGGTCAAAGAGTTTTTGGGAAAGAAATTAAAAATAGGAAAGAGTATTTTATATTTAAAAATAAAACTTAAAGCCAAACGTATGACATGAATACATTAAGAAGTTGTGAAAATATCATACGTGGAGTAGTTAGGGCCATTTAATTATAAAGTGAGATGCACATAGGGTGATGTCAGATTTTTGGTTGCCATTGATTATTCTGGATCTTGATTCTTGAAGTCAAAGGAATGAGGAAAAAGAATAGAGAGAAGAGAGTGCAATAGTGGGTGTATAGAAAAGGCGATGAGATTGAGAAGGAGGTCGGCCCACATATCCCATCCAATGGGCTTAAAGAAAGAGGAGTGTTTGCGTGGAAAATACACAATGAAAATGACGTTTTTGTGGTGAATTGAATGCTGCTGTTCTGTGGCTTTGCTAGCAACTTGCGCTGTCAAAGCAAAGCGCCGACGTGCATCAATGCATCCCCATTCCATTCCCATTCCCTGTCCCTCTCAAGACTCTAAGACGACTACTACTACTATATTTTATTGGTAAATATAAGAAGACAAATCCCCAACGATAGTCAATAGTCAAAATTGCTTGGGAGTTGGAGAAAGTGACAGACAAAGATGGAGGAATGAAATCAACTCTATAAATTATATTTGATGCCTTACTCCCTCTTTTTTTTTTTTTTGTCAACGTTAATTCCGTTATTTAAAATGGTAATATTCAGGTTTCTTGGTCCCTTGTCACAAAAGATTCTGGTACAATTTGGGGGTGGGGATTGGTCCATTCTAATTTGCCTCATGTGCTCATTTAGTGACGGCATGTGCAAATGAATTATAAAGTTTAGGGATTTTTTGAGTATCCCACAACTGTTGATGCTGCAAAATTCTCTGAATTTTTTGGACGTCTGCAATAGTAATCGGGTCAATGTTGTTACTATTATGTTCAATCTAATTTATGACATAAAGTGAATATGTTTCAATGATCACCTTTTCCACATCTTGATCATGTAAAAGTTCAACAATCCACCTAATAGGTTGGAGTTCTACACGTAAGGCAGAGAGAGCAAAGGTTTTCGCCGCTGCAGCTTGAATCAGAAAATATTGAACTTGAATGATCACTGTGCGTAATAGGTTTCATCCTTAAAGGCCACGTCCGTATTTGCTTTAAGCCACTATGGCCGGGGAGGGGGTGCCACTCGCAATTTGTTTGAACTGGGGCTGTTTTCCGAGTGTATGCCTGACAATATGATGTTGCGTTCCTTTGGATGGCTGCTGCAATTTTTTCTGGCGTAGTTGCTTCATTCCCATGGATCCGATCGTTTCAAGCTTTCTACACCATTTCCAACGTACGCGCCCAAGCCGTGATGAATTCATGTTGGATGCAATCATCTGGGAAGAAGTTGGAGTTGGGCCGAACAATGTCGATTAGCCACTCTAATTTACAAGTGAGACACGACACAAAGTCTAACTTGCCATTTAGAGAGAAGCCAAACCTTATCCGATAAAGGGCAATGCAGGAAAATGGTTCACGTCTTCTACCAAAAAATCACAAAAGGGGCATTGAGGGTTTCGAATTGGGAAGAATAGGGACAATTTACCTCTCGTCAACAGAACATCATGAACAATCCTCCAAACGAAGAGCTTTAGCCGGTTGTGCAGCTTGAGTTTCCAAATGATTTTTCCAAGAAATGCATCATCAATTTTCGGGGAGGTTGATTGATTTTGAATTTCATGGAATGCCACTTTAGTAGAAAATTTTCCTGACTTGGAGAGAGCCCAAAACGGATGAGGGGATTCCCAACATGTGTGAATATTTATGAATAACATCACTTGGGAACATTTGTTGAAGCACTTCAACTTTCAATTGGAGAGTTTTTTGGTTGATCAACCTTGTTTAATGCCTCTGGTTGGACTAAAAATTTCAAGGTGCTGGGTTGATGAGGATTGAGAAAGTGGGTGTCAATATGCATTGGCGGACGGGGGTCTGAAGAGGACATTTTATTGCATGCTTTTCTTGGTTCCTTTGACATGCCTTTTGTCTTTAAATAAGAAGACAAATATGGGCATTTGGTCTAGTGGTATGATTCTCGCTTTGGGTGCGAGAGGTCCCGAGTTCGATTCTCGGAATGCCCCCCTAAATGATTTTCATATCCAATCAATGTTTGGGCCAGTTTTTTCCATTCCCATTTTTGTTATGGGCCTATGTACATTTCATCCCATGACCTTAACAACTCATTTATCCTGTTTCATTATTTGTCAGCTTAAACTTCACTTCACTATCAACCTAAATTAAATGACCCAACCCCGAAAGGCCCAAAAGCAAAAAACCAAGAAATTTTACAAAAATAGAAAAGAAACAAGAGATGGGGCATTCCGAGAATTGAACTCGGGACCTCTCGCACCCTAAGCGAGAATCATACCACTAGACCAAATGCCCTGATGCTGTATTCGTCGAAGTGAAAGGGTATTCGTTGACTAGCTTCTTATTTTTCCTTGTTTCCCTCCAAAACTTGCGAAGCTCTACTACTAATCGTCTTCCCCGTTTAGCGCTCTCTCCATTTTCATGATTTCTCTTCCTTCATTTTTCCTCCACACCTTACACTACAGGTGCAGCTTAATGGAACCCTAGGCGCTAAAGCGACTGGATTTTCTGTCTAGTCTTGACTCTGCTTCCTCATCGGCTCCTACTTTTTGAGGTAAATAAGTTTTTCGATGGATCATTTCCTCTAATAATTGCTCACACAATTTTGTTTTCAACTTACTATGTTCTTTCATTATCGCTCTTTTTGGGCGTTTCCTTGTTGATTTTTTTTCTATTAACAGATGCTTTTATGTCACTCTTTTGTGACTTTTCCCCCCTTTTTGTTAGTTTACGAGTTTTATATCGGCTTTGATGATGATGATGGTGGTGGTGGTGGTGGTGGTGATTGATATAATCAATGATCAGGTTAACGAATAATTGAATTAACTGTGCGAATGAAGAAGGAAATGTATGTTTTTGGATTTTGGAATATTGTTGTATAAATAATGTTGTTAGTAGAAGATTGTACCTTTAACAACTTATGAGGAAGCTGATGCTATAACAAACTTTATGCGGTCTGCAAACAGGATAAGAAGAATAAGTTTTAGGGTAGGATGGAGGATGAGTATAGATACACTGCCCCAACAGATGACACAGTTGCATTGGATAGCCCCATTGCAGAAGCTCGGCTATTGAATCTTGATGTGAACGCTGATGTTGTGGATGTATGTGAATCTGCTCAAGATTCGGGAGATCAGATGGAGGATAACTCTGAGAAAGAAGTCGTGCTTGACAGTGACGATGAAGCAAGAGAGCAAAATGAGGCTATAAATTTGGTGAATGGGAAGAGTTCTCCCCTGATTGGGAGATTTTCTGGCAGGGATGCGATAGGCTTGCGAGAAACTCGGCAAGTTCCTTCTGGTAAACAATACTATGACTTATCTGATTCATAAATGAAGTGGCTGAAGCTACACAATCGTTTATATGCAAGTCTATTTTTCGTCCTTGTGATATAGATACGTCGGATAATTGCTTCAATCCTTATGGATACCAATTGTCCTTTTGATGATGTCTCCAAGAATTATTAACTCAAGTCTATAGATTTATCTACACAAGGAAGGGGTTTTCTTGTGATTGAAAAAAGGAATCTTGTCATACTTGGTGTTCATTTTCAGCACTGTATGATGTCATTTCTTTGATTAGCTCAAATTTCTTCATCTGCTTCCAGGTTATTTCCGGAGACTGGGTAACAAGGTCAGGGGGCGTGCATTTCTTCATCCTGATTCAACAAGAAATGCGACATGTAATGGAGAAAGTAACGCCTGGAGGAACTGTCTTAACAATGAAAGTAGATTTGAAGAGCATCGTGTTGTTATGGATAGAGCATCCAGGTCACCAGATCGAAAACCATCTCCCATGAATACAAAAGAATTTCACATGGACAGACAGTACCTAGATATGGTTAGAGTAAGTCCGAGTGAACATTCACTTAATGAGAGAAAGTCATCTTCATATGAGTCTACATCTATGGATATACAGAAGGATGCAAATTATGACTGTGAACATGCAGAGCTGAATTACGCTGAATCTCCAGAACCTGCAGAATCACATGGTAAGGCCCTTGACTTTGTAGATCGCTACCTCTCGGTTAGTGATTTGGGCTCATATAAAGATGTTGGAACTAGACAGATTAATAGAATAAGATCACCTCCCCCTTTGAGGTCAAAGGGGTCTCAAAGTTTGGCCAGGATGGTAAGCATTGGATGTTGTGCTAGCAAGTCCATGACTTTTGACTGGGCTGAAAAGCTAATTGAGAAGAATGAGTACACTTCCCTAAGAACGAACGACTCATTCTTTGGATTTGACGGTGACAAATCTGGATACTTGCCTGTTTATCAAGAACCAGACAATGTTATCCTGCAAAAGGGGACGATCTCAGGTCTCCAGTCAGAAGAGAAGTTGCCAGAAAATGTATTAAGTACCAATTGTTCAAATAGAGATTCACTGAACTCCAATGACATTGAGAAAATAGAATCAAATTCTGGAATTTGCATTGCATACGATTCCATGGAGTTGGACGAGCAGTTTGATGCAGAGTTATCAAGAAAAGTTATGGAAAAAGGTGAACAATTGGGGTCTGCACCAGATTTATTAGATATTGGTATGGACACTCAAATGGCTGCTGAAGCTATGGAAGCATTAATACATGCAGGTTCACCCATGTTTGATGATTGTTTTGCACATCAAGGTTCAAGCAACACACTTTTGGACTCTTCTAAGACTGTAAATGAAGAGTGAATCAAAAGATGCTGCCTATCCTGAGGAGGCCTTTGTAGGTTGGAGATGCAAAGAGAAACGCTCGAAATGTGTGAAGATTTCTAGTGTTCAGGACAAAAATGGATCTTGTTCTTCTGCAAAACAATTTAAGAAACACAGGACTGTTGCTCAGTTGCCAGCAAGCACAAATCAGACTGAGAAACTGATGACTGGGAAATACTTCAGTATAAATCAAGGAGATACCAGGAATTTGCAGAGTAGCAAATGTGGTAAGCCTCCTGGGATCAGTGTGCCACAAGACAAATATGGACACACAGAAAGAGATAGCTTGAAAGGGTTTCAGAAAGTTTATGGTAGAAGGTCAAAAGAGACTACTCATCAGGTACAGCCTGATTCCCCTACAAAACGAAGAAAGGTAGTTAGTTTTCATAATGATGTACGGGAAATAGGAGGCACCTGCTTGAAGATTGATTCTGCTTCATCTTTCAAAGTGAAAAGAAACATCAAAAATAGATGAAAATTCCTATCTGGATGTGGCTGATAGGAGTCTGTCACAGTTGAATCTTTGGATCTACCCAAAAGGGAAAAGATCACGTCAACGCGTACCACTCCATTCAATTAGATCAAGGGTTCAGTGTTCTGGACATGCAGCAATGGAGAATAATGTGGAAAACTATCCCGTGGTGAATGAGGAAGCACACAAGAGGAAGCTTTTAGTCTATACCAGGCAACATAAGTTTTCTTCAGACAAAGAACATGTGAGAAGCTCTTTAAGGTTTGCTGGTGACTTGAGTTCCCCATCAGTTAATGATAATGTCGTTTCTGACAGACAAGTAGAGAACTCCGCCAAATTTGATAGAGCCAAGCCATTAATGCAATTTGGTAAATTGGGTGACCGGAGACCTTCCTCTGTTGATCCTTCAGGTAACATGAAGTCAGATGCATTGTCAACTGGGTGTTCTATGACTTTGCAAGTATTTGAAGGTAGTGACAAAACCAAGAAACCATGCGACCCCCTTTCCAGATCTCCCCTAATGAAAGAGCTTATGAGATTGGGTTATGCGAAATCATTACCTGATTTTCTGCCAAAAGATTCAAGGAGGCGAAAAGCTATGGTGAAAGTTTGCATTTTGTTCAGCCAGAACTTGAATACAAGCATACTCAAGCAGCAGAGAAAGGTACTCTTCTGCCACAGAATTGACAGGCATACAATTTAATGATAACATGGTCAGTTAAAGTTGTATCTTTTCTGATAAATCTTTGTGGCAGATTGTGGCGCGATTAGGATTTTCCGTTGCATCATGTTGCTCGGATGCAACACATTTCGTAACCGATAGATTTGTGAGAACAAGGAATATGTTGGAAGCCATTGCTCTTGGAAAACCTGTCGTAACGCACTTATGGCTTGAGAGCTGTGACCAAGCTGGCTATGTTATTGATGAAAAGAGTTATATCCTAAGGGATGAGAAAAAGGAAAAAGAAATTGGATTCAGCATGCCTCTTTCTCTCACTCGTGCCAGCCGGCGTCCACTTTTAAAGGTGATACATTGGTTACATTTAAACAGAAGCTGCATTCCATTGAAGACATGTGCTTTAAGAGTTCCTTTTGATCAACAGGGCCATAGAGTCTTCATCACCCCTAATGTGAAACCTGGTATAGATGTGATAAACGTTTTGGTCAAGGCAGTTCATGGACAGGTATGTGCATGTCGCCTCTGTTTGATAAAATTTGACAAAACAGTAGCAACTTTCTGAAACTACAATTACTTCGAAATGTTCTCAGGTTCTCCAAAGCATAAAGAACGTCAAAACAAAGGATAAGGTGATTCCTGATGATATATTAGTTCTCTCGTGTGAAGAAGATTATAAAATTTGAAAGGTACATTTTTGGCTCTTATTTCCCCCCTAACTCTGGATGAAGCACTAGTTCCCCATCACTACAGCAGTCATGTGATCACCTCTCTATCTGCAGGAGCTTCCATTTATGACTCAGAGCTTTTGCTGAATGGTGTAGTAACCCAGAAACTGGAATATGATAGGTAAGTGAATTGGAAAAAAACATATCATATGTCTGGAACTTAGATGGATTTGCACAGAATTTGAAATTCCTATTCATGGATCGTTTGTACACTGTCTAAATTTCTATCCTTTTCAACTCTACGTTAGTTTCCAAAATTTCCTCCAAAGTCCTAACTTTGTTGTCATGAACTGCCTACTTACCTACAGGTATCAGCTTTTTAAAGATTTTAGGAGAAAACAGCCTCTGACGTCTGGTGATACGGCTATTCTTTCCTAGAATCCAGAACGTTAACTCCTAGCATAGTATTTAAACGGATGGCCCTCTTGGACAGCTTGAATATACACTTTCCTTTTCCAGGGCATAAAAAGCCCTGAAAAATTTGCCTCTTAATTGAGATTTTTAGAAAGTGTAAAAAGTACTATGGCTCGTGGAATAATTTGGCCTGCCTTTCATAATGTAAATGTACGATTCTTTAACCTTGTTCTTTATATTAAGAATCTGGTAATCATATGAGAACGAGGTGTGGAATTTGAATTGAAGGATTTATTTTGTTATATTGTTGTCGGAATTTTTTTTTATAAAAACTTCAAATAAATGTCTTACTTTTTGTCCACGTAAGCAAATTTTGACCACTTTTAAAAATTCGGTGGCCGAAGTTCTACAATTGAAAAATAAAAAAATTCAGGGTACTTTTGTCACATTTATATTTAGAGTTATTGTTTTGCTAATTGTTAATAGACGGGTAGTAAATGCAATTAAGCCTTCACATAAATAACATAAAAATACAGTTATAGCACTTAAATTAAGTGATATTTATATTAATCTATTCCAGTAAAGTAATAATATGTGCTTTGTGAGTTGTAAATTTCATTCCACTTTCTTTACATTATAAATCAATTTGAAAGAATTTTGAATACCTAATACCAAACTTTTTAAATCTGTTTGGATAATTACAATTTATACATTACTAGCTGGATAGAACTCTATGTCTATCTGAATGATATTTTAACATCGGTCATGAAGAAAGACCGGTATTTACAAAGAAAGGTAGCTTTTGTGGATCATATTCCGGCATAGGTAAATGGCACTATGATTAATAACATTCAATATGAAATGGGAGTAACACTAAATTACTGAAAAAGAATTAATAGGTTTAATAACATGCAAGATGAAATGGATTTACCACTCAATTACTCAAAGATCTGGATTTTGCATAACATCTAATTGATTCTGCATTGACCAACATCAAGTGGTTCCATGAGAGGGCATAACCTTGTGATTTTGGACCCTAATCAGTTTTCACTTTTACCAGATAGAGTTTATTGAAACCAAGATTAGCTTAGTACATTTACACTTAAATCAACCAACTCTTTTGAAAAGGTTAGCTTTATGGCAATTTCAATCAAACAAGAACAGAAATATGGAATGCCAAACAAAGAAAAGAGTTGATAGCACATTCCCAAGATTTTGGAAACATTTATATTTCTTCTGTTTGATAATATACTCCGTTCTAACCTCATACAAACATATGCTCTTTAACAAATAGAAGGTTGTAGAAGTTGAAAAATTACGACTTCTGACGTGTCCACCAAGTTCAGTACTTAAGTCTTGCTCTATAGTGCCACTTGCATCTGGTAAACATATAGACGATCTATTCTGAAGACAGCCTAAAACAAAAGAAAAGTTACATGAAATGAGACAATAGGATATTGATTTGAAAATCAACTTGTTGCAAGCATTAAACATGGAAGAGCCAGCAGGGTGGGAGGACAGAATCATGTGTGGAACCAAATTCTTTAAATTCTACGTCTACCATTACAACACCAACTGTACATTTAAACATACAGGCAATCCGATTGAAATGCCAGAACACTAGCAAGACAAGCATAAATAAAGGAACTTTACGACTCATCTTACAGAATTAAACATATGAAAGACTGCTAATAGAAATAAATGTGAAACATTACAGAGTAGGGTTTTGGATTTACAATCATCTTACACCTAAGGCGTAAGACTTGTGTAACATTTTCTTGAAATTAAAAAGTGACAAGACGAACTTCCAGCTTCAGACCACTTGATTAGACTGTCAAACAACTGCACATAATCAAATTGACTCGGCCACTCTCATCAAATAAATTAGTTGAAACTATCTATAGAAAGGAAAAGAGCTAACCGTTCAAACGGTTTCAGCAATTAGGCCGAAGCATCACTAGTTGGGGCTGGATGGTGATTCACAACCAAGGGCGGGCGCAGGGCTCGGTGGTTAGCGTCTTTCTGCTTCCGAGCATTGTACATTTCCTCGGTCTCAACCACAACCAACCTTTTCACCTAAATTCAACATAAAAACCACACCAAAAAATTCATCCTAAGCATTTCCACAAGCGTGATAGATATAATCTCCATGAACCAGAACTTTCGGCGAACAATTATTAAAAAAACCTGCTGAAGCATTCCCCGAACAGTAGGCGTATTCCAGCGCATCACGGTGCGGTTGCACTTGGTGAGACGCAAGGCCTCCAACGTGCGGCGGTGGAGCCTCCTGGTACCCGGAATACCCCTCACCAGCGTTATGTAGAGATTAGGGCTCCACGCAACTGGAACATTAGCTTTAAATGCATTGAAAGCACTCATTTTACCTCCAATTCTTTCAGTTCCCCTTATTGTACTCTTTCGCCTCCCTGTTACAATAATTGATCTCAGAATCACGATGAGCAATTGGAATCAGCAATCACGATAGCAGACCTGCAGAGAAGAGAGGCAGCGGAGGGTTTCACAATCGTATGAGTTAATAAAACTTTTATATATCCATAAATATTTCTTCAAAAGCTACGAATTAAATATAAAAATTAAAAATCATCAACTACTAAGATATATATAAATTTATAAATAGAAATTAAAATACTTTATACATTATTTAAATAATTTATTATTAATTCAAAATTTTTCTTTTTACTTTATCATAATATATTAAAAAAATTCCTCAATAAACAATGAAATAAACTAAAAAATAATAAAATCAATTTCTTAAGGATAGAATTTTGCACAAAACAATTGAATTACATAACGTTTAGAACTATGCAATAAAATTATTTAATATTTAGAAGAAATTCTAGCTATATAGAAAAGCAATAGAGAAATAATTTAATTCTTTCACTAATTCCACCCTTTGTATTTTGGACGTATTGGCCTCGCTGTCATAGGCCTTTTTTGTTTCAAAAAAGGAGATGAGCATTGATAATCTGACCCGCAAGACCTCACTGAACAAGCCCATGAAAACTCTCTTGGAATTGACGCCCATCGTTTGGGCTTTTCAATTATTAGCCGCTCTGAAACAAGCCCACAAGCACAGGTCAAGATCATTCTCCCCCTTTGGGAGCACTAACTGAGTTCTTAATCTCACCCCGACTTGTTTTAAATTCGAATCTACCCCTTTTTCTTTCACCCCCTCTCGCTTTCTCTTGCGGTCCTAATTCTGGGCATCTGCGCCTTAACTTCAAGGTTAGTTTGAAATTCATTGTTAATTTGCTTTGAATTATCGTTCTTATCGTATCTCTAAGCTGCTAAGGGTTGAAAAAGATAATAGCGAATGAAGATATAGTTAATAGGAGCCAATTTTTGTCTGAATTACGACTATTTGTGAAGGTGTCCTGTAGAATTATAGCTGTAATTTGAGAATTGGTACGTAATTACTCTGTATTCTGTTTCCTGTTCTTTGGACTTGGAGTGATTATGGCGAAAGAAATTTTGTTAATTTAGAGTTGAAGTGTAATTTTATTGTTTTATCATAATTATCTTCATCAGTTTAAGTTTTTATGCGTTATTTCAGAAGTATATACCCTAAACTGCATATGCATTTTTTTTTTCTGACTTTTGGCTGGAAAGCTAATGGTAAAGAAAACACACTAAATAGCGTTAAATGATGGCTGCCTTTTGATTTAAGCTGCAGGAGAAGTCGAAATTAGATGTGGAACTAATGTGACATGATGAGAATGTGCATTGCATTGGAGGAAAGAAAAAGACTGTTAAGGGCTGAAACTCATGCAGTCCTGAATACTTGAAAATTGATATATGCAGCTTGCCGTTTTGATTGCTAACATTTTCACTCAACTGCTCAGGTTACGGAATCTGGGACCCTTTCTTTAAGTCAAAACATTCCCTTTCTGGTGTTATGCAAACTGCTTTTAGCTGCATACTAGTGCAGGTTCACTCTTGCATGCAGTTCTTTACTGTTTCCATTTCTTTAATCAGCTAATTAGAATTAGTTTTCTGAATGTGAACAAAATTGGTATCTTTGCAGTATATAATTTTTCTTTGAGGGACACTTTACCGGTGAGAGAGTATCGCACCCATGAAAAACAGGAGAAAAAATCGTCTTCCCCCCAAAAATACTTCGAAACTTGTCATCTCGGGTGAGAAGCCACTGAAGAAGGCGAGAGAAACTGGTATTGCTGCTGAATCTACTTCGGAAGAGGTAATTTCTGGCAAAACAATAATGGAAGATGACAATAGTAATGCAAAAGAATCAACTGCTGTAGTTAAGAAGCCTTGTACGTGGCTTAAGCTTGATAGACTTGACCCTCAAGTTGGAAGTAAATCATCAGTTCAGAATTCTGAACAAGGCAAAGAAGCAAAGCTCACTACTCACGTTCAAGAGAAAAAAGACATTAAGAGGAAGAGAAAAGAAACAGGTGATTCTGTTGCGAAGCATATCGACTCACATCTTGAGATAAAGGAGAAGGGAATTGTCAACAGTAGGCATGAAGATACAAAGAAGAGGGATGAGGAATCTGGGAAAAATCTTGGTGGATTGATTTTTATGTGCAACGCGAAAACTAAACCAGATTGTTTTAGTTACAAAGTAATGGGTGTCTCAGCAAGCAAGAAAGTGGCTGTGATGAGCATCAAGCCCGGTCTTAAACTTTTCCTCTACGACTATGATCTGAAGCTCATGTATGGAATCTATGAGGCCTCATCTGCTGGTGGCATGAAACTCGAACCAACAGCTTTTGGTGGGGCTTTCCCTGCTCAGGTCAACTTTGTTCTTATTTAATTAGTCTTGTTTCCTTCCTCAGTTTGCAATATGCTTTCTAATTATGGAACGTCATTCTGCAGGTCCGCTTCACTGTTCACAAGGATTGCCTTCCACTACCTGAAAGTATGTTTAAGAAAGCAATTAAAGACAGCTACGATGAAAAGACACGGAAGTTCAAAACAGAGTTAACCATGAAACAAGTAAGAGAAAACAGGTCCAGTTTCTGTTCTTGGCGTCCTTACATTTTTCAAAACACGTCTTTATCTGTACTTGAACTTCATTCTTTTTCTGTAACTAAGGCATTCTTTCCTCCGCAGGTAAAGCATCTCATAGATTTGTTCCGTCCGACCCCAGGGTTGCATCCAAGCAGCAGATCTGTGGTTCAGGAAGGTAATCAAATTATCTGCCCAGTACCAGCAGGAGCTTTGTTGAGCAAGGAATCCCTTGAGAGACAAAGATATATTAACAGTTACAGCATTAGCGACCCAGGAGGAAAGGCTATCCCTTTGCATTATGAGAAACGGTTGACTGATTACCCTGTCTCCTCTAATGCAGTTCCTCCTCAAGATCCACTTTTTCTCACTGAGCTAGAATACAGAAGTAATGGTCTTCAACAAGGAAGGCATCTCTTGCCAACAACACCAGGTGATGATGTTAGAAATACTTGGGAGCCTAATAAACTTGATCGTGACTTAAAGCAACTCCTAACAAATCCAGTCTCCACAAGTGGTGATCCATCTGTACAGCACAGAGAGGTCAGTCAACCTGATCCATTTTTTCTCAGTGAAAAGGAGTACCGAATTTATGGGCTTAGAGCCCCCCAGGAAATACTAAATGCAGCGTGTCCTAGGATTGCTACTAATGAAATTGTAAATGACCCTGACAAGGATTTGTATGACCCTTATGATGAAGCCACCACCTCATTGGTGAATCGGTATCTGACACTACCAAGGCCAACAGCAGTCCCAGCAGAATCATATCCTCTGCCAGCGAGAGAACCATATTTCGACGGTCTAAACCACACAAGTGACATAAAAAATCATCCTGTAAGAACAGTTCCTAACATCGAAAGAGCTGTTGCAACTTATACCTTGTGTGATCAATCCGACTTCAATCCAAGGCCATATTCACTGAACGCGTCTCGTGAACCAACAGTGCTCAATCAGGGCTTCTCTCTCCAGCGTGAGACTGACTTGACATCTGCGCCAGTCTCACAGCGCTACTCTTTTGCGGGACCTTCTCTATCACATCACAGATAAAATCTTTGACCAGTCTGTTTCTATGTTCTTCAGAGGGCTTGCAACAGTTTCATCTGATGTATTAACAAGTCTTTTGCTGTGAGCATCAGTTTGCGCAGAAGCATCTGCCGATGAGCTGAAGCTTGCATCAGTAGCGTTGCTATTTGCCTGAAAGTCAGCTGTTGTATATTATTTCCTCTTTGTTCAATTTCATAAATTGTCAACTCCAGTGTTGTCAAAATATGTTCAATCAACTTTTGGTGCAATGTAATTATTTATTTGCATGGCGACTTAACTTAGAAGGAAAACAGACTCCCTCAGCATCCTCTATGAAGAAGTTATGTTGCTGTGTCTGGTTGAATGCAAAACCTGATCAAAATAATTTTGATCTTTCAATTTCATGTTCATCCAGAACTACTGCTTCCATCTATGCTCTGAGATAGGAGCTGGAATTGTTGTTATAGCTACTGCGCTAGTGGTTGAAACACGGCTGAAAGCCTGTCTGTAAGATGAGAGATAATTAATCCGCATATTCCGACTATTTGGTGTTTCCGCCTTCTCAGTTCTTTGTTTTTTGATCAATAAAAGAAGAATGATGAAAGAGTTTGCTTCGGGCACAATGAAATTGAGCTTCTATCTATTATGTACGAAGTATGTCATTATTTCTATTTAAAAAAAAAAGAAAAAAAGAAATGGTAAAGTAAATAAGAAACAGTAATCCCAAATATAGAGAAAACGGCATATAGACAAATTTGTTAGCATACCCAATGAAACTGTTTTGAGGATAAGAACGGTCTAACTGAACTTTTCCTTTTTTCCACCTCTCCCATCATTGGAGGCGCCTCAACCCTCAAGAGATCAAATTATATATAGAAGTATATAATGGAAGTAAGCTACATTTGTTATTTTATTACATACAAATACATTAGTTTTTCCAAAATAACGGAATTTCATAAATTGATATAAAAATTTCATTTTACTCAAAGTCAGAATAAAATCATTTTTTTTAGTCCCATATTGTGGTTCAAAATTAGTTCTTTGTTTTACAAACATTTTTAAAATTAAAAAATCTTAGTACATTTAGTCCTATGCTTCCGGGATTTATGGGTCTAAATGTCTCGATTTTTTCAATTATGAAATTATTTTAAATATTATGTAAAGTATAAAACTAAATATGTCGAGTTCTTATAAATGGGGCTATTTTAAAAAATCCCATAAATCATTGAACTAAAAATATTAAATCCTAGATCCTATATGACTAAAATGTAATTTTACCCAAATATATGATACACATGTTAGTATGTTTTATTTAAACAATAGAGGAAGAACGAAAACACCATCCGCCAAATAAGACCCATCTCTCAAACCTGCTCCCACTGCTCGCAGTCCAAACCTTTTCTGAACGCTTTAATTCAATCATTTCATACGCTTGCGCGTTAAAGAAAATTAACAAATAAAAAGATTACCTCTTCTCGAATTCAGCAATGGCGAGCGACTCCTTATCCGGTAACTCCGATTTCATTTTCTGTAAATAATTGGGATTTGATTTTCGTTCTGCAAATAGTTTGTTATGGTCTTTATGATTTATCGTTGTTTTGTTTCTGTTCAAGTTTGTTTGTTTGTGAATTATTTATGTTTTAGGTTGTTTTAGAGGTGATTTGGTAATGCCTCCTTCTTTATCATCTCTGATCTGTAGCTTGAATAACAACTGTAGGATCATTTAAAGCAAGGTGGGGAATTTCGCCGTCCGACGTTGTGTATCACTTCGGCACGAGTGGAATGTCTGTTGCTGCTGCAACCGGCGTTACTCATCCTTTAGGTTATTTCTTTCTCTATTTTTTTTCTTTTACACTTGTGTTGTATAGCTTAAATTTTGGGTATTATCGTTGTCTTTGTTATTTTCAAGTAATAAAAGAAGTTAATTGAAGAGTTGGTTTATGCTTGATCTCATGTCTCCTCTTATGTTGGGAGAGATTTAAGATATCAATTTCGGTTTCCTGTCACTTATCCTGTCCTCAATGTATTCAAGTTATTCATGTTATCTTTTATATGAAAGTGTTTTGCCTTCAATCTATGCCTTTAAATCCGTAATTCTTTGAAAATAGACTGTAGATTGAGTCTTTAAATTGAGATTTGGCAAGTTACTGAGTCTGGTTGGACACCTGATTAGCAAGTCCAGCTTCAGATTATTGAACTTTGCTGTGAAGTACGTGATTTAGTTTATGTTGGAGTACAGATGTTCTCAAAGTTAGGCTGCAAATGCAACTTGTCGGCCAAAGAGGTGCATTGACTGGCATGGTGTGTATCAAGATTTAAGATTTCATTTTTAACGAAAGAAGTTCCTTAGTTAATAATCTTGGCATTTGAGGAGATTTTGCAGATAATCATGTTTCTTGTTGGAAGCAGGGAAGACTTTCTATGCAAGTAGTCAAAACTGAAGGACTTAGGTCCTTGTATCTGGGATTGACACCTGCATTAACGAGGTCAGTTCTCTATGGAGGTCTCCGTTTAGGCTTATACGAACCATCAAAATATGTCTGTGAATTGGCTTTTGAGTCCACCAATGTCTTCATGAAGATTGCATCTGGAGCATTCTCCGGCGCTGTTGCTACTGCACTAACCAACCCGGTGGAAGTTGTGAAGGTACTGAGTTTATGGATTTTGAACTCCTTTTAAAAAATTTCAACTCCTCTGCTTTTTTCAATAGGTACGGCTGCAGATGAACACAAAAACCAGTAGTGGGCCGATCCATGAACTGCAGAAAATTGCTTCAGAAGAGGGCGTGGCAGCCCTTTGGAAGGGAGTTGGACCTGCAATCGCCAGAGCTGCTGCCTTGACTGCTTCACAGCTAGCAACATATGATGAATCCAAGCAGGTAATTCCTGACCATCCTATTATCGGTTTCTGTTGCTCATAATTCAATCTCTTACTGTTTTAGTTTTTCTTGTACGTCAGTGGAGTCTGACATCGTGCTTCTATTCTTCCACCTTAACAAATGCAGGTGCTGATGAGATGGACTTCTCTTCAGGAAGGATTTTATCTGCATCTCATGTAATCTGACTTCCCTTAGACATTCTTTTGTGCTTATATACACTACTGTGGATGTTTCTTTTGATTGGCTTGGTAGTAGGCATTCATGTCCAAATGTATAATTTGAATCATTGTGAGATTGTAGCTGCAATAAAGGCGCCGTGGATGGTCACAATATGGGATCCATGTTATAGCTTGATGAAGAAACACAAAAAAAGAAAAAAAAGTTAAAGTGGTTAGGAGCAAGGAAGTGGAAAAATATCTTAAGAATGGTGTAATCAATTACTAGTGCTGCACTATAATACCTCAATGGAAATAATCTGGACATGAACCCCAACATGAGTACATTGTCAGAAAGACAAAATTATCTGGCATCTTCATGACTGTTGATAATTCATTTGCTTCAGTTCTGGAAAAAGAAAAAAAAAAAGATGTTTTCTCCTATGCACCATTAAGTGGGTTTTCCAGCTGTTTCTAACTCTAATTTACCATCTTATAAAGTGCGAGTACCATAGCAGGCACAATGAGTACCATCGTTACCGCACCTATTGATATGATTAAAACCAGACTTATGTTGCAACGAGAATCTAAAAGACTTGGAAGCTATAGAAATGGGCTCCACTGTGCGTACCAGGTTGTCACTTTTCCTTTACTTCTTATTTAGCCTGAGGTTTATTCTATTTTGAATTAAGCTGTTCCTCGAGCAATTGCAACTCCATGTTCATTGAGCAATTGGGATGCCTTTTTAGCTACGAGTTAGTTTTTTTAGTCTTTTGGTTTGAAGTTTGCTGCTGACACACATAATAATAGTTCAATAGGAAGCCTCGTTTTTGGTTGAGATCAAGTAGCACTTCTGCTGTTTGTGATGAAATCATTGTATGTATGGACTTTTGTACTGATAGCAGCGAAAACTAGGACAGGTAATTTTTCGAAATGCAAATTATTGTATTTCTACGTACTTGTCTGATGCGCCATCATTGTGTATCATTCCAGGTTCTGCTAACAGAAGGTCCCCGGGGTCTTTACAAAGGGTGAGTTTTATAATTTCTCGGAAGCCCACAACGATAAATGCCTGATGTTTTATTTGGCAACATCTTTAACTGATTTATAGTTAACTAACTGATTAATACTGAAAATTGACCAGGGGCTTTGCAATTTTTGCACGACTGGGTCCACAAACGACAATTACCTTTATCCTCTGCGAGAAGTTGCGTGAACTTGCAGGACTAAAGGCACTCTAAGCCACGGATACGCCATTTCCAATATTCCCAATTTGGAATCTGTTATTTTTGTCCAGCTGCTAAAAAGTAGCAAGAGGAACCCGAATGATGGAACTCAAGACAGATTAATATTTTTTCAGATTCCTGAATTTTCTTGGTGATGATCGGCCAAGAATAATAGGTCATTTGTTTTACAAATATCACATAAATGTCTCCTTGATTGCTGCCTCTTATTGAGTTTCAATTGGGGCCAGTCTGTATCTCATTGGGGGGGCAATTTTTCAGCATATATTGTTGTATTAGTTTGTAGTACTGGTGATAATGACTTGTTCCAAGATGATGATGTTTCTTTTTTTCTTTTTCATGGAATCCTAATGCACTTATCTCCATTGTCTCACTAGGAGAAGGTGTGATGGTATCCAGCCTGATTGATGGATGGTAAACATTCTAATTACTTTTTGCATTTGACTTTGAGAAAAAACAGGTTTCCAGGATTAGGAAGTCCCAGAAGGAACAGGAGAAGTCTTTGGTTGCTGATATAGTAATGGATAAAAGCGAAGTAAACGTTGGCAAGTAGAGGAGTAGGGACAAAGATAATGTGGGACTTGGTGAGAATTGGTAAATTTTGAAAAAGGTGGAGAGGCAGGCAGGCAGACAGCAGGTGTTTTAGTTGGCGGACAGTCTGGCATTCTTACCATTTCCCCTTTTTCCTATGCCTATCTACCACTCTGCCCTTCCTCCTCCTTTCTCATTATTCATGTCTCTTTCCTTAAAACCCACTTTTCTTTTCATCAATCATCAATCAATTTTTCCTTTACCTATTACTCTTATCTGTCCCCAAAATTTATAATTTATTTCATTTCAGAAATATTTCTATTTAATTTATCTTCCAAATTTCCAATTGTACAAAATAAAGCCCATCAATGGAACAATTATGGGTAGTGGGCCCAATTTGTGGGGGCAAATAAGTCAAATCCGATGGCAGAGTTGGATTTTCATGGTAAGTACATCACTCGAATCTATTATGTATTACTACAACAGTCAATTTGATTTTAAGTTTTAGGTCTCAACGGTTGGGAAACCGAAAAGAGGGGCGAGGGTGGTAAATAGGGGGGAAAAGGGAGGGCAATTCGTCTGCGTTCAATTATTATAATGAAATTAAATGAATGAAATGAGAGAGAGAGAGAGAGTAGGAGTCGAGTGAAGAAGATCCCAACAAGAGAAGTTTTGGCATCTTGAAATTCCCAATTATTTTAGCTCCGTTACCAGCGAAGCGAAGAGAAGACTCGGCGCACAACAAGAAACCACACACTCTCTCTCTCTCTCGGATCATCATCATCATTAAGCCTTTGCGTTGAAGCCAGAGAAGAGAGAGAGACGATTTGTTGTAGAGAGATAAAACTCTGTCTTCTCTCTCTGTAATGGCGGAAGAGGAGAGCGTCAAGTTGTTCGTTGGTCAAGTGCCCAAGCACATGACGGAATCGCAGCTTCTTGCAATGTTCCAAGAGTTTGCTCTAGTCGATGAAGTCAACATAATTAAAGACAAGGTCACGCGTGCTTCTCGAGGTTTTGTTTTTTCTTTTCACTTCTCATTGCATCATTCTTTGTTGTCAATTGTGCTGGATCGCAATGTGTGATTTGCAGGGTTTCTTGTAGTTTCTCTCTCTCTCTCTCTCTCTCTCTCTCTCTCTCTCTCTCTCTCTCTCTCTCTCTCTAATTTTTCTTGTTCTTTTAGATTTCTTGAAGTTTCTTTTCTTCTTTCTTGGAGATTTATGGTTTTGTAATCCCTAATTTTGGCGATGTCTGTGGTAGGGTGTTGTTTTGTGATATGTCCTTCGAAGGAGGAAGCGGACAAGGCGGTTAATGCGTGTCATAACAAGAAAACGTTGCCTGGGGTTAGTGTAATGTGTTTTGCGTATTTCTTACGTCGTGAATTAGGCAATGCCTTCTGTCTACTTAGAGTGACACTGTTGCTTAACTTGATTTCATGATGAAAAAATTATTAATGAAAGAAAAATCTAATCTGGAGAATTTTGGCGGAGTTGAAGTAAATCTAATACTGTGGAATCAGTAACTTGGTCTCGTGTATGTAATTACTTATGGTTTTCGTTGTCTCTATGAATATACATGGCAGTTGATATAAGTACTGGAATTGCAATTAGTCTAACTTTGATGGAAGTAGTATATTATCCTAGAAAGTCAAGAATTCCTCAGTGAGACTTTCAGCTTAATGTTGGCGATATATTTTTACTTAATTGAGGTTTAGTTTTCAGTTGGGGAAATAGTGATGCTCCAGATAGCAATTACATGTAATGACACAGAGAAGCTTCCTTTGTCTGTCCTCTTTCCATTATCTGGACATGTGTATGTATGCGCATATTTGCTAGTGAATTCCAGCCTATGATGCATGAATTAAAAGTAATAATACTTCACCAGTCTCTTATATTTTCTGATCCAATTTTCTACAGATTAACAAGTTTACAGAAAATCAAAGATTTATCTTAACATTATCTACCATCAGTATATCTTTCTGTGCAGTGTTAAGCTGCCCTGTTGTGATCAAGAAAGATGAATTCCTATTTGTAGCTCTAGATGATGTTCAAATAACCAGACAATTCCCATTTTATTTTTACATGGTTCGATCTGTTCTTATTGTGCATTCGAGTTACACACAAACAGATGTGATATTGTGCAACATACATATACCATACGTTATTTTCTTCTCAATTGTTAGCCTGCTATATTTTTAATAGATTGAGTTGTTCTTAGTCTACTTGCTATTCTGATGATTCTATTAATCCAATCTGAAGTGTGAAAGTTAATGGCTGACTTCCTTAAATTAACAGTGAAGAAATTTCTTTGAAATTATTCAATATTTGAATTGTGTAACTTTGCTTAAATGGGTCACGCATTTATCTTAGACCTATGTGCTTAAGCCCATTGTGGTACCTTGGTTTGCTTTATACATGTAGTGACTATGGTGATGCAGACAAGTTAAAGCAACTTCAACAAATAAGCAAAAGATTCTTGGTTTTCCCTTTCCTGCCCATATTGGTTGTGGATGTTTTATCCAAAATTATAAAAAGAGGGAAGAAAGTGGTGAAGTTTGCAGTCTGAGTGTACGAAGTAAAAGGTACATTTGTGATCTCAAAAGATGCAAGTGGATGAAGAATGCTTTACAAATTAACTGTGAAAGAGTAAATAAGGAATTTTTCACATCGATGGCGGATGTTAACACTGATATGCAATCTCTAGCTTGTTAATACGATTCATATGTAATGACCTATTTGGGGATCCCATTAGCCGGTGTCAAGGTGCACGTCCCCATTTCTGGTTGTTGATAAATCATCTAATAGGTTGTACTGCTGGAAATGCATTACTTGACTTTGGAAGAAGGATACTTTGACCCAACTGTCACTTGTTAGTATTTTCTTGGAATTGAAAAAATCATCTCCAATTTACTGTCGAGTGGGAAGAACTAATAGTGAGAACACGAATATATAGAAACAAACAGCATTGCAGCCTTTTGATGAACAGAGTTTGAAATTTGGCAGTTCATTTTATTTTCTTGTATGGAACTTTAGTAACTAACTTTTGTAATCAAGTAAATTCTCCTGACAGCTAAATGTAGGTTGATCATCTTGAAGCATTCAAAAGGAAATTAGTCATACAGCTTGGTGATTCATCTGGATTTGCTCTAGACCTCAAATGTATTAAACATCTACATAATCAGCAGGACAGGCATATATAACCTGTGTATAAAAAGTAGTTGTGCTTCCATGTGGAAAATTCACCCTCTTTGGATTTCTGTTTGTTTTTGTTATAACATGATACGTCATGTTTTTTTCTGATATAAGGGCGACGTGTTCTCTGTCTCCAATTCAGGCTTCTAGTCCGTTGCAAGTGAAGTATGCTGATGGCGAGTTGGAAAGGCTAGGTGTAATATAATTTTCATCCTTGTATCATTTGTTTTTGTATGATGGTTCCTGTCAAATGTGTCAGTTCTAGTTTCCTTCAACCTGTCTGAAGTATCTATCGAATTTTCTTTCTTGCACTTGTGTTTGCTTTGTATTAATGGGTTTTTCTCTCTTTTGTTTATATCTATACTTTGTCCATAAACAAAAATGTCAGAGCACAAACTCTTCATCGGTATGCTTCCAAAAAATGTTTCTGATGCTGAGGTCTCCACGCTATTCTCTCAATATGGGACCATAAAAGACTTGCAGCTTCTTAGAGGTTCCCAGCAAACTAGCAAGGGTAAAATGGTCTCTTATCTCACTTTCTGCCCTTTGCTTGGTTTTTTGAGCTTGTTTCTGGCATAAATATTAAGTGATGGGATTTTTTCTTTCAATACCTTTACATCTAATCTAAATCTTTTTTGTTTTAGGTTGTGCTTTTCTGAAGTTTGAGACAAAAGAACAAGCACTTGCAGCCATGGAAGCCCTCAATGGGAAGCATAAGATGGAGGTGCGTGTCAATCTTGCAATTAAGTTTATGACCATGTCCAAAATCAGCTTATGAAAAGAGGGGAGGGTGGGAGATGTATGAATTCTTTCAGTGTTGAACATCTACTATGTCTATAGATATGCCATTGTAAGTTTGAACTCATGCTAGTGTTCTGATAATGTTCTGGTTGTGACTTACATTACTGAAAAATTCTTGATATTGAGTTTATTATGTTCTCATCAAGGTTGAAGTTTGTATCTTAACAGTGCTTACACTAAAAAGACAATTGGGATTTAGGATTACTTAGGTATGTATGTGTACATTTTGCTTCCAACACCTGTTACATTTGATTGCCAGAAGACTGATGTTACTCTAGGAAATTGTTATCAGAAACCTATAGGTGGCTGTTAATCGTGGGGGGCTTGTATGCAACCTCTGATGTTAAGGCCTGCAGAATGGCCCTAATGCAACTAAATTCTTTCTACCCTCTAAAGACTGCTGAAGGGGTCGGGATTTGGCTGTTACTGTTGGCATGCTGTTCTTATGAGATTTGCATATAGATATTGTTGTAGCTAAACCTAACATAAGCAGATAGTTTGTGTTTGTCTCTAATAGAATATCTGAGAGGCAATATATATATTTGCATTCTTTCATGAGCTCCAATAATTTACATATCATGCGTTTATGTTAAGTTCTTCTCAGTATCGATAACTTATGCAGGGGACAAAATGAATTCAATTCTTGTTGGTTTTACCTTAGTTGCGGACTGATTGGATTTATTACTTTCTCCAGATTATATAACTATATCATTTTAGCTTTCAAGTAAACAGAGCTATATCCTATAGTTAGTAAGTGTCTTAGTTCGACTGAATTGTTGAACATTAATGCATTAGCTCTGTAATAGGGTTCAACTGTTCCTTTGGTGGTCAAGTGGGCTGATACAGAAAAGGAAAGACAGGCTCGGAGGGCTCAGAAAGCTCTTTCATTGGCGTCTAATGTGCCAAATACCGACTCCAGGCAGCATCCATCTCTGTTTGGTGCTTTACCAATGGGTTACATTCCTTCATATAATGGATATGGTTATCAGGTTTGTCGTCTTTATACTTGTAAAAGATTTTGAATGGATTAGATGCTCTATCTATTTTCTTGTTATTTGCATTTTACATAATGTTTCTGTCTTTTGGTACTTCTAGTTGATGCTGAAGGTACATTTATATCAATTTCTGCTCGCCTTTGTAGACTCCGGGACATATGGACTCATGCATTATCGCCTACCGCTATTGCAGAATCAACATGCTTTTCACAATCTGGTTCCACCTTTAAACCAAGGAAATACTGTACGTGGAACCACACCCGATCTTTCATCTGGAATGACCCCAAGAAATTATGCACCTGCAAGTTATGTAGGATCTGCTTATCCCACTGTCCCTGGGGTTCAATATCCCGTGACTTATCCTGGAGGAATGATGAGTAACCGGCCATTGGGAGGTTCTTCCGGATCTCTATCACCCTCTACTGCAAATAGCCAATCTGCAGCATCTTCAGTGTCAGTACTAGTTCTGGGGCCAGATTGAGGTGGTTGGAATTTTTTACCCATACCTTGTGTCTGCATGTGTTCAATGCATCTTTAGGAGTACAAACATCTAATCTGAGGGCAATTTCTTTGAAAGCAGGTCCACCTGGAGCTAATTTGTTTATTTACCACATACCTCAAGAATTTGGTGATGACGAGCTTGCAAATGCCTTTCAGCGTTTTGGTAGGGTTTTGAGCGCCAAGGTTTTTGTTGACAAAGCAACTGGGGTCAGCAAATGTTTTGGTATGATCTCTCTCAGTTTCCATTAGTCTGATGCAAGTACTGCATATGTTTACCTTCTAATTAGCTTCTATCCCCAGGATTTGTCAGTTACGACTCACCACTGGCAGCACAAAATGCAATTAGTATGATGAATGGCTTTCAATTAGGTGGTAAAAAATTGAAGGTTCAACTTAAAAGAGATAATAAGCAAAACAAACCTTACTGAGGCAACCTTTGGATGGAAGCAAAATTATCAATCATGAGTGGTCACACGAGATCTCAAATGTGGAAAATGCTGCAGTTTGAGGGAATTGGGTAGATCTTTGACATTCAACAGTTGTGTTCAATATGCCATGCGTGGATTGACGCCCAGGCAGTTGTAACTTCATTGATTTTGTACCATTGTACTTGTAGTCTGTAACATGGATATTTTTTGGCATCAATTATTAGTTATTGATTTTACTTTAAATATTTTCATTTTTATGTTCACTGTTCATCTTGTTTTGCTTCTCAAAATTGTTTGAGATGTCATAACGCAGAACTTAGGAAAGTTTCTCTCCAGCACATCTTGGAGCTTCCAAAGTGTCTGTTATCACCTTTAAAGGTTGAAGATTTTAAAGTAGTTGCGACAAATCTCATTATACATGTTGCTTTAGTCTCCGTTTAGGCCAGCATTGTAATATGAGACCTCCTTTTTTTTGTTTGGTGGTGCATAGGCTCTTGCTGAATGTTTAGGTGCATTGAAGCTAACATGATCATTGACATTTCTCTTGTTCTAAAAGCTCTTGGGTCATGATTGGTAAGTCAGACCCATTTTCATTGGCATCTTCATGTGAGTAGACTTTGTTTACTTGTTAAATCTACTCAAATTTTGTATCTTATGTCTGCTGGCATAATTAGTATTAACATGAGTTCTTTTGTCTTTGAACTGTTTTTGTTTGATGACAGGAGCTCAACAAAAGCCCCTTCGGTCATTCTCGTGATTGTTGTCCCAGTTGAGGTTCATTATTTGCAATTCAGTCCTTTGGATTGTAGCTTTCCAAGTTATGTTGCAACATGTCTTTTCTACCATTTCCCTTGGAAATTACAGAATGGGTCACAACGTAGATAAGCCTAGTATTTGCATGTAGACGCCACTAGGTTCATGCTCGTTGTGACGGCCAAAAACTTGTGTTTAGCTGCAGGTTCTGAACCATCTCGCAATTTCCATTTATTGTGAATTGACACCTGAAACAGGTTGGCCGCATATGGTCCTGGCTGTGAGTTTTGGTGCGTTCATGTATTACGATTGCTCAAGTATCGGGATATCAGTGCAGGATTCCCCTTCCTTGGTTGGCCCACATGTTGGTGAGATTCCATCATCTTCAAGTAACCAGACATAGCAGTGTGGTTATGGACATTGTCATCATCGATGCCTACTGCAACCATTTCTATTCTGAAATGCTGACTCTACGTGGAATGATAACATTCCATCACGCACTTTTTTAAAAGAAAAAAAAGATCAGGTCAAGAATGGGAGCTACATACAGAGTGTCCCATACGGAATAGAGGTAAGCATTGTGAGAAATGAAGGACACGTTTTACTAGTGGTGCATTTTGTCAAAACCAAACCAAACCAGACCAAGAGGGATTTGACCCTCTTTTGTCTGTGGACTCTAACAAAAGTCGTGTTCAATAATGCAGGTTTGTGCGTGTTTATGAAAATGAACCTGCAGACGCAGCTGGGCGCCGCAAGTTCTGGTATGTATGAGATGATTTAATGCCGACACGGAGTTTTATTTTCTTTGTTAGAGGAGCGTTGGGAAAGCGGCAACCACTGCCTGCAGCTAGCTTCAAACCAATTTAATTCTGCCATCTACCTTTTTTTCGATCATAATTATTTATTTCAATCTCTTTTTTGGTATTCTTTATTTGCATTTCAACCTCTATTTAAAATGTCTTATTATATTACAAAATGGGCAAAATTCTTTTTTGGTCCCATTAAAAAGGGTCGGTTTCGTTTTTTGTACCATAATTCTTGGGAGTTCGGCTTTTGGTACCATTAAACTCGAAAATAAGCTTTTTTTATCCCGACTTAACGGCAGACGGTACATGGACCTTAACGGCTGTTAAACGTAACTTTGACTCATATTTAATGGTACCAAAACAACAAAAAAACGTGCTTTTTTGGTACCATTAAAAGAAAAAAAATTTGATCAATTTTAACACAAATTTTTCTCAAAAATACAAATATTAGGAAAATTTTATTTTATTATATATAATAAAATAACTTTGAAATTATAATTATTTATATTTCAGATCTTTTTTACTATTTTTGAAATTAAATTATTATTTGATCTAAAAATATATTAATATTTGAGCACAAACTACAAAAAGTAAAATTTATTTTTTGAGTGAAAGTATTAGATAAATTTTTTTATTAAATAATAAATTAATTTTTAAATTAAAATTATTTACACTCGTAGCAACTATTATTTTATAAATTGAATTTTTATTTTGTTTGAAAATATTTTAAAAAACTTTGACCATAAATTATAAGTGGTGCGTGTTGGCCGAGATCTAGTATCTAAGTCCAAGACTGTTGGACCCCTGCTAAAATTGTACGCATCAATAAAAAAATTAAAAAATAAAAGAAAATTTATTTTAATATAACTAATAAAACAGTTTATAATTTATAATTATATTTATTTCAAATAAATTCTAGCATATTTTAGTTATTTTTTTAAAATTAAATTATTATTTTAAAAATATTTTAATAAACTTTGACCGAAAAAGTAAGAAATAAATTTTAATTTTATTTCTTCAATTTATCTCAAATGTAAATAATTTAATTTAAAAATTAATTATTATTTAATAAAATGAAATTTATCTAATACTTTCACTCAAAAAATAAATTTTATTTTTTTATAATTTATGCTCAAATATTAATATATTTTTAGATCAAATAATAATTTAATTTTAAAAATAGTAAAAAATATCTTAAAAAGTATTTGAAATACAAACAATTATAATTTTTAGAGCTATTTTATTATATATATTAAATTAAAAATTTACTAATATTTTTATTTCTGAAAAAAATTAAAAGAAATCTATAGTTTGTGTTAATATTGATCAAAATATATATATTTTTTAATAGTACCAAAAAGCACGTTTTCTTGTTATTTTGGTACCATTAAATATTAGTCAAAATCACGCGTAACGGCTGTTAAAGTTCATGTGTCGTCTGCCGTTAAGTTGGGACAAAAAAAGCTTATTTTTGAGTTTAATGATACCAAAAGCCGAACTCTCATTAATTGTGGTACCAAAAATGAAACTGGCCCTTTTTAATGGGATCAAAAAAAATATTGCCCATTACAAAATAGTCGAGTGCCAGTTCTTTAACAATTTCGTCCGAGTTTTTGTTCCCCCTTCGTTGTGAATTGAATTGAAATAGTCCGTCTTGTGGGAGTATGAAAATCCCTTTATTAGGAAATTATAACCGAAAGCTGAAGTGTGAGTGAGAGCTGGCAAGAATTTGGGTCACATCTTTAGACTTTAGGTAAGCAACGGCAACAAAAGGGTGTCGAATTTCAATTCTCAACCCGGATGGAAAATATGCGCCATTTGATAGGGGCGTCCCACTTTTTATTTTTTGCTTTAAACGGCGACATTTCTAATCCCAAAATTTAAAATTTGACATTGTTGGTTCTTCACCACAGCAAAGGGTCATGTGCCGTTCGTGACAAATAAATGTCCAATTTTTTATTTTAACCCTTGTATTTTTCAAAAAATATCAGTTAAATAATTTTTTTTAAATTAAACTATCCTTATAACGGGTGAAAATATGTCTCATCATATATATTAACGTATGAAATATATATGAAGGTAATTTGATCATAAAAAAAATTATTTGACCTGCAATAAGTTAATTAATGGTGAATAAATATTTTTTATTTTATTTTCTGTTAATATCAGCAAATTTAGTGAATTTAACTAACGGAGTGACTAATTTGTTAGACGGAAGTGAACCTCGGGAGTGTTAAATGTAATTTTCCAAACTATTATGATTTATGTGTAATTATACCAAATTCCAGGAGATGGAGTGTAATTATCCTTTTACTTTTTTATTTGTAAGTTTTAAATTTCTTAAATATAAAAAAATAAATTTACAAAAATTAACTCCCTACCCTCCTTCCTCGCCATGCAAAGCCCGAATCTAGGCAATCGTGACAAAGAATAATGGTGGGGCAGGTAGGTTAATTTTAGTATAAAAAAAATTAATAATAATCTTATCTTTTATAATGTATAAATTTTAAAATTCTTAAAATATTAAAATATTAATTTAAAAATAATTAAAAGAAGGTATTAAAATTTTTTTAAATAATGATAATTTTGTTTAGAATATTATTTGTAATCGATAATAAATTATTTAAATATATGTTTTTTTTTTTAGGAGAGAACAAATACAAAAAATCACAAATAAAAGAAATATAAAGGAGGTGATCTTTAAAAAAAAAAGGCATTTTAATTAAATTGAGTTAAAAAGTGTTTTTCAAAACTCGGAAGATTTTTAGTCTATTTGTAAAATATAGGGGGAGTTTTAACCCTTTTTGAAAAAAATACGGAGTAAAATAAAATTTGAACATTTATTTATCAAGTCAATAGTAGTTGACTAATGTCACATGACTCTTTACCGTTACGTTTAACGGTGCAGGACCAATAATGAAGAATTCTTAAGATTTTAGAATTAAGAGTGCTATTTTAGAAGACCAAAAAAAAAAAAAAAAAAAAAGAAAACTCGATCCTATTCAGTAGAACCAAAAGTGTCATTTTTGCATTACATGTTTCTCACTTCTTGACCAAAATATTTTCTCCCTCATTATTGACGATGGGCATATATATATAATTACTGACAAAAGTTAGCAATTATAACTCATTACTCGTCTATTAATTAGCTTTTATTTTTTATTTATATTTTTTTTTCACCAGACAAACAATCCATTCATCAATAATATTGTTTTTTTAAATAAAAAGAAAAGAAAAACTCCAACTAATCCTTTTTTTTGTTTTTCTTTTCGACAGCACGCCAAATCCATCCATTTCTGAGTAAAATCAATATAATACATGACATGGAATCTTGGACCTCTATATTTATTTATTGAGTTAATTATATTTTTATCATTTGAATTGTAAATACTTTTTACATTTTGGCATCTACTTTTTTTTTTTTTTTTTTGGTGGTCTATTTACCATCTCAATTTTAAGAAATTTTACACTTTGTCATTTATAAATATATTTTAACCAATTTTTTTATAAAAAAAAAAAAACATCACATGCAGTGAACATGTGATATTTAAAAGTTATGTGATGTAATATTTTTCACATATGCAATCATATGATGTTTCTCGAACAGAAAAATCAACAAAAAGACGGTTATATATGGCAAAGTGCAAATATTACAAAATTAATATAGTAAGTTGACACAAATAAAAGTTTCGGTCACAATGAGCATAATTTGAATAGCCTAATATAATTTACCTTTATTTATTTATATAACATGTAAGTCAATGTAAATATACAAATTATTTTATTATTATATATGTCATCTAGCTAGCCGTACTACTGTTATTTTCAAACATATCCTGCTTAATTATTCTATAATTAAATAAATAGCGAGGCTCGTTCATACAAGAATCTTTTGTTTTATTATTTTAAAGGATAATAGCATATATAGTGTTGTATACAATAAAGTAAATGAATTTATTCAATTTTTATTATTTTGAGAGGAATTGAATATTTTATTATTTTCTGAAATATGTAATTAGGAAAATAGAATAAAAAGTAGATAGTAGTAGTCATAGGTGTAGGGAGAGGAAAGAAAGCGGTGCACAACACCTCAATTGCTTCTAGAAGAAGAGGGTCGTCGTGTCGTAGAGTATAAACTCTTATTATATAGTATTATTATATTATAGGGTACTGCAGATGGACTGTCTTTCTAGAAGCATTAAACACGTTTGAGATCAACATGCAAAGAATACGTAACAAAATACCATCAATTTAACATCCCCACCCCACACACACGCACAATTAATTAAAAAAATAAAAAAAAAAAAAAGGTCGGCCCCCAAAGATTGCTCAACCCACACAGTAAACGCACCACAGCTATGAAGTGTCAAACAAGACAGCCCACCTCATCTTTCCATATCATTTCTTTTTCCCAAGTACCAAATTATTTCTCTCTCTCTCTCTCTCTCTCTCTCTCTATATATATATATATATCTATATTGAATGATTTGTGTGTATTGAATGAATATTTGCGTATATTTTGAGTAATAATGGAGGATATGGGCGGAAGAAGAACACCACATTTGTTTGATGCATCTGCTTACTTGTTATTCGAGGCGAGCGGCGATTCTGAATCCCAGTGTTTTGATGCCGGCGCATTGTTCGACTTGGAACACGCTGGTGCCTCGGTGGAGGACGATGCGCAGTCCTGCAGCTACGGATCTCTATCTGATGATGATCATGCTCATGTAAGTGATGATCATGATGTTGATATTGATGTAACCGGCGATACTGATCTCCGCGGCTACGAGGAGGAGGACGACGGCGGAGGAGGTAGCGAGGGAGAAGAGGATGGCGTAGTTGATCAATGCCGCCGGAAGGAGAAGGCGGTGAAATCCAATGGTTGTGAGGATTCAAATGCGAAGATGATGAATGAGAGAGAAGGGGACAGGCTGTTTTGGGAGGCTTGTTTGGCATCTTAGAGAGAGAGAGAAGGTACCTACTTTTTGGTGGGAGGTTGAGAAACAAAATTGGTGAGTTTTTTCAAGAATTACTTTTCTTGTGTTAGTAATTCATACTTCACTGCTCCAATCCATTCTTCAAACACAGAAGAAGAATCATTGGATGGATCATGGATATGGATGTAATTAGAAAAAGTAGCTAGCTACACCCAACAAATCAATTTCTTTTTGACGAAATTGTCAACAAGAGATTTACAAACTTTCATTTCTGTCATCTCGATCATCATATATATAGTCAAAATATAATTGTACATATCTCTTTGCTTCAATGAAAATGAACCGTGTTGTCTAAATGTGTTAGATCAATTGGTCTTTTACAATTACAAGTTTGTATGGATTTGATTCCTCTCTTAATGCAATTAAGGGTTTGTATTAATTAGTATCGCAGTATGTTACAATCTTAGAGCAATATAATATGCAGCAGGAGCGTGGAAAATTCTCATCGGAACCTGGTTCGATCGAACCAATCTAATCACAGAGCAAGTATGATAATGTGATTGATGATCACTTTTCCTAAAGTGTACATCAATCATATGACAAGTGTTGTACTTGCGGATTCGGACAAAAATTTCTCATGAGGTTGATGTCATTGATGAATAGTAGGGAAGTATCATTACGATCTTGGAGCAACATGTAGCACAGGATCAGTTGTCATTAATGAATAGTATATAAGTATCGTTACGATCTCAGAGCAACTTGTAGTGTGAGGATTGTTATTGATGGATAATATGCAAGTATGATCTAACAACGTCCAAGGTGAAATCTAAGTTTTTGTGATTGAAGAAAAATGAGAAGTTTGTTTTCGTTTTCAAGTTATTTTCGAGACAAGTCAAAACATACCCAATGTTTGCTATCATATAGAATCATCTTATCTAGGTGTTTTTAACTGTTTAATATAAATAGATACACATATATATATTCACACATATATATATAAATATATATAAAAAAATACATGATTTGACAATGAATTGACAATGAACAGTAATTTTGTCTCCTAAAACACAACATTAAACATACAGCCCTATAAAAAATAAATGATTTGACAATAAATAGTAACTTTTGTCTCAAAAAATACAACATCAAACATACAATACTTATTTTAAATTATCTCAAAAAAACAAATCCAAACATACACTATCTCTAACACATACTTATTTATCTTTGTTTTTCTCTCTCTATCTCAACAAAACACTCAGAAAACAAATCCAAACACTAGGCAAGTGTATAGATAGATTGAAAATATAGAATTTTTATATATTTATCTTGTTTGGTTTTTTTATTTTGATCAATACGCTTACATTGTTACTTGTAAACAAATTATGTTATTTATTTATATAATAAATTTGTTTATATACATGACGTGCGTGTATCAATTGGAATATAAAATTTAATAGAACTTTAAATAAAAAATCAATGTATGTGAGTTGTAATTTGGAATTAAATAAAAGTTGATATAAATCATAAACTAAAACAAAAGAATGAACCCACATCAACCAGACTAATAATATCTTGTTAATTTGTAATGGCTTATCCAATTCTTTGTTTTAGGTTGAAGTCCTGATATACGCAAGTGGTAATGCTAGCTACCTTGTCCTATTTCACCAGACTACCTAATTTTAGTATTTGCGTATATAAATCAAACTATTTTTTTTTTTTAATTTTCATCTAACTTTCCACTCCATTATGTTTTGATATTTATTTCTTTCTCTTTTTTCCTTTCATCTTCTTTTTGTCACCAATTTTTTATAAATTCGGTATTAACTTATTGTTTTGTATATATGTTATTAAATTCTAAATATTTATAATATAAGTGATATTTATAAAAATTGCACATGGTGTGACACAAATTAGTAGTTATGTATTAAGGGAGAGCACCTCTATGATATCTTTCTTATTTTTTGTATATTTTTTTCCTACTCACTATCTTTCAGCTATCTCCCACTATCTACAAGTGATTAAAATTATCTTTTTAAAATAACTATTTATTTTATTTAATATTTATTTCTCTTTCTCTTACTTCAAATTTTTTCTTTTAATATTATTTATTTTTTTATCATAATCATTTTCATAATATCATTTTTCTACAGTAATATTGTACTTTTTTGTGCACATGCATCCAATGTGCCATATTTAACTAGTTAATATTATACACATATAATTGTTTGATTGTCAATAAAGCTTTGGTGGACTAAAAATCTTTTTACAAATTAATTAAGCCGGGAGATGGCAGGGCAAGAATTGAAATCAATTGATATACTTAAATTATATTTTATCGAATTAAATTAATTAAATAGCACGTCTGATACATTTATCATGAGATTTTTTTTAATTGTACATTAATTATATAATAAATAATTAATTTAAATCCATTAGATTGGGTTGGAGTAAAAATTTGGAGGTTGCAGTACTGTTTGGTGAGTGACAATTATGGGAATGGGATCTCGTAATTGTGTTACATCCGATGACTCAGCTAAAAGTAACAATTTCTTATGTAAAAGTAAAGGGCTCCTACCCAGACTAGAAATGTGTTTGGTATTAATTTTTCAAGCAAATTCATGATTATTGGCATTAATACCAAAATGGAGCACTATAAATATAGTAATAATCCTCGTCAAGACTACCACTCACCGCCACTCCATTCAAACATACTGTGCCATCTGCTTCAGACACTAACTCATTCTTCAAATTAGGGAAATCCCAACTACATTATTATTAATTTTTTTTTTAAATATTATAAAACTTTGGGTCTAAATTTGGTTTTATTATTAACATAATAGGGCTAGATAAATTTTATTTGGATCAACTACTTTAATATATGATTTTAAGTATATTTTATTATTTTTACACTAATCAAATCAAGCTGGAACTAAAATTTGAAAGCTTAATTACCCAACAAACTAAAGAAAAAATGTTCAAATTTCATTTATTATGTTTAATAAATCAAATTAAAACAAACTTTTTATTGATGTGATTAATTTTTCAGCGGGTCATAGGATGCTTTGATATTAAAAGGTTCGCCACCTAAGTTATGACAAACATTGGCCACATACGAGTAGAAAAGGGTCCTTTCCCATAACAAGGGGTTCAATGTGTTCATCTACTCACTCTTGTACTAATTACTATTATCCAGCTTCTTACAAGTGCTGATAAAAATGGTAGGTGGATTTTATAGCAAATACGAAGAGTCAAGTACAAAAACAGGAAAGAAGGGGGTGGGATAGTTGGGCCCAAATGCCCATTTCTAGTCGAGTACAAATGCCTGCCGCTTCATTACAAGATCCAGCAATTTCTAATTTTTCAACGATTAAATTATGTGGTGTCTTAAATGTTATAACAAACAATTATTATTTTTAATACACATTATTTTGTATGTATGAATAGAAAATTTGAGGAAATCAAGCTTTCGGATACAAAGCAATTCCAGTGAGAAAATGGGTAAGGGGTTACGAGTCCATCGGTTTTCTTTTTCCTCCACTAGTTAGAACCTTTGCTGGTGGAGCAAAGACAGAGGGATGACCACTATTTCAGCCCTAAACTGAACAGTGACTTACATCAATTAAAAGCAAACCACTCTTATGTCTGATCAATGCCTAAATCTAACCACAGAAACTAATTTACAGATGCAAGCATGGCTATTATGCAGAGACATCCTCAACTCCACAATAATCTATCTCCTAAACAACAGGACACAACGCTAAACTAACAATGTTGTGGTCGGTTAAACAGATTCGACAAAGTTTTCTACCATATCCAGGTCGCCGGTGAGTGCTGTTGTTTCTGGTAAATTTTCCGTGTCCATCTTCAGGCCTGAAGCAATACAAGTTATTCTCGAGTCCTCACCGTCGCTAGTGGTAAGGCAAGAACTGCCTACTCTACTGTCGGACAATGACAGCCCGGAATCCGCATTTAAAGGAGAACCACTTGCTGGACTCGCATGCTCCCGGCACAGAATTCCTTCCAGTTGCTTCCGGAATCCGTTCTTGGCATTCTCATTCTCGTCCAGTTGCCTTAAGAAGCACTTTCTATCTCACTCAATGACTCGACTTCATCTTTGTCGTCTTCGCTGCATGGGCTGTATTGAGCTTGCTCCTCGTCGTCGTCGTCATCGGAGGCCATTCCTGTTGATTCACAGCTAGTGTCCATCTCTTGCTGACTATCATATTCCTCGTCCGTTTGTCTATCTGATGAATGAGATGACAAGGGAGAGTACCCTCCATCAGCTGCCTCGTCACGGTCTCGTAATGTTTTCGTGATCAGCGTCTTTAACAAGTTCATTACTTGAACAGCATGCATAAGAGCTGTTAACGGGTCCGACATCTGACAAAAACAGCATAATAGAGGGCTGAGTATAAAAAATAATTGTTTCGGATATTACCAGTAAATCAAGCAGATGGCCTGTTCGAATCACCTTAGTCATATTTGGGGCAAAAACCATTGCAATATTTCTGGCATTCATCTTGTTGGATTCTTCCTGCTCGACGACATCAGCCATGAGATCAACTGCCCAGTTGAGGAGCGCACTCTCAGTTGGTTTTAGCTGCTTAATGAGCTCAACAGATTCCTCTTCTGTATTGCATTGCAATACCTGTTCTGGAGAAAGACCATCAAGCACTCCAGACGGGAGCTCTCGAAACCAGGCTTTCATCAAACCTGCCAAACAGTGGACGTCAATGTCTTCCGGCACAATACCCCTGTTCAGCTGGTCCCTCACATGTTCCTCCTGGCCATTCTCCGGATTTATCCGAAATATTCCTTCAGACTACAAAAAATATTCCGAAAGAATAGGGTGAGCCCTTGAACATTAGAGTCAAACAATTAATATTAGCAGAAAATATTTATTCTCAACATGACATAATGTTCTTGCTTGCTCACCTTTAGACCATCTTGTGAATATAGCCTTTCCTGCATTAATAACAGAATAGTTGGGACACTATTGCCTCTTGTGTCATAAGAGCACTGCATTGAATCCGCTGAGACGCCAAATACACTGACACTGCATAATCGACAGCATAAGATCAGTAACATCAAATATACGAACTTCCAATGGATGATGTTAATTTCAGAGTGTTCATCCGGTGTCAAAACAGTGAACAATGGCAATCGAAAGCCATGCACACGAAGGGAAGTGATGTAGAGTACCACCCTTAATTCAATGAAGGATCAACTGGGAATAGCAATCGACTTCAATCGTGCAAAATCTTTCGGTCCCATGACACTTTAAAGCAGTAAAAGGTTTTAGTTGCATCTACCTATCTTAACTAATGTGTAATAACTACTGCAAAGCCTGCTCTCTTCAATGTTGTACCACAAACTTGGAAAAACAGCTGAAGAATACGATTGTTAACAACTTCATTAATTCCATTCCTTCCAAGGTAAATGAAATATTACAGAAAAAGGCCATTATGCAAGAGAGAGTAAAGGCTAGTTATTTAAACCTGAACAAAATGTTTCAAGATTCTTGAGTCCAATAACACAAAGCATATTCGAAGTTCTTAATTGACCACCAATCACCAAACATATGAGGAAATTCATGCCCCAAATTTACCGAGGTGACATGCCAAAATGCTTTATTGCTTTAATAGCTCAGAAATCATGGAAACACTTCTGCCATGGAAGACCAAAATCAACCTCCTCACTCATCATATGTACCTCAGTCTCTTAGACTACCAACTTTGAAGTGAATATATATATATATATATACTAAAAAAACAAGATTGATGAAATCGCCATGAAAATATGCTCCTAATATAAACAAACGAACTTCATATGCTACATCAGATCTAAACACATAAAAGACAAAACACTAAAAAAACCATCTAAAATTTGAATGAAAAATCACTAAATTAAAGGAAAAAGGGGAAATCTTTTAACTTGCTTTTACGTACCTAGCGCTGGGAGCTCTACATGGAACCTCAACCTCAAACTCAACAGGAAGACCCAAAAACCCGTGGAATCTATCAAAAGTGACATGGGTTATATGCTGAACATTGGTGGGCCACCCAATTTCCATGTGGTGGACGGCGGAGATGACCTCTTGGTCTTGCCTGTCCACACGGCACGTAGACACCATGGATTTTCTGAGAGCTGATAAAATGAAATCGAGCAAGGAGAGCTGGTGGTGGTCTTCCTCCTGCTTACCGTGCTCCTCAGCCACAGCAGCAGACTTGGAGCTCCTGCCTCCACATCCACCACCACCCCTCGTCACCATAACCACACCAGTAGTCATTCTTTCTCTCTCTAGAAGTGAGGGGTTTGAAGGAAGAAGCTAGAAATTTTGGAGCTGTTTGTTCTTATGTGTGTGTGATATGCATTGAAGGAAGGGGGGTGGGGGTGGGGTGTTTTTTGAAGTTGGAAGTAACGCTGTTCTTATTCTATTACATTTACTTACTATTCATTCAAACGGCCACTCATTTCAAATTCTTGTTTGTCTACTTTTGGTTGGATATGTCATATGGGCCTCTCCCTCTCCCTCTCCGTATTAATTTTCTTTTGGACCATTTTGGGTTTCTGCTTTCCGGTTTATTTCCCTTTTGCCATTCTACATATGTTGATATATACCACAACTCTTGTCTCGATCACCACCACAATTTTGCATTCACCTATACATCAATTCAATCTTGTGGACTTTAAAAATAAAAAATTAAAATGCAAAGTAATCTTTTATAAATAAATTACAAATCAATAGTTCGTGTTTAAAAAAAAATCAAGTATTATGCAGAATTTTGTCGGACGGTAAAAGTCATACTCTAGTTTCTACTCGATCGAATAAAATTGTTTTAAAATGGGTCTTGGATAATGATGATGAAATTCGATTGTGGTTGTTAATTAATTGTTTTAAATGTTTTTTTCGCAGCAACTTTTTGTAGAGAAAATTTGAAATAAGTAGAGAGAGTAATCCAATTTTAACAAAATATAATATTTGTGGATTTACATAAAGTTGAAGGGTAAATGAGACAATTAGCGCTGCTTTGGAAAGGTAGAGGACCATTGGGGAAAAGCGGATTTACATATCGTTGAGCCTGAAAATCCCATTTCTCTCCCTTATATTTTTACTGCTGCTAATTTATGGTCTATGTAAATCACAGAAAAAATAAATAAGTGATTTATGGAGATTGTGTGTCTGCAAATTTAAATATTAATTGCCCGCCAAATGAAGGCGTAGGCTTTCTCAGGTTGTCAGCGGTCAGCCTTCATTAATTACTTGGGATAATTAATCTCTCTTACAACTCCTATCCCCATATTAATTACCTGATTAATGCATGACCCTCGTAACTATATATATATAATATATATATATTATATATATATATTATGTTTCATTTATATTACTCTTTTTTATTTGTTTTTCGTACTTTTAAGATCTTGATTTGCATACTACAAATAAATATTATAATTTTGCAACATTTGATGTGTGACATAACATTTGGTGATGAAATATAAGATTCGCAATAAATAATTAATATTTAAATTGCGGATACACTAGAATAATAGTTGTGAATATTTGGATGCACGAATTCCCATTCCATGTTTCACTAAACAAATTCGTAATGATTATTAATATTCAAATGGGATGATGCATCAATCAATCACCATTCATTCACCAACCAAAGGCCAGGAGCCTTGTTTCGTTGCTTGAAACCGAGGAATTTAGATTTTGTTGTCATTTTTGGTCCCCCTGTCTCGACTTTTATATTAACTTAAGTAGATATAAATTTTTATAATAAAATAATGTTAAGTGAAGTATTGGTAAATTAATTAATGGAAAATCCAGGAGGGAGGAGTGGTGGGGGTCCCCATCCCATCCCCATGTGTTGGTACTTGGTAGTGGTATGATGGAGAAACTGTGAAGTCGTGTGTATTTGAAATTCAAATCTTAGAAGCATTTGATTTAGCAATTAGCATTCTATGTGGAATGTTGTTGTCTTCTGCCCTCTCCTCCATCCATTTGATTTGACCGTTGCAGATGGGATCTCGTCGTCGGATTCTGTCTCACTCTCCTCCATCATCATAATCGTGCCTTTTTAACTCCCCTTTGTTTCCCTCTGCTGCTTTCTTTCTTTCTTTCCCCTACAAAACACAACTCACAAGATCAGAGAAAAAAGAACAAAAACAAAGAAAGTCGCTTTTCTCATTAATATAGCTTATCACGAGTTTGGATCTTCTATTGTAAGTCCATATCATATTTTATATTTTCATTTATTATATATATATAGAAGGTGGGTGTTATACAAATTATGTATGTATATACAAAATAAAAATGTCTAAATTATGTAGTTTTTTTTTTTTTTTTAACTGATTCAAAATTAGTAGTCACGTGCGAACTATTTCAAGTGTTTTTAATTGATCTAAACAAAAAATCATGGCCAATTCTTCTGTAAATATTAAACTATTTTTTCAAATAGTTAAAATGTAATTGTTTTTATTTTTCCACTTTTATCTCATTTTGAAATACTCATAACTTTTACTATATTCAACTTTTTAATATTATTTATTACATGTTCTTATCATAAAGACGTGAACGGTGGCAAATAACCCTTTTAAAAAATGAGATTGTTGAAATTAATTTATATAATAGTGATTAAATTATCATTTCAACAAATTATTTTACGAGTTATTGTGAAATTGTTCTACGTTAAAGAAAAGCTATGCGAAAAAAGTTGGAAGTAAGTTTATTGTAAGCATTTCCCATAAAATTTATAATGTATTAATCCAGAAAGTTCAAAACTAAGTATGAAATCACAAGCATATTTTTTTGTAGAGTCTGTAGCAACATATACTAATCCATATAAAGTAATTAATGATTCTCTCTACATACTGATGATTAATAAGCAAATAAAGTAAATAAATTAAACATATTTTTTTTTCTTCTTAAATACATTAATCAACACATTATTATTAGGCTAAACTGCATATTTGGTCTATAAGAAAGGGTTGGTGCCCTTTATGGTCCCTTGATTTACGGGAGTTCATTTTTAGTAAAAAAAAGTTAAAATATAGTTGCAATGTTGGTCCCATTTTTATTTTTTCGACAAACTTAACGATAAGACCATGTCAAAGTGCTGTTAGTCGACTCAAATATATTATTTTAATATGGATTTTTTAACATATAAATATGTATATATCTTTGTATCTATATATCCTAAATTTAATTTTATTATCCTCTTATATCTCCGTCGTCCGACTACCTCTCTGCATGATCTTATCATTGTTGGAAAGCCCGTCAAACAACAAGCATTTGAATACCCCACCCACCGCAAATTTATAATTTGTTGGCGAGTTATCTCTTTTTTTTTTCTCAAAAAACCTTACTCCCCCCCCCTCCATCTTCTATCATTTTTTTTCCGTTGTGCGACCACCTCTCAACCCAAGCTTATCGAATATTTTGACACTCTACCCATCGAAAATCTCTAATCCGTTAGCAAGTTATATCTTTTTTGTTTTTCTCAAAAACCCCTAACCTGCATCCCCCCATTTTTTTATCATTTTTTCCTCCGTCCGACCACCTCTTGATAAGAATCTACCATCGTTGGAAAGGTTCATCTGATGACGAGCATTTTGACACCTCACCCACCCCCAATCTCCCATCCGTCAACAAGTTATCTTTATTTTTTGTTTTTAAATTTTTTAAGATTTCTCTCTCTCTCTCTCTCTCTCTACATATATATATAACTTAAATTATGTTCTATTATTATTATTATTATAAGTATGTATAATTTAAAGAGGGATAGTTTGATAATTTAAAGACGTGACTCCAGTTGACTTAACTGCATGTGCGCTGAGCATGCAACTTTCTGTTAAGTATTGACGACAAATTGAAAATAGGACCAACGTTGCAATTATTTTTAGTTTTTTTGGGATTAAAAATGAATTCCTAAATTACGAATTGAAAAGAACACTGACCTTTATTTGTGGGACCAAATATAATATTTCTATTATATATTTGATATCCATATATTAATATTTATAAATTAATTAATCAATTCGAAATAAAATTATTATTAAGAATAAAATTATATTTATATTCGTGAAATTTGAACCACTGCCTCTTTGCGGTGAATCATAATTAAAGGTAAATTTAAGATAAATAATACAATCCAATTGTACACTCGAGAAAAAAAGAAAATAGAAAATCAATAGTCAGGCATGGGGTTCCCGCTCCGTCGTTCTTATTTCCCCACTGGCATATATTTACCTGGCGGGAAGATTTATACATACTGATCTAAGAGCAGAATATTTTACACACGCGCAAATCGGAATAACTCTTTTCGCACATCGAAATTGTTGACATTTTACTTGTAGTGCATTCTGTTTTCAGCGGTTGTTCATGGAAGACGAACCAGTGGTGCCGGAACCGGCGGCTCGCCGTTCGGTTAGTAATTAGGTCCTGTTTACTGACTTAACGTTGCTTTAGGTGTGGTTCCGAACCCTAATTTTGTATTTTTATGTGTTTTGTGATGTTTGTGTTTGGGTAGAAAAGGGCTAGGGCTCCGGTTAGGACTGCGGATTTCACACGCACCGATAAAATCGAAGATGAGTTGGAGGAAGAAAGGGAAGAATCCTCGGATGAGTTTCAAGAATCTCGCCGAAAAATTAAGCGTAATAAGGCCACTGAAGGTGCTTCAACTTCGGCAGCGGCACGAAAAGCCAACCTGAGTTTCATCGGTAGCCTCAATTTTCTGATATTATTTAATTTAGATACTTTTATGCTATGCATGCTGAGGTGTTTGGGGTACTCTGTGTATAGAATTGGTGAAGAATCTGTTCAAATTTGAAGGGTAGCATTATATTCTAATTACAGATCTTCAGTTATCACTACGTTATAGAATTTTCCCTTTTTTTCAGTTCTGCTAGAAGTTGTGGTTGTGTGTGGAAGTTTTCTATTGTCGTCTGGAAGTGTTTAGACCCTTTCAGTAAACATTCATTTGAGACAGATTTTATTATTGGATATCTCTTTGTGGTTTGTTTAAATGATTGATTATTGGTGAACTCGTCCACCCTGGGGATGGATGGTTGTGCCATGGAGGTGTATGATGTGCTTTCAATTATGCTGTTTGGGTGATATTAATTGCTTCTTTTAGAATCTAGTTCATTCAATGTAAACGAGTTGAAGGCAGTTATATGCCATTGATGCTATTGATTTGTTTCCTTATGTGTGTAATGATGACTTAAGTACATCTGTTTTGTTTACAGAGGTTATTAAAGGTGACGGGAAGGACATCCCCGATGTAGTTAAACGATGGGTTGAACAGTATGAAAGGAACCAAAAGTCCGCAATGTCCGGACTCTTGTCCATGCTTTTTGAGGTTATTATATGCTGTGTTGCAATTAAGTTGTTGTTATCGGATTCTATCACTTTGTTCTCCTAACTCGATGTATTATCATGGGCAGGCTTGCGGAGCAAAATATCGTCTTCATGAAGAGGATATAGATGAGACTGATGTTGATGATGTGGTAGTTGCTCTTGTTAACATGGCTAGAAGAGTATCCTTTTCTTTTATAATATATCTTCATTCCTGTGGCTTTCCTTATAACTTTTGTCTTCTCAGTGGAATTTTTGTTTGATACAATAAAGGACCTTTTTGGTTCTTGCATATGCAATTTATATCTCTCCCCTTTTGCCACGCACAAGCACCACTACCTTCCAACGGAAGACGACAACAAGAAAAATTAAAAAGATATGCAGAAACTCAAGAGTTTTGCTTAACAACTTGGAACATAGGGTGAAGTTGAAGATTATCAGAGTTCGAAAAGGGACTTCAAGAATTTCAAAGATAACCTTGTATATTTCTGGGACAATTTGGTCAGCGAATGTCAAAATGGACCATTATTTGATCAATCATTATTTGACAAGTGTTTAGACTACATCATTGCCTTATCCTGGTAAGTATTTGATGTTCTTAGCAGGAAGATGCAATAGAACTCAGTACTCTTTGTTAAGATTATAGCTATGTGTTTTGCAGTACGCCTCCTAGATCTTATCGTCAGATTGCCTCACTGATGGGACTTCAACTTGTCACATCCTTCATCAATGTTGCAAAATTGCTTGGGTCTCAGAGAGAGACCACCCAGAGACAGCTGAATGCTGAAAAAAAGAAAAAGATTGAAGGACCTAGAGTAGAATCACTTACCAAAAGGCTGTCAATGACACATGAAAAATAACTACCATGGAAGAGATGATGCGGAAAATTTTTACTGGGTATGATCTGTATTGTTTGTTATTAACACTGAAAAGATATTTTATGTTGTTCCCTTGTCCTTTTAGGCATTGATGTTCTTTTTTATGCTTTAAATTAATTTGAATTACTTATATTTTGAAGGTTATTTGTTCACCGTTATCGGGACATTGATCCAGATATCCGAGTGTCATGTATAGAATCCCTCGTGTGGGTACTGTCATATCCCTCACTTTTCTTGCAGGATTTGTATTTGAAATATCTTGGATGGACATTGAATGACAAAGTAAGTTAGAAATGGTTAATTAAATCTTAGGGGTTTTGGGTTTTGTCTTCTTCCATAGTGCTGAATATTCGCTTGTCATTTGTTCTGCTTTAAAGAGCGCTGGTGTAAGGAAGGCTTCTATTCTGGCATTGCAAAATCTTTATGAGGCGGATGATAATGTGCCCTCTCTTAACCTTTTCACTGAGAGATTCTACCCACGGATGCTTGAACTTGCTGATGACATCGACATTTCTGTGTCAGTATGTGCCATAGGGCTTGTCAAACAGCTATTAAGGTATCTACAGATGACTCGAGAATTCTAACACAATGCATGGTGAACAAATTTAAATTTTGACAAGGGGTTTTCTGGGATGTTGCAGGCATCAACTTGTGCCTGATGAAGAACTAGGTTCTTTGTATGATTTATTAATTGATGATCCACCAGATGTTAGGCGCGCCATTGGCGCACTAGTATATGACCATTTGATTGCTCAGAAATTTAATGATTCACAGTCTCGCTCAACAGGTTTCTTTTTACTGTTTTCTGGCACATCTGATTTTTATAGTCATTTGTTTTAATTAAGAAACTTTGTCGATTCTTTTCCAGGCAGTGACAATGATTCTTCAGAGGTTCATATCAGTCGAATGTTACAGATACTGAAAGAATTTTCAGCTGACCCCATCCTGAGTTCGTACGTCATTGATGATGTCTGGGATTACATGGCAGCCATGAAAGTACGTAACTGCAAATAGATCATATGCGATTTGGGTGGTTTATAAATAGATCATATGCAATTTGGGTGGTTTATATTCAAATGTTAGGGAGGAGTAGGGATAGAGAAGGAAAAAAAATAATGGGGCCTACAATTAGTAATTTTGTTTGCTTCGTTGAGGGGAAAAGGAAATGACGAGCTGACGAATCTGGAGATAAGTCGGTGCTCTTGCTAACCGGGCAATACCTATCACTCTCATCTGACTATGGAATATAACCTTTAGGCAATTTGTTTTGGTGAATAGAAGCATATTTGGTTTCTGAATATTTCCATTTAGGTGGTTGACTGATTATTTTACAGTTTACAAAGATAATTTAGCTTATTTATTTATGCTCCCTGATAATTAATATAGTCACATGTTTCATGACTCCTTTAACTTCTATAATTGTATTTTTGTACCTGGGATGTTTTTGCATACTTATTTAACTCCATCCTCCCTCTTCTCCTCAAGAATGTGAAGCAAGTAATTTTTTTTAACGGGTACAAAAAAAAGCTGCATAACTTTGGATGCTAGAGATGAGCGTTGTTCCCAAAGTTTGACACCTCTTTGAACTTTTAGACTGGCTGTGACCTTGCATGTGTCTTCTCTTTGAAAGAGATTGTGATACTTGCAGGATTGGAAATGCATCATTCGTATGCTTCTAGAGGATAACCCATCAGCTGAGCTTGATGACGCAGATGCTACAAACTTGATTAGACTTCTCTTTGCATCAGTGAGAAAGGCAGTAGGAGAAAGGATTGTCCTGCAACTGATAATAGAAACCCACATCACACCAAAGGTCAAAAGGTAGTCAGATTTCAGTTGTATCCTTTTCTTTTCATAAATTATTTCCACATAGCATTCCAACTCTAGTTTTTTCTTTTTTCAGTTGTAATTTAGCTTATAAATGCACTGTATCTTTCTGTTTGTGAGTTGGGAAGCTTTTATGATTCTCCTCGTTACAAAGTTTGATTTCTATATTATGCACAGTGAAATTAAGTTGTTTTTTCTCTAACAATCACCAGGACATATTTGAACACCATAAGCGTGACATTACAGTTGCCATGATGAGACCTATCCTCAACTTCTACGCAAATTTATCTCTGACAAGGGCAAAGTAGCACCTCTAGTTGAAACTATTGTTTACATGAATCTTGAGCTTTATTCTCTTAAGAGACAAGAACAGGTGACTTATTAAATTGCCTGGCTATGTGGATTAATGAACTTAGTTAATAAATACAATGAAATCATGTTCATTTGTGTTTCAGAATTTTAAGGCTACTCTTAAACTAATGAGAGAGGCGTTCTTTAAGCATGGGGAGAGGATGCCTTGAGATCATGTGTGAAAGCAATCAAGTTCTGTGCCACAGAAAGCCAAGGAGAGTTGCAAGACTTTGCTCAAAATCAGATCAAGGAGCTTGAGGATGAATTGATTGGCAAACTAAAATCTGCAATAGAAGATGTTGTGTATGAATCTATTCAATTGATGTTCTCTCTATTGGCACTACGTTGTGAGGATTGACATGCTCTGTTTTGCAGAATGGTGGTGATGAATACTCGTTGCTAGTAAATCTGAAAAGGTCGTATGAATTTCAGCTGTCTGACAAAGTTCCTCTTGAAAGCTTGTATCAAGATCTTGTACGTATTCTTCAAAGTTTCAAAAACATAGATGACGAGGTGTAAACCAACTATTGTAAGTTCAAGGATTGATCCTTTTACGCTCACTCACTGATGGTAGCTGCTTGTGCCAAATCAGGTTGTCTCCTTTCTGCTTCTCAATATGTTCCTTCATGTTTCCTGGTGCTTGCACTCTGTTCTATCCAGTGAAACAGTTTCAGGCAGCTTTATCTTCTCTGGTGGAGAAACGTGATGCCTTGCTTGAACAACTTGAGTACTTCCTTCATAATCCTTTAAAACTTAACAGTGATGGTAGATGTAAAAATCAACTTGCATATAGGGTAAGCATTCTCTATGCGCTTTTTGCATTCTTTTCTGCTGAAGTATGAAATGGTTTTAGTTTGACCAAGCCTGTGTGCGTATTTTGGATATATTTTGGGTAGGTCTGCGGTATCCTTGCAGATATTTGGTGTCTGTTTAGAAAGACCAAATTTGCTTCAACAAAGCTGGAAATATTAGGGTACTGTCCAGATGAATCCACAGTTGATAAGTACTGGAAAATGTGTGAACAACTGCTCAATGTTTCAGGTAGCCAACTTTGTCTCTTGTAGACAGTAATTTGTCGTATATGCGCATTTAGTCGATAGCCTGAAAGTGAGCTGCAGGCATATTTATATATCTGCACATAACTGTAAAAGAATGGTTTCGTATTATGACTTCTTATTAATTGTTAACTAAAAGGTTGCAGTTCCCCATTTTCTTTTTCTCTCCCTCCCCTCCCCCCCTCTCTTGGTAGTTCTTGGTATATTTTGGATGGAACATGATGACTCTGTGAAATCATGCTCCTGCACCTCAAATGCCATGAAGATCTTGTTTCCAGGATCCTTGAAGTCTGGGTTCTTAGGCACTATCTGTAGGATTGTTATATATATTTACTGCAAGCATGGTGATTCTCATTTCAAACTACACAAGTACGTAAGCCTTTCAAACCGCAAAAGGGCATCAAGTTTTATGTTCGGGATCAAAGTTTCCTACATTGTACTTTTTCTAACTGTGGTATTTATGCTGTTACTAAAAGAATTCTCATACTCATATGTTTCATGTATGCCTGTGTATGCTTATATTTGCTAACATCTATTGTTGTGTGAACTGCTGTTAGTCTAACCCTCTGATTCACTGCAGATGATGCAGAAGATGAAGAAGAAAACAGAGAATACGTGGAGGAGACTAATGCTGATGCTGTCATGTTTGCTCTGGCCAAGTTAGTGGCCACCGATACCGTTCTGAAGGTGGCTATACTGATGTTTCTTTTCCATAAGCTGATTTATGTCTTTAGATATATTGGTTCCATCTGTGATTTGTATGGATGTTCATGACACATTTGTCTATTGTTAGGGAAACATAAAGACTATACAGAATTGGTTTGACCCACACGTGTGGTGACTTGTTTCTAACCAAGAAGTTCCATGACTTTCTTTGATGGTATTCTCACTGCAGGATTATCTTGCCCCAGAGATCATATCTCTCACGTGGAGAAGTATGGTAGGAGTGTTGGTGATATTGTTAAGCATCTGCTCACTGCCTTAAAAAAAAAGGGTGATATTTCAAATATTATTGTAGAAGCGCTGAAAAGGGTAAGACCCAGTTGTTAAAGATATTACTTCATAGCTGCTTTACTTTGTCGATATTAATATCTGCTGTTCAATCAAGTTGGTTATATAATTGTCTTAATTTAAGATTTCCTTCGTCCATGAATGTGATTGGCTGATATTGGAAAATAATTTTAATTCGATGATTTTTTGGTTATTTGAGTGGTGACATGGTTCAAAAAGAGGATGCAACTAAGATGCATAATAATATAATTAAAGAATGTGAGCATCATGGATCGTATCTTTTCCTTAATGCTTAACTTATCTTTTGTCGATGTTCGGCTAGGCCTACCAAAGTATCTGGTAGTAAATTCCCTGGCAATGATGAATCACTATCAAGCAAGTCATTTCAGGAATGTAAAGATCTCGCTGTCCGGTTATCTGGATCATATGTTGGTGTTGCTCGAAATAAGTATAAAGCTGAAATTTTGAGTATTGTCAGAGAAGGTATCAATTATGCATTTTCACATGCTCCAAAGCAGCTGTCTTTCCTGGACAATGTAGTGCTGCATTTCGTGTCCAAGCTTCCTGCAACTGACATTCTTGATATGTAAGAGCTCCTACCTCCAGTTAGATTCTCATTGAGGAAGCACAACTTGGACTAATACATTAAGGATACATGAATAATTGATACCAATTTTTTGGTGTTTATGATGCATCATGGTCGTTGAAAGAGTGCCTAATGTGTTTATTCACTTGTGTGCCAATTTAAGTATATGTTAAAGCACATGGAATGTTGGGAACATGTAATCCAGATCACAAAATGATCATTGTTCTTAGCATCTGTAGTATTTATATTTACTTAAAAGATTTTGAAACGTTTAAATAGTTACTGGCATGTGGTTTTCTGTTTCTCTTCTTGCTTGCTTTCTCTGTATAATTTCTTTCTACAGTGTATGAATTTTGTTTGACCCCTCTCTTTCCTCTCCTTGTGTTACTGAACATGCAAAAGCGTATAGCTACATATTGAGTTTTAATCATAAAGGAAAACCTTTTCGATATTTGATCAATCCGCATTTGGTGTGAATATTTTTTGTGATGATTATACTGAAAATCTTCCCATTATAATGAATTTAACCAATTAGTTTATGTTTTATTACTAGTATGAGAGGAGTTGAGAGAAGAACTGAAAATGTGAAGACTGATGAAGACCCCAGTGGGTGGCGTGCCTATTACACATTTCTGGACACCCTTCGTGAGAAATATCTGAAAAATGAAGGTGTAAAAGGTACTTCTGTGCTTCCAGTTTTCCAGATCTTTGTTGTCTCTTTGTTTTTCAGTTATCTTTTTTTCTTAAATGTGTAACAGCATCCCCTTAAGTATACAGTGTGTTAGAATATTTTGTGATTATCCTTTTCCTATTTGTGTTTATCTATTTTATCTATTTAGACAGGTATCTTAAGTAGTGGAATTTAGAGATGACTACAAAGATACCTGTCTAAATAGATAACAATAGATAAACACAAATAGGAAAAGGATAATCACAAAATATTCTAACACAGTGGATACGATTTTTTATTTCAACGAATTTCTGTATGTTCATTTAATCCTTTTGCTCCTAGCATATAGATTAAATTAGTTGCTAGACTTTCTGGATTGTGAGGTTAGTAGGAAAACCTCATCTTTTTGTCTTGTGGTATGAGGGTTGCAGGAATTCATGTTCCTTTTCTTTTTTTAAGCCAAGTACCAAATAGTTGCAAGTAAAATCCCTTCTTCTGTCGGTAATGCCTTGTAGTTGGGCTCTCTGTCTGGCTGTCCGTGCAGCTCTGTCCAGTCTTAGTTTAGCCACTGCTATTGTAATGGTGTTGGGATTCTGTTGCATTCTGAGGATCTTATGCTTACCTACCAAAGTTATGTGCATAAACTGCAGATGGTAAAGAAGGTACGTCTGTGAGGCGTCGGGGTCGTCCGCGTAAGAAGCAGAACCTACAAGGCAAAAGGCTTTTTGACGAGCAAAGTTCAAGTGAAGAGGAGGATTCAATCAGTGGATCTGACCAAGATGCAGGGGTTGAAGAAAAGCAAGAAGATGATGAAGAGGATGCACCTTTGATACATTCACTCAGAGCATCATCCAAGCTAAGATCTATACGGGTTTCTAAGGAGGAGAACAGGGACCAGGCAAGAACAGTAAATCGAGCGACAGAAGAGTTGGCTACCCCAAAAACTTCAGGTACATATAAATTAGTTCATGCCAACATGATCTAGAAGTGGATTTAGAATAGAACAATAGGTGATATCTGTGAGTAGTAGTAAATAAATAGTCTCAAGTAAGGGTTGACTTGTGCTTCTACTCTCATGTTTCCCAGATTCTGCAATCTCAAGCATTGGCTTCATATCCTGTCTAAGAAAATGTCCATTATTTATGCATTCAGACATTTTTTGTTATTCCTCCTTTTATTCTTTCACTGCTGTAACCGCTGGTAGCACATTGCCAACATTGTCTAAGTGGGAGATCAGCCCAAAATGTGTCTTATTCTTTTGTTCCTTTTTCTGCTGTCTGAATATATAGTCAATAATTGTGATATTTTGGTTCATGTCTTTAGTAGAAATAAGAAAATGACATTGTGACATCGTCTATGTATCATTGCACTTTCTTTGTGTAGGTGCTTCCAGTTAGCAACCACTCTACCAAACTTAAGTAATGACTGTACTGAAGAGGGGGATGACTTGCAGATGATAACCAGGAATTTGATGTGTAAATTATGAATTGTATTATTGTCTATACCTTTGTTCTTGTCTCGTCTCATCTCTCCTGGCTTCTATAGCATGACTCTGTAGATGTATAACTAAAAGTTGGCATGGATTTTTGCATCAGTCATTGTATGCCTTCATTTGCCAGAATCGAGTTTCCTTGGTTTCCTTGTGTACATGTGAATGCATAGAGGAAAAGAACTTGGTGGACATGTGAATGCACCCAGGTGCAAAGAAGTCATGAAACGGCTCTCCAGAACCAGGTTTCTTTCCTATATTCAAAGGAATAAAGAAAGACTGGCAACTGTGACGAAGAATTGAGAAGGATTGTAGGTCTCTGATGAATGCGGGCTATGCCCTGACAGTAGGCTGACTCTGACATCCATCTTGAAGCATTCTTGTGTTTTCCCTGATATTAGTTAGTTTGTTTTTTTTGTATTGAAACTAATTATACTTGAATTGATTTGTTTCTAGAATCACTATGCTGGTGGTGCCTCCTGCATTTCGTAGTTCACCCTCTGGGGTATGCATGCATGGGAACTTGGATCTGCAAAAAGTTTAGCTGAGCTTATTCTAAGCATAATCTTAATTTTGCACGAAAAAGGCATGGCTCCCTATAGGTACATTGGGTGCCAGAAATGGTGCGTCAGTTACAATAATCCCAATACGAGGCAGCGCAACAATGTACCTGAAATATTTCTAGCAATGTAAATTTACTGTTGAATCACATGGGGAGATGCATCTCACATGTCATGTTAGTTATTTTGAATCATACCGTTCAGCAATTAATAGCTCAATTTGGACATTTTATAATGGTCGCCAATTTGACTAGTTATGTTCAGGGGTTCATCAACAATTATATACTTCGTACCTCATTTCATTTAGAAAATCAGAAAAGGAAGTCTTAAACCACATGAAAGATTGTGTCTGATTCTAGGCGTGTTAAATAATCTAGCCTAGAATGCACTGGACCATAATGATTGGCTGAAGAAGCATACTTCAATGAGAGACTGATCTCGATTTATTCGTTTTCCTTTCAAACATAAGGAATTTAAAGTTTGCCTGGTGATGTGCTGTAGTTCTGGAAGTTGAGGTTACCATTCAATGTACCCTGATGCATAAGTTGATTATTTGTGTTAAGAGAACTACCACATTATTCAGGCGATGCATTACCTGATCCGGAATCACCAGGAACATGGTCAGGATCAGGCAGAACCCAGACTCATTTATTAGAAGCTGAAATAAGAACATGGTCAGGATCAGGGAGAGAATGGTATGGATCACAAAGTTCCAGTCCCAGAAGGAGAACTCCTAGCTACCTTCTGGGACTCTGCAGAGGACCACACTACTGATCCTAGCAATCCAAACTGGCTGGGTCTATGGACATGGAACACTCAAATGAGCGTAAGGCTAAGCAAGTTACATTAAGGATTCTAGTCTCCATAAGACATCACGCTCTGTTGTTGTATAAGAGTAGAGGTCTCATCACCACAATGCCAGGCCAACACTACATCAAATGGTGTTCAACACTTTGCATCGTCAAGACCATCACTCCAATTGCCAGCGAAGGAGTGAGATCACACTTTTTTATTTGAATACTGATTAGGAAGAGTTCAGTAAATGCAAATGAATAATAGAAACCAACTAGTGCAATTGTTTCACAATTGAGGATCCAACAAAATTCCAGTGGATGGATCGGAATATAGCATCGGAACAACAGAGAAGAAAATAGTACAGGTTTAAGATAACATAACCGACAAAATTCAAATCATTATGGAAGACGACTACCACATACTGATATGGAACTTGCTGTTTTCATCTTCTACCAGCAATCTTCAGCATTGGAGATATTATACCCTGAATTTCTAGCAGTGACTGCTGTATTCTGATCTCCTCTTCAACATCCCGCTTTAGATTTCTAATATGACCTCTTAATTGATCTGAAGATCTTATGTCTTCAGCCCGCAATTCAACCACCTTATTAACCAACCTAGTCAGCAATCCTGCATACCTAGGCATTGTTGAGTACTTCTGAAGAAAGCCTAGTAACAATCCAAGCTCCTCAGTGTCCAAATTGGATACGCATTTCAGCAACTTCTTCCGCAATATTAACTCCTCAATAACAGCCACCATGTTCTCTGGATTTTTCCCACTCAAAACAGCAACCAATGCCTCCTTATGCCTAAACTTCTTCAGTAATTTATCATACTCTGCCAACTTGACTTTCTTTGGCCTCTTAATCAAGTAATCTCCTTCTGAAGGCTTAGCGTTTTGCCCTCGATGGAAGTACCTAAAATAAGAAGGCCTTAAAACTCTTCTCTGAGGCTCATCCACCACAGCTCCCAACCCTACTGAATCCCCCAAATCTGCGCTCTCCACCTTACCTTTCCTTCTCCCAATATACAAAACCCCTTTCGAAGTCCCTATTACTCTTGTCAAAGAATCAGGCGAAAAGCCAACCGACAAAAGAGGATGCGGAAACCTCATGGAATAAGTGATTTTGAATTTTGCATAGTCAAAAACCTTCATATACCCATCCAAAGAAACACTTAAAATCCTGTTCTGCTCAGCTTCATCTCCACTAACTCTCCCAACCTTGCCCATACAAAGAGCCGTCACTGTCTTATTGTGACTCTCCATAGAGTACAACAACTTTCCACCTCCAATTACATCCCATATTTTCACAAAATTACCACCAGCAGTGGCGATCAAACCCCCCGATGGCAAATAAATCACACTTTCCACCGGTTTTTCATGATTTAATTCGGCGACAGAAACAGCACTCGACACCCTGACATCCCAAACCCTCACCTTATGATCATAAGAACCCGAAACAAACATATCATCGCTCACTGGGGAAGCATCACCACATCGCACATAATCCTTGTGCCCCAGAAGATTCAAAACACACTTCTCAGCCGCAACGTCCCAATACTTAACAACAGAGTCATCGCCACCAGAGAAGAGGTGGAACTTATCCGCTGCGCGTGGGTAACAGACAACGCGCGCTGCGGCCGAGTGACCCTTTAAACGCCGGAGATGGTTGCGAGACTTTGCATCGAACACGTGGACAGTACCAGTTAAATCCCCAGCCGCCAGGAGTTTCCCATCGCAGCGAAAAGATGCGGAGGCGGCGGCGTCCGAAAAATCCTTAACAGTGAATTTAGGCTCGAGGGTTTTGCCGGAAAATACGGTGAAGCTTGCGGAATGAGTGGCAGCAAAATCGTGGGGAGCTACGGGGGAAAAGGACAGTGAAGTAATGGGGTAATTCAGAGATTTTGATGGTGTGGTTTCGATGTCTTTAGGGATTTTGAAGGACTTCCAGTACTTAGATTCCGCGGTGGGGGTAGATTCACCGGAAGTGGGTCGGAGTTTTGGTTTAACCGGAAACGTTTCCGCCATTGTTGAAGGGGCGGTACAGAGCTTATGGTTTGAGAGTTGCGGAAGAACTACAGGGAGAGTTGTTTTCAATATGTGTATTGGAGAAAAAAAAACCAATTCAGGGTTTAGGGTTTAAAACTTCCATATCTCGTGTTTTCAGAGTTGTTTGCATGGACCTCTCTGAAGTTTCGTACTTTTACAAGGACCTCCCTTGAAACTTGATATTTAGCAAGGGACCTCTCTTGAAACTAGTGATTGTTGCTCAACGATTAAATGCAAGAGTCAATTTATAATTTTATTTTAATATATAATAATGAAATTTAAGTATAAACAATTAATATGGTATCTAACATGGGCAATATCATAAATCATTTTTAATAAATATTATTATATTATTAATTTGAGTAACTAATATTTTTTTATCATTTGGCACACAGACATCAATTTATCCAGCTAACTCAAATAAATAAATATTTACCATTTAAACATTAAAAAATATTATTGATTTATATTTTAAAAATCAATTGAGTCTCTTTTCATTAATTTAGCATAAATAAACAAAATAATATGAGAAAAATACTTATAATTTAGAAGGTTATCTTGACCTCGTTTTATTTTGGCTTTCGGATGATTAAATTTTACTACCTGTCCAAATTACCATGTTGAAGTCAAATTGAAAAATTAACAATACCCATAAATATTTTTTCATTATTTATTTTGTTAGATCATAAGATGTTGTTGAACTGATTTATGAGAATGTAATTTGATAATTATCGTTTGATGTTTAAACGGTGAATAAAATTTTTATTTTTAAAATTAGTTAGATAAAATTTATTTTTTTGTGTGGTAAATGAAAAAAAATTTACTAATTGCTCAAATTGATAATCTATTAACATGTGCTGGAATTTCATGATGATGTAAATGTTAATTTCCACAATAATTAATTATTTTTTTGTGCACCAATCTCACACTATTTTACGTTAAATAAAATCTTAATTTTATTGTTGCATAATGATGAAACTAACTTTCAAAAAAGGTCGTTGATAAAATAGGAAAACCCATGGAGGGTCATTGTCAAAATGTAAACCTCGAAGGAGGTTTGCGTAAATAAATAATAAATTTTATGTTGAAGACATATTCTAATTATTGCAAATGTTATTAATCCTCAAATATATATTGTTTGGAGTTATTATTTGAGGGCATTAACATAAAAGATAAAATAATAAAAAAGTAATGAGAAAGTCGTAATAATTACGGAGTCGACAATAAAAATTAATAATCTTATGATTGAGTTATGACCAAGAAAATAAATTATCATCAAGATTGTAGGTTTCTAATGTGCAAATAATTCCTATAAACCAGAGGTTTTATGGCGTGTATTTTGACAAAAACGCCATTAATACGGTACACAATATGATCTACTACAAAACTTTAAAAAATCAGCAAAAATACGTTAGTACATAAAATATTCTAAATGTAAAAATATAATATATTAAAATATTATAAATGAATTTATCATGTCAACTTCTCCATTTATTTCCTCTTATCTTAAATGCATTAATGTATACTTACTCAAAATATATTTAGAAATCTAACTTCATGCTCATAATTGGTATTAAGTTTGCAAGGTATCTAAGCAAATAATTCAAATTATTTTCTTTTGCAATACGAGTAAAAATGAATCAAACTACATTATACTATAATATTTTTAAAATTTATGCGCTATGATATTTGTACCTATCATGTGATTAATTATATTCACGATTCTAAATTAAATAATAAAATAAAATAAAATATAATGTATATGATGATGACATACGTTTGGATATCGTATGGGATACTGTATGTATACATACGCGAAAAGAGAAGAGAATAGAGGAGGGAGAAATTGGAGAGGTAGAAGCCCTTCAGGGGCATAATAGTCATTTCGAGGAGTAATTCTGTGCTTAGGTGAAGGAAGGCAGGCAGGCAATTATCTACCTTACCTACACCACCGCGGCGTACGGTAGTATTGCTTGTCACTCCACGCTCCACTATATATTAGCGGAAAATAGAAAAAGGAAACGAGATTGAAAAGATTTGCGCACTGCAGTGGGAGTCTCTCTCGAATTGGTTTCACTTGTCTCGCTTTTTTTCTTCAATTTCATCAATATATTGCTTCATTCCGCAAAAGGTAACTCTTACTATTTTGTTTTTCATTTTATTTTTGTGTGCGGGTGTAATTAGGGCTTTTTGGGGGTTTAATTTCTCCCCCCTTTTTTTGGTTGTTGCAGGAAGCTTCCCCTAAGATTTTGCTCGTAGCATATCCAGAAAGAGAAAAAGCACGCAAACTTGCACGTAAACGCCCCCCTTTTTTGTACTGAGCAATCATGCATATGTGTGTGTGTGTGTATATATATACATGTTTCCGTGAAAGCGGAAAGACGTACTATACATGCTTTTTTTGTGTAAGTGTGAATATTTGGATATGTGCATTGATGTTGGAAGAGGTTTTTTGTTGTGTGCAGATTTTAAAGAATGAGGTCACTGAACGAAGCTTCCACCAGCACTGAGTTGATAAACACTCTATTTAGAAGCAGAAGCGAGGTGGTAAGTTTGGTGAAATAGAATTGATGCGATCTGTTAACGTATAGATAGTTATTATGTATGGTGGGTGTTGACATGCGCACTCTGTGGAATGGGACCTGGACTCCTTGGTTACCCTATTAGGAAGCTGTATGAAGAACTCTACATAACATTGAAACAATATAAACACATTAGTATTGCATGTTAATGCGCACTTGAAATAGACCCTCCCGCTACGTGTGTCTTGGACTACTGAGGTGGGAAATATGGGTGATAATTAGACAGGTTGAAATGCTTTTCATTTCAGCTATCATAAGGAAATTTGTGGAGCACTTGTTTCCGTTAGTCACATACTGGGATGTTTCTATTTTTCTTTCTCCACTCATTTAACCAGGTTCTCGTTGTTATATTTTATTCGAACTTTTCTTTTGTGCTTAATAATTTCCGCCTAGAATTTCTATAGGCTCATACTTTTCATAATAAAGTGAAAATGCGGACCATCGCAATTTTCTGGGCAAGGATACCGATCAGAGAAGTGGATGTGTGGTAAAAATTTATCGTTCCTGCTCAGTAACTATGTGTGAAGCAATTCGCTAGTGAACTGATTTGTACTTCCCTTACCAGATGGTTTTCAACTCGCATGACAAATCCGTTCCACTTTATTTTTGAGGCGTTTCAATTAGTTAGACTCTGCATTGAAAAGTACTTGAGGCTGTTTAATGACCATATGCTATCTTCGTAAAGGCCCTAGATCTAATTGCTGCTGTTAAAGGACTACATGAGCTTAGCCCACAACAGCTCAGCAAACTAATCAGGGATTCTGGGAACAATGTTGTTCGGCACATTGCTGAAGATGGATCACACATACAGGTTGTTAAGAAGAGTTAGGTAGCTATTTTTTGGTTAGCAGCCATTAGTTTTGCTATTTAAACCCTAATAGGAATAAATGATATGGCATGATTATTGCAGGTTGACTTGGAAAAATTTGCAAGGTATCTTCCTGTGCACCTCATTGCGGTGATTATGTCTTGGGAAAGGGACAAGTCCACATTCAAGTACTTGTTATGTGGAATTCTTCTGTTGCATTCCATGTGTGATCTTGCATCTCGGGTCCCCAAATTTGAGCAGGTCATCAGAAGTTATATTGTATTTCTTTATCATATTAAGCATTTAATAACTGCAGAAGTTTGCTTAGATTGATTGAAAATGACAAAAGTGCTGCAAGGTCATTTGTGGTGGATGCTACTGTATTCTCGTTGTTTAATTGTTTTCCTACAAGATCTCCTAGCATTCTGTTTTGTTCCCATATTATATTTGCTCTGTTCAATTTTATGAGATTTCTGATGTATAAAGAACACCCATATCTTTTATGTGGAAAGCTTATCCTGATGTCTGAAGAACTAAAAGCTTTTAACAATAGCTTATAAACTGTTTTATGGTACTTTCCTACTTATTGTTCCTAGTTTTAGGTTGTTTCCTCTCTTAAGCATGTGGTACGGGAATTTCCTGCAATTCACTGTCAACTTGTATATAGGGTTATCAAGAGCAAGATTTCATCTAAATTGTGTTGGTTTCTGTTACTGTTGTGCTTTTGTACTCATGATTGTACTTTCTCAAAGTTCAACACTAACATGCCTGTTATTGTTTCTTTGGCTCCGGCCTTTCTTTTATCCATCTTCTCCTTGATCATTGTATTTATTGGAAACTTCTATCTAGTATGGGACTGCTTCTCATAGTCAATGAGCTTGTTGTACATATATTCTCATTGTATTTATTTTCTTGACATGCTTATATATCTTCAGATTACCCAGTCATTCATATCTCGTCAAATGTTTGCCACAGATATTGCTTGACGATGTGAAAGTATCAGAACAGTTAATTGACCTGGTCTTTTATATTCTAGTTCTCCTTGGTGCATACAGACAGGTTGTTATCCATGGTCTTGAATATTTGATCTGTCTCTCACTCTCTTCATTTTACCTGTGCACTGATTACATATTCTTTCTAGGAACACAACAACATTCCCAATGATATGGTTCTCTTGCACTCGGCCTTGGTTGCTTGCAGTCTGAAATTGCTAACGGTGATTGTTTCTCCACAGTTCCAAGAGGTTGCTCAAGTGCTGATTGCATACCATAAGGTAGTTTCTGTGAGCTCTTCAGGTTTTTGCGATATGATCTAGATGAAATTGTAGTGATCCCATAAGAAAATTTCACCGAAAACATTTAAACATCTTTAGTTCACATTTCCTCCAAGTTTCATACTGCTGTAAGTTTAATTGATTAGTCCTTTTCAGTGTTCTTGGCTCTCTGTTACTTGGTAATGCTGTTCAGTTATGTCATACCTCAGGATGTGCGTTTGTGGCAGGTTGACATATTTATGGACGCAACATTTTCAGCTGTTTGTATTGATGTTCAATTTCTCCAGACAAAGCTGTCTGAGGAACATGCTGATTCCTCTGCAAACATTTCCCCTACTGCTGAAGAGACTTTGAATCATCTATGCCAGCAGTGTGACTCCTCTCTGCAATTTCTGCAGTCTCTGTGTCAGCAGAAGATGTTCAGAGAATGCATTGTTAAGAATAAGGTTTTTCAGTTTAGATTCTCTTAGTTTGATCTGATTTAGGGTTTTAATTTCCTTAAACGGTAAGAAATTGCTTTATGCTGTCACATGGTGTGAATATTTACTCTGCTGAAAGAAAGTCGAGCTGGAAACCTTCTGGTTGCATGTCGGAGTTCACTAACTGTGGAATCTGTATGGGTATATTACCTGGATAATTTGATTTTCGTATGTGTGAACTGTGAGGTAGAAGGAGAATACTATTATGTGCTCCATTTGCAGTTTGGTTATGTATTTTCTGATAAATGTCTTGGTCTTCCGGAAAGCCTAGAAAATTTATTACTCGTTCTGTTCAGATAAAAAAGAAGAAGTTATTATTAACTGAAAAATTAAGCAGCAAAAATTTTTACTGACACTACATTGAGCTCAATTAATTATATTGCCAGCCATTATAGGGAGCTATACTAAATGGTTACATCTTTATTCCTCATATTAAAAATCAATTATCTTGACAGCGTAAAGATTTGTAACTTTATCTTCTCGCCATACCTTTATTATGATTTTTCAATATATGCCCCCTCTCCCCCTACACACACACAAACCCACCCAAAAAAAAAAAGGTTGTGTCAGATCTTTCCTTTTAGTTTTATCTAATTGGTTAAACTCAAATCTCAAATTTGACATTGACATTTGTTTCCAGCCTGATTATTTTGATTTTCTGTTAAGTCCAGGAGTTGTGCGGCAATGGCGGTGTTCTTATACTGGTCCAGTCAGTTATGAGCTTAAAGATATCACCTTTGTACAGTACATCCTTGTATATGGCTTCTGTCTCTCGGCTGAAGTCGAAAGCGTTATCTATTGTGAGTTTATATCCAAGTGAATTGAGTGGAAATGGCCAAATTAACCTTCTTCATAATTTGTTGCATTTGTGTCTGGCCATGTGTGCAAGACCTTCAGTATTTAAGTACTGCAACTTCTTTTGCTGCAGCTCTTGTACCTCTGTGAAGCAGAGAGTGTATCCTACCTCGACGAGGTTGCCAGCAATCCTGGAAGTCAAAATTTGGCGAAGTCTACTGCACTACAGGTTTTGGTTTCAGAAATAATAAAGTTTTTCTTTTCTGATATGAAGACTTTGCTGATGATATGCATTTGGTTTTGCCTGAGAGTAGAGAAGCATTCTTCCAGAACTCTTTAGTTCTGATGATAAAAGTATGTTGAAAGCTAGCAGATATTGTCCTTTACAAATGATATATATATATATATATATATATTATATAATATATATATATATATATTTAATGTGTGTGCTGCAAAAAATTATCTCACTTTGACGATACACAAACACACACTGAAGATACCTGGTTGTTTGTCAGTTATGATTTTCACATCATTTCTCTTATAGTTCAAGCATATTTGCGAAAACCATGGCACATTTGGGTTCAAGGTGAATGATAATAGTATATAGTGCACGATTAACATAGCAATTTGTGCATTTTCTCCAAACGTGGTTCCCTTGTGTCCATGATTAACATTCTTTCCTTCAACATTTTGAGACAAAAATTGGTTCCTAGTTTTTTTATCTGCCTTTCTTTCTTTCTTTTTTAGGCTTGTGATTTTTATTTTGTAATCTGTTAGAAGGCCTGGTTAAATATCATTAAGCGAGTACAGTGGGTATTTTTTTTTTTAGGTTCTTGAATTACTGAAGAAAATGTTTGGTATAGATTCTAGACCGTTAACTGCTTCTCCTGAGATAATCTATCCAAAGGGGCAACTGGAACTTAATGCTATGCGCCTGGCAGACGTCTTCTCAGATGATTCGAATTTTCGCTCTTTCATCATGATAAACTTTGTAAGCTTTTCAACAATGTGATTTCATATTTTGATCTTTACAGGGTGAACTTGGTTTATTCTTGTTTGTATTAATTTCTTAGGTTAATAGCAGACACCCCCAACGTAAGAGGGGTTTTGCACTTTGCCCTTGCCCCCTAACCATTTTTCTTTTACACTCTACCGCGCAACCTTTGCATTTTGTTGCACGTTGCCACTTTTACACTTTTTGGAGAATAAAAATAGAATATTCCAGTTGTGTAAACACACGCGCTCTGGATGGATTTAGGGCTGGATAAAATTGTAATTTCACACCTCATTAAAAAAAAAAACCCAAAAGTGGGTCTTCTTCCTCGTCTTCTACCACCGCCCACCCCACCACTTTCCAACAGCCATCTTCCCACCATCGCAAGGCATCTTCTTCACCAAACATGTCCAATCCAAACAATGGCTTTCAAGAAATTCAATAAAATCAACACTTTCTAAATCCGCACTGCGTGTTAAATTATGTATTTGTTTTCTCAAATGTAACTAGAACACCGGACTTATTTCCCGTAACTAATTCACTTTGTATCTGCATAAAAATGGTTCTTATTTTCCTTGTGACGGTTGTGGTGATTTATGGGGAGACTGGATGTGGTAAGACCACCCAACTTCCTCAATATATTTTGGAGTTTGAAATAGAGTCCGGTCAGGGTGAATTTTGTAGCATTATCTATACATAACCTTGAAAAATATCAGCCGTGTTTGTTGCGCATAGAGTTTCTGCTGAGAGGGGAGAGCCTCTTGCAGAATCAATATGCCATCCTTTTATGTTTTTCCTATTAAGTGGTTTCATTTCAATTTTAAGTGGGGTCTGCAGTTGCAGAAATGGTGACTTGGGGCTTGAATTTGGAAGTGTTTGGTGAAGGTTGCTGGCAATGGTGGACGAAGAAGAAAGACTAATTTCTTATATATTCTTTTAAATAGAATGTGAAATTACAATTTTATCCAACTTTAAATTCACCTAGGGTGCGTGTATTCACGCAGCCGGAATATTTCATTTTTATTCCCTGAAAAGTGTAAAAAGAGGCAACGTGCAACAAAATGCAGGTTGCCCGGTCAAGTGTTAAAAAAAAGGGTTTGGGGGCAAAGTGCAAAAGCCCTCATTGGGGGGGGGGGTGTCCGCTATTAACCCTAATTTCTGTGTGTCAATATTAGTTTTCTGATTATTCTTTTATCTCTGTTTTTCATGATTAAAGGCTGGGGGTTCAAAACATGCAGCATGGTTATTTAACACTTTGGTGCAATATTGAAAAAGCACAGCGCTGTTTGTTGAACTTTCCTTTGTTATTAAAAATCACAAACCAACCTCTTGGATCTCAGACATAGAGGTGCACTGGATACACCATGTACTAGGCAGGCTTATTAAATATTATTATCTTTCTGGTTCAAACACAATTGGATGTGCTTAAAGCCTTAAAGACTCTTTTGGGATGAAATCTAGGTCTGAACAAATGGATATCTATAATGTAATTTTCGAGATGAGAAGTAGGACAAGAGTAGGAACTCATTAGTACTTACAGTATCATGCATTTGGTGAGGACCTTCATGTTGCTTGTCTGAAATGGTCATATAAGTATAACTGAAATTTAGGTATTTTTAATTTTTTTTGGCTATAACACTGAAACTGGTATTGCCTGCATGGCGCAAGCAGAAGTGTGCCTGAGGATTTAGTTATTGACTCAACTCAGCTGGATAAAGTCTTACTTTACTAGTATTTCGGAAAAATGGAAACAAAAGAGAACATCCAAATCAGTCCCCATTCAAGGTCTGTAATAATTTTGGGACAGTTCTATTGTTCGATTAACTTCAATTTGCCTGAAATTTTTAGCTTAGAATGACTGTTTCTTATTTCAGTCACTTATTTAGGAATACCATGAAGCATCTGATCCACGAACCATGTTTGTCCTGGCTTGACCTCTTTTCTTGATATTGACTTGTATTTATTGCTTGGAAATCCATAGATGATTGAGTTATTAGCTTATGGTTTTATATTCAATATTACATGATATGTTGTTCATATTGTGGGTATTGTCTTGTCTCTGGACTTAATGAAATTGGTACCCAGCAAGTATCATGTAATCTCCGTACTTTTGACTGTTACTTGGCTACCAGAAGAAATATGTTAAGATTACCTTATTCCTGATGCTCAATTTGTTCCTTCAGACGGAAGCTCTGGCGGCCATCTTTTTACTCCCTCATGGAGAGTTTTTGTCTGGTTGGTGTTCATCTGATCTTCCAGTTTGTGAAGATGATGCAGCTCTGGAGTAAGTATCATTTACAACTGCCGGATAGTTTGAATTGCTATATTTAAGGGTTGAATGCAATTTACCCCGTGTGAAAGTGGAAATGTGCAAAAACCTTCTAATGAAAATAAAAATAAAAAAAGGTTTGCCAAACAATTGTAAAAGAAAGAAAGAAGCAAAAAACCCCCTAAGACTAACAGTGTCATGCACGCCCGATTTTTGCCTATAGTTCTCATTTTTTGTCCATAAAATGACAAGATCAGCGGTTTAATTCTTAAATGATATAAATCAATGGTCCACTAGGACCACTACTTATCTAGTTAAATCCATGGTCTATATAAATGGTCCAGAATATATTTATATAGTTTAATATATTATTTTTTAACCATATATTTAATTATCATATATATATATTTGTTTCTATATAAATTTATAATATTTTGTAATATTTATTTATTTATTCTTTTGATGTTTTCATTTATTCTTATATATTTATTTATTTCCAAATCAATCTGGACTGCTAAAATATAAATCAAATAGGTTAAAAATCACTGATTTATACCTATAAAATTCCCACCATTGATTTAAACAATTAAGATCCTAGGATTTATGATTAGGGCTATAAAGGCAATTGTATAACTTAAAAAAGGAATAGAATCAGCGTGTGCTGTACTGCTCGAGTCAGATGTGTTTTGGCTCCACCCCCCCTTGCGGTTGTTTGGCTGTACTCTTTTGTAGGGTTTTTTTTGGCACATTTTCACTTTTACTTGGTCTAAACTGCATTTAGCACCATTTTCAAATTAGTTAAAGTATCAATCCCAACTGCTGCACGGCTTGAATTACTCTTTATATTAAACAGACATCTGGATTCATCTACGTTTCCTTGCAGTGTACCTCGGTCATCCTATGCCCATCAGAGAACATCTTTATTGATCAAAGTGATAGCAAACCTTCATTGTTTTGTTCCTGATGTATGTCAAGGTAAACTGATTTTGAAATTTTCTTGGTTTAAATTTGGCTATTGTTTTTTTTATCTCCTTATTAAACTTTGGTTCAACCCCAGATGAGAAGGATCACTTTCTCAACAAGTTCGTTCGGTTCTTACAGAAGGGGTCTCAGAAACTGTCAAATGGGTTTTCATCTATTTTGGATCCTGAAAAAACTACTATGGTTAGCAAGAATTTAGGTAGGAACTACTTATCACTGTTGCCTTAATGACTCAATTGAATATTCCTGTCTATATTTCTTATGAGTCTTTTGCATGTAGGTTCACTGTTAAGTCATGCAGAGTCTTTAGTTCCAAGATTTTTAAATGAAGATGACGTGCAGCTACTAAGGTAATCTTAATTGCCTTGTGTGGCAGGCGGTTGTCATTCCATTTACTCAATTGTATGTTGACTGATGAAGGTTTCTTGCGGAAGGTCATTGTTCGCTTGGTGCAATCATACTTCACTTACTTGACACTTCACAGTTGTTTGTGTGTCACTGTTATTTGATTACATGTCTAGGACTATATTCTAAGACAAATAATCTTCTTTGTAGGTTATTTGTCAGTCAATTTGAGTCTCTGATTGTTCCTGCTGCATCTGAAGATCATCTAGTCGAAGTAATTCTTTCCTCCTTTCTGTACTAATAGTTTTGTTATTTTTCCCTGAAAATTTCCAGTGTTTTATTCTGTTCTTTGCTGTAAGAACCTCTTTCAGTTTCTGCATTACTAGTTTCAAGTCATTCTATCCCAACTCACTGCTATCAAACAACATGCCAGAGGAAATTTAGGTAAGCAATTGTAAGAGATCTGTGTCTTAGGATGGATACTCAATAGTAGTTGTCCGGTGAATATTGAGACATTATATTCTAAATTGATAATTTTATTAAAATAGTATAAACAAATACGCTAATTGTATTACTTAAAATAATACCTCATCCTAAAGAACATCCCTTATCCCTATATGACCAGAATTTCTTATAGGTTGAACAGGTCAAGCTCCAAAATGAGAACATGCTTCAATAAATATCCATGTGATGGCATAACCTGATTCCTGTACTACTGTTTTAACTTATTTCTGAGTTTCTCTTTATTTTCTCCAATCGGTCGACATCCACTTTAGGATGCTCACAATACAGGGGTACACTCTTCATCCTTACACAGAGAAATAGCAGCAAATCATGACAATAACGATATCAACATGGAAGAGTGTACGCGAGAGGATGTTACTTTACAAGAGGTGGACCAATTGGATCAATCTGTTGATGGGCAAAGGAAAACTGGGACGATGGAACTGGGTAAATCTAATGGAGCCCTTACAAATTTGGCAGATATTGAGAGAGATGCTCGAACTGTTGAAACTAGTGGTTCGGATTCTAGTCCAACACGAGGAAAGAACACTATTACTCGGGTGGATGTTGACCACAACAAAGGAAGTGTTCTTGAAGAAACCCTGGAGGACGAAAAGGTCGATGCTATACATTCTGATGAGAAACAACAAAGGAAACGAAAGCGGACTATAATGAATGATAAACAGATAGCACTTATAGAATCTGCACTTGTAGATGAACCTGATATGCACCGTAATTCAACCGCATTGAGGATGTGGGCTGACAAACTAAGTCTTCATGTGAGTAGAAATTTATTTTAATTTGTTCTGATTTCGTCCTGGTCCTTTAATGCTTTATCTACGTGTTTTTTTCTCTATGAATTTCATTTCTTATGTAGGGTGCGGAGGTTACAACTTCCAGACTTAAAAATTGGTAAGAGAGCCATCATTTTCTGCTGTTTGGACTCTACATTCTTTTATCATATGATTTTGGTTACATGATGGTTGAAGTGTTTGCTTTGCTGACATATCAAAGTTTGTGTTGATAGTTGTGAATGGGATCCTGTCCTTCATAATATTGTGTCAGGTCATTTTAATCTTCTCCGATGGATTCTCATTTTAGATGCAGTATACAGCCTATATTTTCCCCCGTCTTGTTTAAATGTTGAACATAGAGGAAACATTTTGATGAACAACGTATTGCTGCACAAGACAAATATTATTGCCATAAAGCTTGCCAGATGGTTTTGTCCATCATAGAGATCATGCTGATCTTTAACATGCTTGCATGTGGTTGTTTTGCAGTCCTGAAATGGTTCTAGAACTTCCTACCATCAGTGTTCCAGATGGAGGGAATATTAAGTGAAAAAATCAAGTTTAAGACAGACATCATTTTATAATAATGATCAAGTAGGACTTCATATAGTTTGCTGCCTCAAGCATACTGGTAAGGTGTAAATATAGCCATGCTCGGTGCTAAAGGGTTTTAGAACAATAAGAGTGCTGGTCAATAATCTAAAGATATTCATAATCCGTCTCTCATGCCCATTAGCCTGAGTGGGACATGATGTTACATTTTTAATTCCTTCTTCTCTGTTTTGGACAGGCTCAATAACCGAAAAGCTAGGCTAGCCCGTGCGGCCAAGGATGTTCGTGTTTCATATGAAGGCGACAATCTTGACAGACAAGGTTCTGGACACTTGGATTCACCCCACAGTCCTATGGATGATGCTCGTGTAGCCTCTGCTGTGAGAGGGAGTGTTAGGAATGATGTTATAGACACAGCAGTGCCAGCTAGTGTTGATGAGAACTTGGGGACTTCAGTTGCAGCACCTAGGGATACAGTAAGATCTGGTCTATACTTTGAGCCAGGTCAATATGTAATGCTTGTTGGTGAAAAAGCAGAGGAGGTTGGGAAGGGTAAGGTATTTCAGGTCCGTGGAAAATGGTGTGGGAGGAACTTGGAGCAATCCGGCACATGTGTTGTGGACATCATGGAACTTTCAATTGATAGATTTGCCAAGCTTCTGCATCCGGTGGAAGCCACAGGCAACTCATTTTATCAGGCTGAAAAAAGACTAGGGTTGATGCGAGTATTGTGGGATTCAAACAAACTTCTCCAGCTGCCATCTCGGTGAATTTAAAGGGAGCATCTGCTGGAAAGGATCTGGTAAGTGGTAATTCATTTAGCTCCTAACCATACTTAACAACTCAACATGCATATTAGACACATCACACATGCTTAAGGCATTCTGTTGTTCCGAACACAGGTTGAATGCATCACACTTGAGTTGCACCAGCAAGACGGTTATCAAATGAGGCTGTAAATAGTTAAGTGTAAAGCCTGCGTCTGGTGCTGCTAAGCACAACTTGACAGTTGACCGGTAAACTGTTAAAAATGCCGAGGAGGCCCTCTTTTCACGAGCAGATAGCCACGGCCTGGAAATATGTGATGAATTTTGTGCAAGAAATTGAGGGCCATTTTGTTCCTGGGCTTCCAACTGGAACTGTAATTTCTCAAGTTAATTTATGATGATTCTATGGTGGTTAACTTGTTTTAAATTCTTTTTGCTTTGGTCTTTTAAGTTGGTGGCTAATGTATAGCAATCATGGCTGTGACATAGTTGGGTCGTCATATGTTGGGATTAGATTGTCGTAGAATGCAGACTCCACCGGAGATATCTGTTTCAAGCTCGTATACATTATGGCATCCAACTAAAACATGGAGAATATCCGAAGTTGGACAAAATGAGCATAACTTTAATCTATTTATATTCTCTTACGATCCTTAGAACTGGACCATGAAATGTTGAATCCATATAATTTGTGAAGAGATTCAAAAGTGCCATCTAGTAGAAGTAGTATAATTTTCAAATTTTATTGGGAAAATTATGACGCTCTTGAAATTTGATATAATTATAAATTTATTTTGTTATTTAAAAAATTATATATATATTTTTTTTCATGAGACCCGATAACAATTATTTGAATCCTTGAGGAGAAGCCCCAGCTCATTTACCAAGCCCGTCTAAGTGGGTTTTCCTCCAGAATTCCAATTGTTCAAAATTAAAGTAGTTTAATTTCTCTCTTATGGTAGTCGTCCATTGCGGATGAAATAAAAAGGAATGCGATGTTTGTATGGAGAGTACCGCGGCCAAGTGCTCGATCAAATGCCTGAACCGGTCAAATGAATTGCCCCATCTCCGTTCTGCTGTAGTTTGTGCTTTTGTGTATGTGAGTAAGAGAGAGATAACAGCATCATTGCCACTTGGAGGAAACCAGAAGAAAAGATGGAGCCTGAAACATCGTTGCAGCCTCTTAAGGACATCGTGCCAGCGGCGCAGAACAACATAAACGCCAAATTCATACTTCTCGACAAAGGCAGAGTAACACTTGAAGGACAGTACAAGACTTGCCTTGCGCTTGTTGCGGACGAGACGGCGGCGGTGCACTTCCAGCTGTGGGGAGACGAGTGCGACGTTTTCGAGCCTGGCGACATCATTATATTGACGAGCGGCATATTTTCCTACAGTCGCAACAATCTCGTTTTGAGGGCCGGTAAAAGGGGGAAGGCACAGAAAGTGGGGGAATTTACATTGGCCTTCGTGGAGACCCCCAATTTGAGTGAGATACGGTGGGCGCCTGATCCTAATGACCCCAAGAAGTATGTGCAGCAGGCTGTGGTTTCTCCACATTCCCGTATTTTCGTGCCTCCGCGTTGAAGGTGCTTCTTATTACTACTTAGAGTTTTAATGGTCTGTTTGTGTGTTTGATGTCCACAATTTAGTAATAGAAAATGCAGTTCTCCTTCTTACAAGCTTATCCGTTTGAAACTTGGACTTTTTCTTTAGTAGGTCTGTCCAATGACTTCGCTTAGGAATTTGGCTCAGTTATGCAGAATTGTTAAGCTTGTCAAAAGGGTGTTTTTGTAGAATATGGATTGATGGAACCAAAATCTATGATATTGTGTTTGAGACAGATGCACTAAATTATACTAAAATCTGATTTCTGTTTGCATAATCTAATTAATGGATATGGTTAAGTATTTTTCTCATTTTCTTGGTTTATTATTGGTTTAAAATTTTGCTCGTATTTTAGTTGCAGACCATCTTTCTTTGGCACAATATGAGTTGTGCTTCTGTGTACTCATCATTGCAGTGCCAGTTTCCTGCTTCATGCAGATTTCTCCAGTTTCTGAAGTGATTATTCTTTCTTCTAAAACTCATCTCTATATTTCGTTTTTCTCAAAGTTTGTTTAGTGTTCTGTTTGCTATTGCTTTAATTGAACTCAGGGACCATAACTTCTGCAAGCAGATTTACCCAAGTTTTACAACTCTTGACGAAGTCTTCAATCTGCTGAGATGTCTATACACACTTTTTAGCTCCTTGATTAAACTACATTTCTAATAGTGAAATACTTGGGAGACCTGGAAACCCAGAATAATTTTTTATTCAAGAACGTAAACATGCTAAAAGCCCTTCAATCCTTAAAACCAGCTTGAAACGGATTGTTTAGCCCTCAAACATCAGATCACCTTCCAATTTTCTCGCCCACTCCTTGAATCGGAAAGCTTAAGCTGATTTCTCAGCAAGGTATGAACCTTCCCTTTTTATTCAATATGCAATAGCTAACATCAAATTAGCATGCAGTTCTTCAGCTTTGGTTATCCTCTTTCTTCTTCTCTTCTCCGTCTCGTCTATGAATTAAGTTAATGCTCTGACTCTGGGTTTTTCATTGATGAGATAGCCTTCTTTTATTTTCATGGCATTCATAGCAAGACTGATCCCATGAAGCAAAAAGATAATAGTTTCTCTTAATTTGGCTGAAGAATTACATTTTAAAAGTTTTTCATCTCTCTCCATTGATTGAGACTTCCAATACTGTATTGTAGTTATTGTTTCAATTGCAGAAAATTATGGTGTTCATCCTGTATTTCTCATGATAGGTGTACCATGTCTCTTTGCTTTCTGATGTGGTAGCAAGAAAAAGTTTCCCTATTTGTTCTTTGCTTGTAGCTCTTTCATTATTTCTTCTTTATATCGCTGTGCTACGGAATATTATATTTTGATATTTACATATTTGTTCTCTTCATGATAAGAAGAACTCACGAAATTGCCGTTATAAGCCAGGTTGCTTTCATAATTTGTTTTTTCCTCTTTAATCTGTGAGTTAATGCCTTGACCTTATTAATACAAGCACTCATTGATAAACTAATAACTTTATACATGGTTAAAATGATAAATAAAGATGAAGGAACGGAATGCGGTCCAAAAGGGGGAATTTATTAAACTTCAGTCAACCATGATAAAGGCAACAACAGATTAAACCCAAACACGCCTAGAAATCTTGAGATGTTCTTTTAGCCTCTTTCTCCCTCTCTCCATTTGGAAAAAGATTCTGGTGAATTTTTGGTACCACTCCAGCACTTGGAATGATAACATTCCCGTACAGCTTGGTTAACTCCTCATCATTTCGCACTGCCAGTTGTATATGCCTTGGTGAAATCCGGGTCTTCTTGCCCAGCCTTGCCTGATTCCCAGCAAGCTCCAACACCTGTATCAAGGAAATTAACTGATCAACCAAATCCCAAAATTATATCTTTTAGAAAAAATGAAGATAAGAGGGATTTATTTGATGCAAAACATTGCCTCGTCAGCTAGGTATTCAAGAACAGCAGCTAGGTACACAGGGGCACTAGCATTGACTCGCTGGGCGTACTTTCCTTCCTTGAGGAATCTGTCAATTCTGCCCACAGGGAATTCAAGGCCAGCCTTTGCAGAACGTGAGATGGATTTGGAGCCCTTGGACTTTCCTTTTCTACCCTTGGTTGAAGACGATGCGGCGGAGCTCATCTTTTGATTTGTATTCAGGGTTTTGAAAACCCTAACAAAGGAATTGAAATTATCGAAAAGGAGGGTGTGGCAATGAAACAGAGTATTGGTGAGTTTATATAGAAACTATCGAAGTGTTGGTGGTGGGGTCAGGTGGGTTCTGATTTGTTGATTTGCTGTTGCACGGATCGGTGACATGGCAATGAAATATTTTGGATTCTGAGTTTTGAGTTTGGTGAATATTTTTGGCGCGTTAAAGAAGAAAGGTTAGTTAGATTTGGTGAAACATTTTGGTTGGTTTATAGAAAAATTCTAAATTTGGCAAAACATCTTGGCGTGTTATAGATGAAATTTAAGCTAAATTTGCGAAACATTTTGGCGGTTTGTAGAAGAAGTCTAAAAGTTCCTATTTTCTAGTTAGGACTTCTTTTAAGCCAATCCTAGTAAACAAGATTTCTTGCATGTTCTTTGGTTCCTACAGCTATCGCATTACTTGTCCATTAAATATCAACATTTACTTATTTGTTTGGCGTATATTTACTCTTTGTAATATGTTCTCTGAAGATGAGACCGTCTAATTGCAGATTGGTTGTTTCCTGAACTGCCTTTCCATTTTTCTATACTGACTTAGTCTTTGAACTTATGTACTCCAGAAGTATATCATGGGTATCATAAAAATAACTTTGAAGTTGTATGATCTGCATTGTTTGTCATCCGGATGCAGCGCGAATGATTAAAAAGGTGCTAGAAGTATGTTAAACTAAAAAAGTAACTGAAACTTGTTTGATTGGTATATTGTGCTTTTGGCAGTGAATAAGTGTGCCAGTATGCTTTTGGAGGTGACATACTGTTCGGATTTTAAACTATAAATCATGTTGTAAAATAAGTGCAAGTAGCATGTTTTCTGTATGTACATTTTCTAATGGGGCAGTGGTTATTGTGCCTATGGAGCATATACTTTACTATCTTGTTGCATGATAAACTGATTTTTTTCTGCTGGTAATATGTTGCAAGGGCTGTAGTTGTGAATGCTTATGAGCATCCTAGCTGTTCTCATATTTTTTATGGACCGGAGGTCTACTGAACATATAGTATATCCTTCCGCTTTTTACCTGTGATGAATTGGCATTAAACTGAATCCAGAATTCACACAGGTTATTATGTAATCTGTATGTGATAATGATGCCATTTTATCTTCTTAACTTCATTTTGTTGTATTCTTGTAACTTATTGTGCATGTGACATATCTATATTCTTTAACATGAACTACTGTATGCATAACAAAAGTCTTGAGTATACATATTTCTGAATCTTTTCTATGTCAACTTTTGTCGTTGCATTTATGGCCTATCCCTTTATGTTTAATCAATATATTAATTGCAGCCTGATTGGATCAGGAACTATGGAAAGAAAAATTGCCACTTATCATAAGTGCGCATCAGCATTTTGTGGATGGTTTCCAACTACTTCTGCTGGGAACCTAGTTTCCCCCACTTTCTCATGGAGTAAAACCGCAGTTTGGTTAAGTTGATGTATTCAGGAAAGGCAAAACATTGTTTTGGTAATGCTGTTTGTTGGCGAGGATTCGCTATTGTTCCAGAAATCAAGTCATCCCCTCCCACCTCCTCTTCAGTCGGGGGCATGAATGCTTAGATAATTATGCATGGTTCTCTATTTCCAGCTGGCTGCTTCATGTTGGATTCTGGTTTCTTTAGGTGCTCAACATTCAAAGACCTCCAAACTCATATGAGATGACCAAAGCCCAATGCCAATATATGATGTCTCGCTTTGATCTTCATCTACAATGGTATTATGCCGCAATAAGCCCTTATGTAAGGGCCATGATAGTAGTTGTTTCAAAATGACACAGTTGAGTTGCTTTCTGAAACTTGTATAAAGCAAGGCAGGAAATTTGGTGGAAGATGGATTTTCTGGTGTGTGGGAGAAGCTTGTCAGATACCTTCGTGCTTTACACTGAAGATTTCTACAGTAACTTCTGGTCAATGATACAATTGATTTATTATTGATTCACGGGTTGATGTATGTTGATTTTGATTGTGTATCAATAAAAAGCAAAATGCAAAATGCAAAAATGCATATTCCTACGTGTTATATTCTGTAGCCTTGCTGCTTCTTACTAATGCATAAACAGAAAGCAAAAGAAGATTGGAGATAGTTGTGAGTTAAGGACAAGATAGACGCCAGAGTATGTGTTAATCGCATTTGTGGTCACAGGAGGTGGATGGAACCGAAAAAATGACGTCAGATGGAGATGCGGGGGATCGAACCCCGTGCCTCTCGCAAGCGCTCTACCATTTGAGCTACATCCCCAGTACGTTTAGTTGGTTAGTTACTCTAGAATTCACTTATTATCATTCTAAGGAGAACATTACAATCTCTAGACTTGGACAAATGGCGTGGGTTTGTGGTGGATTTACTTGTCACGTGATTATATCCAAGCCCCCAAAATTAACATGAATAACTTCATAGGGAAAATGCAATACTGCAACGCACGTTCATCTACAATTCTTGAGATAGTGACCAAGATCGCAATTTGCCCATGTGAAGGGGTGAACTCTAAGACGTTATCATAAAATGAAAAACAATAAACACTAGAAGTTTTCAATAAGCACTAAAAAAAAGAGTTTATGTACGAGGGAAAAGCGTGGAAGCAATTGCAAGTTCCATTTGTACTAACAGTGGCCTCCAATTACTAATTCCCTATAAAAGATAACAAGGGAAGAACATAGATTCATTTCACTAAATCACTATAATAATGCAGTAAAGAGAAACACAGCCATAGATCAAATGCTTATCTTCTAAACAGGTAATGCAGTGAACAACAATCAAAAGGAGACTTTGACCCCAGCTTACCAGAGTTGTGAACTTATTCATCCGAGCACCAGAAAGATAGACACAAATTCTCGTATCATTTCAAAATTAGGATGCTAAGAAGAATATCTTATTTGCAGAGGCTGCAACCGATTATGTAAAGATAACTATATACCAGACCAAGCAAGCATACTACGCTACAAAGCAACAATTAGATTTATACAACCATCCGAGGCTGAAACGTATAAATGAAATTTGTACAATAAAACCTCAGCTTCTCGACAAAACTTCAGAATAAAGTAGGAAAATGACAATTAATGGCTGCATATATTTAAAAAAAACAAAAGAAGGGATTATCATTCATTCCAACCAAAGCAAAATCGGGGTTTGACAAGGACCAAACATCATCACGAACGAAAAAAAAAAGATCCAACCCTTTACAAAGTATACCCATCAACCCAACCGTCTAATTAACGACAGAAGTCCTAAAACTCTTGAGACGCAGAACCAATTTCTTTGTCCCTTCCTCCAGCCTTTTTAGGCAACAAATTTTGGTGAATGTTCGGCAAAACACCACCATTAGCAATTGTCACATTGCCCAACAGCTTGCTTAATTCCTCATCATTCCTCACCGCCAATTGTATGTGTCTGGGCACAATCCTGTTCTTCTTATTGTCCCTCGCCGCATTTCCAGCAAGCTCCAAAACCTGAACAAAGAAATCAAATTACAATCAATTAGAATCCAATCAGCAAACCAGCAACAGGAGTACGTTGAATCAAAAACTAGTACTCGAATGGACGAGGTAAGGAAAACCAAATCCAAAATACGCCAAAATCAATTGACATTTACAGAACACAAGAAACTCACCTCAGCAGCGAGGTATTCCAGAACAGCAGAGAGATAAACTGGTGCACCGGCACCAACACGCTCAGCATATTTACCAGCTTTAAGAAAACGAGCGATCCTGCCAACGGGAAACTGGAGGCCAGCCTTGGAGGAACGAGAAACAGATTTGGAGGACTTAGGCTTGCCTCTGCCACCTTTGGTTGCTGCGGCGGCGGTGGAACTCATCTTCCAATACGGTTGGTAGCGATTCAAAAACCCTAGAAAATACAGGAAACCGTAACCTGCAGAGATTTGGAGCGGAGAGATCCTATAGAAAGACGGAATGAATGCGTGTGTCAGAGAGGCTTATATAGAGAGTAAAGCCGCATTTTGATTGGCTGATAGAGTGGAGCGCGGATCGCCAGCCTGGCAGTGAATAAGTGGAGCGAATCCTCAAAAGGATTTTGAAATTTTTGACTTTTGGAAAACCATTTTCGCGCCTTAAAAACGGAACATTATTTACATTCACCTCTGGAATTCGAAATTCATCTTTTTTTCAAGGGATAATTGCATTTTTCTTCTTTTGAAATTTGGTATTAATTATAAGGGTAAATTACATCTACCTCCCTGAGGTTTGGCATAATTACAAATACCCCTTGTTTGAGAAATTACAAATACCCCCTAATTTTTAAGGACCGTCTAACAATTACCCCAATCTATGCATTTTTTATAGTGAACTGACCAAAATACCCTTTTGAATTAAATTTTAAATTTTTTTTATTTTTTTTAAAAATATTTTTTTTTATCAACTAAGGCGATAATTTTTTTTATAATTTTTAAATTTTTTTCATCCATCCCATTCAATATTTTTATAAGATTTTAATTTTTTTTTAAAAAAAAAAAAATACTGTAAGGGCAAAGTTGACATTTCTATGCCTCCATCCAAGGATTACATAATTTTATCAAATATTAGGGGGGTATTTGTAAATTTTCAAACAACGAGGGGGTATTTGTAATTATGTCAAACCTCAGGGGAGGTAGATGTAATTTACCCTAATTATAATTTAAAAAATTACATATACCATTTTCAAAATTATTAAATATAATTTTTCAAACCATCAAGTTTAATGTGTAATTACACTAAATTTTTGAAAAATGAAGTATAATTATCCCTGTTTTTAATTAAAAAAAAAATCAAACACTTATAATAGAGAACTCTATCATTTAGAAAAGATCATTGGCAGATCATATCATGTATTTCGACGTCGAACATACAAAAATTTACTTAAATTATTTTATTCTAGCCCAATAAATACAAAAAAAAATGCTTCTAATCATCAATTAACAGCTCAATTATTAGGCCCTTTTTACCTAGCTCATTACTGTTATAATCTTTATTGCTACCATAATATTGATTCCTTTTCTCTTTAAAAAAAAAAAACTGATAATGAAATAATCAAGTTTTATAGCACCATAAAATAAAAAATGATGGTTCTTACATAAACATACTTGTCTTGTGTGTGTATAAAAGAAGAGATTGAAGACTGACGAAGAATTCTTTCAGTGTAATTTATTAGTAAATGATTTTGAAGTGAATTATAAACTTAAATTCCAGATTTGGAATACCTATTATTTCACTTACAATATAATTTGTTTATTCCAAACTAAAATTACTTCAAGTTAAAATTTCAATTTATATTTATGGGTTTTATCCACTTTATGAAACACTTTTTTGTACTTTAATTCAAACCCAAAGAATATTTTTGTATCACAAGTAAAACGTTGATTAAATCTCTCCGACATTTTCAAGACTATAAACACCAAAATTTTCACAAGAGATGGCAAATAAATGCTTAATCTGTCTTTGCAATTTCAGTGTTTACTGCTTTCAGCTTTTAGCAAAATGAATCAGAAACAGCGAAACGTTGGTAAATATCATGATCATATCACACAAAATCCCCACAAACTTTACATCATGGATCATATCAACAAAATATTCATTTTCTCAGAAATGACCGATTCCAACCATAAAAAACAACTACTATTCTAGATATCTTAGAAGAACCTAAGCACAGTTACAGCTAAAATTCTTGAGAAACAGATCCGCCTTCACCCTTTCCTTTCCCAGCACCTGTCTTCTTCGGCAGCAGATTCTGATGAATATTAGGCAACACACCGCCGTTTGCGATCGTAACAGATCCGAGCAGCTTGCTCAACTCCTCGTCATTCCTCACTGCCAGCTGAATATGCCTCGGAATAATCCGATTCTTCTTGTTATCTCTCGCTGCATTTCCGGCGAGCTCCAAAACCTAACATTTAAAAGAAAGCAACATCAAACCAGACATTCAAAAGAGAAGAAGGTCAACTGAGAGACATTATTACACTCCGCATACCTCGGCGGCGAGGTACTCGAGGACGGCGGAAAGGTAAACAGGCGAGCCGGACCCAACGCGTTGAGCGTAACGGCCTTTCTTGAGGAAACGGGCGATTCGGCCAACGGGGAACTGGAGACCGGCTTTGGATGATCTAGAGACGGATTTTGATTTAGGCTTGCCGCGACCGGACTTTGTTGCCGGAATTTGTTCACCCATAATCTCTGGAGAAGCTCTGAGATTTGAATATGCTAGAAGAGTTTGTGGCTGAGTTGTGAATGGAAGCGAAGGTGACCGACTATTATATAGGATATAATCTGTCTTCTTATTGGTGAATTTGTGTTTCACGCGGATTGCCAGCGTGGCTTCGGGAGTTCTCGTCCTGATTGGCTGGTTGCTGCATAACGCGGATTGCCAGCGTGGCTTTTTTAAACTTCTTTTTGAATCCTAAAGTCCGAAATAGCTTGGCCCATTACCCTCCATTCTTGGACCATCCAGATTGTTAATGGGTTTGACTAAAAGCCCAAACAGCACTACAATGGCCCTGCTCGAAAAATAGAAGGGCCCACTATTCTTAATTATTGGGCCACTGCGATTGTTAATGGACTTGACAAGAAGCCCAATAAGTTCTGAAGTGGGCCTGCTCTTAATAAACATTGCGGCCCTTTACTCTAAATAATTGGGCCAACCGAATTGCTAATGGATATCGCCAAAAGCCCAACAAGTATAAAAAAGGGCCTCGCTTAAAATATCGCGGCCCATTTTTCTCCATTATTGGGGCACCCATATTGCATATGGGCTTGACTAAAAGCCCAACAAGTTCTAAAATGGGCCTGTGTAAAATAGCGATGCCCCTAAAACCCCAAACAGCTCTAAAATGGGCCTGTTCCAAAAACTAGAGAGGCCCACTATTCTTCATATTGGGCCACTGATATTATTAATGGACTTGACCAGAAGCCCAACAAGTTCTTAAATGGGCCTGTTCTTGATAAACATTGCGGCCCATGGCTCTCCATTATTGGGCCAACAGGATTGCTCATGGGCTTCTTCAAAAGCCCAACAAGTTAAAAATGGGCCTGTTCTTAATATTTCGCGGCCCATTATTATCCCTTACTGGGGCATTCAGCTTGCCAATGGGCTTCACAAGAAGCCCCAAAAGTTCTAAAATGGGCCTGTTTAAAATAGCAACGCCCCTAAAAGCCCAAACAGCTCTAAAATGGGCCTGTTCCAAAAATTAGCGAGGCCCACTATTCTTCATATTGGGCCACTGAGATAATTAATGGACTTGACCAGAAGCCCAACAAGTTCTGAAATGGGCCTGTTCTTAATAAACGCGCCCATGACTCTCCATTATTGGGCCAATAGGATTACTAATGGGCTTCTTCAAAAGCCCAACAAATTCTAAGATGGGCCTATTCTAAAAGTAGTGCGGCCCTTACCTCTCTTTTGGGCCACCGATTTTGTTAATGGGCCTATTCTAAAACATGACGCGGCCCATTTTCCTCCCTCCTGGGCCACCTAGATTGTTGATGGGCTTGATCTGAAAGTAGCGCTGCCCATTATCCTCTCTTATTGGGCCACTAATGTTGTTAATGGGCCCCATTACTGGTACAAGTCCTCAACTGGGCCTGTTCTCAAAGTGAAGCCCATGTAATTGGGCTTACCTAGGACGTTTTGGACCCAATTTACAGACCTCATAATTGTCTTGACATCTACCTCTGAGGCCACAAGAAAAGAGTATTATTATTATTATTATTATTATATTATTTATTATATTATTATTATTATTATTATTATTATTAGTATAATAATTGAAGAGGAATGAATCGGTCTCTCAATTATTTTGGTATATTAACTTTAACTTTTAATTAATTTATTAATTTATTTATAAATTTCCCACCCATAGTCCACCCATCTAACTTTTGTTTATGGGCTTGACTAGAAAAGGAACAGTCTTAAAATGGGCCTGTTTTAAGTATCCTCACTGTAAAGCTCAAATAAGTTGGGCTTAGTGGACGGTTCTGGACCCAATATTACAGACTTCAAAATTGTCAATCTTTGACGTCTACCTCTGAGGCCTGAGTGTTATCATTACTATATAATTGAAATGCGGTGACTTTGTTGTATTTAATTATTTTGGTATGTTTTAATACTTATTTTAATTTATTAATTTATTTATTAAATTCTCACCCACCGATCTCATTATCTTTCAATAGTTATTTATTTTTTGTAATATTCATTCATTTTTTTGGTTACTATTTTTTTGAATTTAATGTAACTTATTATTTTATATATATTTTTTAAAAAATAAATATTTATTTTAAATTATATTTATAAAGTTGTACACACATAGAGTGCGGCATAAATGACTAATTATTAATAAAACGTAATATACGAGGGATCATACGGATCATCAAAATTAATAATATCCATATCCCACATTCTTAGACAAAATATTAACAAAAGTTTATTGATTTTTAAGTGCAATTAAGCCCTTAGGAAATGATGTTTACATAAAGCAAACAAAAACTGCAATAGAACAATACATGAAAATACATATTTTTTTCATATTATAAACATTAAATACATCATTGTATTAAAATATTATTCAAATCAACACATATTCTTTTATTATCAATTATACCCAACGAACATCCTCCAATACTAGATCTGTTGAGATAAAAAAAAAATATCGAATGATTATTTTCATTAAATAATATAATCTTTGCAACAATCGACACTTTATTTTATATACTGAATGAATGAATGGGTATTTGAAGCTTTTTTCAATAATTTTAATATATAAAATGTTAATTTGAAAATCTGTAAGCATTTAGCTGATCAACCTACCTTCTAATTTTATATACACAAGTTTGACTTAACAACAACTCTATGGGTTTGGGGTTGAATATGTTGGCTGGATTATTACATTGGCATCTGAAAGGACTAAGATTCCTTAGCTCTCACAATTTTATGTTTGAGTATTGGCAGCAAAAAGTGTAATTTTGTCTTTAGCAATGTCTGGAAATGGGATCTGTGTCTATGGAACCATTTCAACCATCTTAAAAATACACAATTTTTTACACCAACTCTAATCAGGGCTGATTCTATTCAAACCAAAATCAGTCACTGAAAGAGACTTTGGTATTATTAAAATTTAAGTTTGCCTAACAAGGACAATGAAATTTACATGTATTTTATGAGATCAAGAATGGAATAGTTTTATTTTGAAGGAAATTAGTCAAATATTTTACAAACTTATTCTAATTTATCATCGTGAATAAATACGAATGTATTCGTATTTAAATTTGAATATAGACTATTTTACATGTTGAATTCGATTAACGTAAAATTTCGCCTGGAATAAATTAATAAATCCACATAGTCAATTAACTTATTTTATAACAAGAGATTTAATAATAAGAATAATTAGGTAAGCAAAAAGTGGAGTTTTGTTTCTAGCTATTATATGTAAGCATGAAATGACATTCCAACTAATTCAAGCATTATTTTAGAGGTGGGAGAAGGTATTTTATTTCCAATGGAAGAGATTATAATTGTTAATAGACTTCAAATAATTGACTCACTCACATGTTGAGGACATTTGAACAAGATAAGTTCATTTTGAATTATTGGAAGAGTCTGATTAGAGCTTTAACATATTATATACTTCATCTTCAATTTGAAACAAGGAAATAAAAATTGAGACAACTTTTGTTAGGACAAAAACCTGATCAATCATCTCTTCATGTAAAAAGGTGTTAAGATCCGAATTCAAGATTTATGAGGATCACAAAATCCCCATGAATTCAGATGTAACCATGGAGTCACACAAACTGCAATTCTAAGGCCATACAAAAACACAGAACACTGCAAGAAAAATTACAAACTGTACATACAGAGAGCAAAATACTAACAAAAGGGCTAAAGCTTGTTGGTATGTTTGCCAACATCTAATCCATTTCTTTCACTTGATCTAAAGGGATCACAAGAGAAGGATGGTTCTTGAGACACTCAAAGTCACTGGGCAACCTCCCCTTGAGGCTCTTGAGACTGGCTTTAGCCCCACGGGACAAAAGATAAACCGCAACCTCCACATTTCCGGCCTCAATTGCCCGTAGAAGAGGTGTATAGCCCGAGCCATCGATAACATCGACACGAGCACCTTGGCTAACCAAAACCTTAACACTTTCAATGTGCCCTTTGAATGCTGCTCTGTGCAGAGGAGTCCAACCGTTTTGATCCCTTCCGTTAACGTCAGCCCCTTGATCCAGGCAACTCTTGATCGCATGCACGTCGTCTAGTCTTGCAGCTCTCTGCAACAGGTCCCCTAAGCATAAAGAATCGTATAGGTCCAAGTTGCCCCTTTCAACTGCCAAGGCAAATGCGGTCTGGCCTTCTTTAGTGACCGCATATTTTGAATAAACCAAGTGGTTTAGCAAGAACTCTACTGCCTCAAAATGGCCTTCTTGTGCAGCATAATGGAGGGGAGTCCACCCAAAACGGTCCATGCTATCGACATTGCTTCCTACTGAAACAAGAAACTGAATGGCTTCAACTTGACCGTGAATTGCTGCAAGGTGAATGGCTGTTTGGCCCGAGAATTTACTGAATCCAAGTCGATATCCATGTAGCCGAGACAGAGAATCTCCATGATGTCAACCTTGTTCATAGCCGCTGCAACGTGTAAAAAACGGTCAATCATGTTGTTGGTTACATAACCAGATTGAATCAGGACTTGCACAGCATCAGCTTTTCCTGACTTCACAGCCAAGGACATTATAGACTCTCCCTCCGGATCCCTATCATTAACATCAGCTCCGGCCTCAATCAGGGCCGAAATGAAGTGGGAGTTCCCATGAATAGCAGCCACTCTGAGCAAAGAAGTGAGCTGAGATTCACCACAGCAAGAGATAGCCTTTGAGAAAACAGAATTGATGTATATGGTCTCAAATGAAGACGTGAGTAGAAACTCCGCGGATTGTGGCCCGACAAAGTAGATAGGGAGAGTTGCATCCTTAAATATGTGCGGCCCTGGCTTGGAGAAGAGGCGACGGAGATCATCTTGATGGGCTTTTCCAGTGGGAAGAGTGGATGATCGTACTAGAATCGTGGCCGGAGGAGTGGACAGAGGAGGCTGATCAAATGGCTTGTTCAGTTGGACAACGAACGATGAAGTTGAGAGAGGTGGGAGAATAGAGAAAGGTTGCTGGAAGGAGAAGATTTGTGGGTTGGAAGTTGTGAGGGAGATGGCCACAGGCATGGTGTGCATGAGGTTGGTTAGCTTGAAAGTCTGGCTACACTTTAGGCCTCTGTTGAAGAACACGTCGACCGTCTGCTCGTCGGGTCTGATTAGCCTGTCCATGATCTCCTTGGCCTGCCAAGTTGGTTGATCTTGATCAAGAATTGTGGAGGAGAAAAGGGTGTTTATGATGGAGTTTTGTTGTTTCTGTTTGTTATGTACTATGACTTTGTGTTATAAATGGCAGTGTGTTTGTGTATCAAGATTTGGCCTGTTTTTTTTGGTGGATGAATGATGAAAGTGACATTTAGAAATTTGAAAAACTGAGGAAGATAGCTTAAGACCAACTTGAGGGGGGAAAAGTACAAGCAGCTTTGGAACTATAGTGAGAAAAGGATGGAGAAATCCAATTTTGTACACGAAAACTCTAATTCAGTTTGGTCGAACGGTCCGAATCTAAATCAATTATATAGCAATTGCAGTATGTGAATATTGCACGGTTCAAAAAAAATAGTCAATCATATATATTATACTTACTTTATCATTGATTTAGTTCAATATATTATACTTTGTCATTGATTTAGTTCGATAAAATCTAGTTTCGATAAAAAAAAATTAGTGATTTACCAACCCAAACAACGTTGAATTCTTCATTTGTATTGAGCAGCCTGGCTGCTTTTCTTCACTGTTTATGAATTTTGGGGACTCGACATTTTCCTTTCAGTTGTTGTCTATACCTGCGTGGTTCTAAGATTTGATATTTAATAGTTGGCTAAATTATGAGGGACTTTTCTTTTAATTTTGTTACAATTTAAAATATTTTATTATTTTTGAAAATTTTAAAATGCTTTATGAAATTATAAATATCATATTATAGGAGGTATTTATTAGGGTATCAACGAGAGATTATTTAAAATATGACAATTCGAAAAAACTCATTGTAATTTACCCTTTATACTTTTACAAGTTTTACAGCGTTTGTGCAACTTGATCGCCGTAACTATTTCAATATGCTAAAAATTCTATTTTCTACCGGACAAAGCACTATAAATTATAGAATAGAACCCAGGTCATGATTGGTATATAGGGATGGAATGGAACTTAAGTTGGTATTGATGTAAGTAAGGAAAAAAAAAAAACTGATTAGTAGAAATTTTTATTGAAAGAAATTAATGATTCCATCCCGCACCATAATATTGCATATTTCTAACATATGGGGAATGAATATTTTTATTTTCTTAACAAATTATCCTTGCGATTAATATAAACCAAAACAAAATCTATGTCCATCGATCATCTTCGTCGTCTTTCAATTTACTCGTCATCTTCTTTTGTAACTATTAAAATTATCAAATAATAAATAATTTAAGTAATTAAATAGTGAGTATAATAATATACTTATAAAGGTCTATCGTAGCGAAAACAAGACTATTATAGATATACTTTAATAGAATGGTTTGTATTTTGTTGGCTCCAACCCATATTGCTGCTCACACCAAATGGAATGGCCCAAATATAAAGGCCATAGTTTGGTTGGGCCTATACCTTATTTTCTGTAGAAACTTGGGGTTAAATCTGTGGGCCTGGGCCGAGTCAGTTGTTAAAGGTCTGATTGATAAGTGAAGAAGTAAAGAGTGTGGGGGGCTCACTTTTTTATTTTGAGAGGAGAGAAAGATAATTACTTTCTTATTTTCACTCGTCCACCAACTAATCGGATTTTGAGTATTGATGACGGCATCGGTATCCTAAATATTTTAAAGAGGGTCCTACGGATTGGATGGAACGGTAGTGAATTTGAAAACATTGGGTATCCTTGAATTTGGATTGGGTTTGAGAAATCATGGTGTGGGTGGGATTAGTTACAAACTCTCGTCACTGTCTTGGTAGCCGTCATGCCAATCGTCACTCCATCCCCATGCATCATGGATGGAGTCATTACGCCTTCATTCTCTACTCTCATTTACACCTACTTGTTTATCTATTCTGTCTAATTAATAAATTAATTTTAATCTATATCAATACAAAAATAATTAATATATTTTAATTTAAAGAATAAATTACATAATTATAGAATGAGAAAGGCGTCTAAATTCTATAATAAACTCAATAAGTATTGATGCGAGCTCCTACACCTTAACTTCAAGGAAGTAATGACCAAATTGACACTCTAAGATCTATGTATTTTTGTTCAGCCCGAATCCGGCTTGATGATGTCATTACACAATTCAATCGTCCAATTTTTCTTTTATTGATGGTGATTAGTGGATCACGTCGCTGTGATGTTACTAGGGCTTGTGGACATGCTCGTAAATATCCCATGTGCTGGAGACATTTACTGATTTATGTATATGAGGATTATAATTGAGGTTTTCGTAGATGTAAATGTCGGAGAACTATAATTGAGGTACGTAGATTAATTCTAGATACCAAAACTCAATAATGAAAATTAAGTTTAAAAACATAATGAAGTACTTTTTTTTAATTTAATTAGTAGATATTAGATGAACTAGTGTGTGTGTGTGAAGTTGTGGAAATTAAAGTAAAGAAGAAAGAGATGTCATGGGAATCTCAAGAGTTACAATTACAACATAGATGTGAAAAAAAGGGTAATGAGGGGTATATGGAATAAAAGTGAAAAGAAAAGGATATATTCCATACACACCAAATTAATTTTTAATTATCGTCTATGTGATTGATGGGAAGAAGAAAGAGGATGGCGATTGTATTTGTGGCCTAACTAGAAACGCGACATAAACAATGTAAGGCAGTGAGTGCAACGTGGGGGTGGGGGTGGGGGTAGGGGTGTTAATAATATTGGACGGTGGTCAGAAGAAGATAATGTAAGAGAGAATTAAGAGGAGGGAGGGAGGGAGGTTGAGGCGTAATTGTGGTTAGTTTTTTCTGACTCTCTCTCTCTTTAATGCACTGTAATAATAAGACATCAAATTATCCCCGGAAGCTCAAATTAAATGCACACCACCCTTCACCCTTTATTCATGCACTTGCATTTTGGATTTGAATTAGAATGAATTAAGAAAGGGGAGGGACAGGCACAGGTTAATTGTTGGAACTGGAAGAGATGGAGATGGAGATGGAAAAGTAAGAAAAAGACAAAGAAGGAACAGTAGTAGGTAGTGAGAGGTGGGAGAAATTGTAAATGGTTTTGGTCCAAAAATGAGGAGATGAGTAATGAGTGAAGGTGTTTTCCACTTGGTGGGATTCACCCCTTTTGCACAACAAGCCAAACCCTGTTCCCACTTCTTGACCTAACACACTACACGCCAATTTTCTCTCCATGTCCCCACCCCCTCCCCCTCTTTCCCTTTTATGCTTTCTTTTTAATTAATATTAATTTCATATATATATATACAATAAGGACAAGTGTAGGAGGAGGAGGAGGAGGACAAAAGTGAAATGTATAGGTAGGGTGGAGGTGGAGGTGGAGGTGGAGGTGGAGGTGGAGGTGGATGTGGAGCTATCACATTCACGGCAATATGTTTGGTGCGGTGCGTGTGCGTGTGGTTGTGGCACATGCTTAGCCACCTCTATATACGACAATCAATCACTACCAAATTCTCCAACACTCTCCCCTCATTCCTTCCCTAATTCAAACAACTACCGCTACCACATTATTATTATTATTATTATTTATTTCACTCCATTTTCTTTTGGGTCATATTATTATATTAATATCCGTAAAAGTGGATTAATCAAAGAAGTTTCAAGCAACCTAAAAAAAAAAGAAAAAGAAATCACATAGAATCAAAGGAATACAAGACTCAATAAACTTGAGAAGGGTTGGGAAACCTGGTTCGAATGAGGTAGTCCAAATGATGTGTCCATGTAGGACTACATGCTCCACGTCATCCAAAAATTCGTTGAAATATATAAGTTTTAAATGCCAAAATTAATATATGTGACAGAAAGAAAAGTCGAGTTGGAGACATCCTTATCCCAAAGATAATCACATATTTATAGATAAAGGACCCGACTCAATGAGGGAGAGCCCCAACAAAATTGTGGAAACCGTTGGCTTTTGCCATAGCACTTGAAAGTTGAAGATGCAAATAAGTTTTAACCGCCAAAATCAGGACACGTGGCAACAAAAGATGATGAGTTGGAAGGTGTTTTTATCTTGAACAACTGCTTTCCCCAGGACCAAGGAGTCAACCTGCAAGCAAGGCTCCTTCGTCCAAAAAAACAAGAAATTTTGGTTCTATTTATAAATAGCAGCTTCTAAACTTTTTTTTTCTTTTTAATTTTACACTCAATCAGGATCCTTTTCACTTTCCCTTAATTTCTATCACTATATTTTGTTTTGTTTTTGTTTTTACTTCAATTGGATTCGATAATTATTTTCCTCGCATCATACATTTTCATCTAATCATTTAGTTTTTAAAAGAAAAAAAAATAAAGAGAAAGTGATGGTATAATTGTGGTTTTCACAAGATGTTGATATTGAATATTCTATAATTAGTTGATTGATATATTCTATAATTAGTTTATTGATATCTTGTATATTATTACTGGCTTATTTGGAGGTATGTAGTTATGACATAGCATATCCTTGGGATTCTAATTAGCATTCTTTTCTCTGTTACTTAGTTTAGTGTTTTCTTGACAACTATATATGCACTTCAGATCCATGAATTAAAGGGCCAGATCGTTTCAACTAGACAACAAGAAATGGTGGTAACGACGTACTACACAAATTTAAAAGGAATGTGGAATGAACTCGCTAGTTACTCCAAAGTGCCAAATTGCACTTGTGGGGCTGCACACGATTTCCTTTGGGAACGAGAAGAGAAACTACATCATTTTCTCATGGGACTTGATGATACTGTTTTTGGAATAGTCAGGTCTCAAATTTTAAATTTGGATTCGTTACCTACAGTGAATAAAACCTATGCCATGATTACCAAGGAAAATTGCGGTAATTGCGACCGCGGTTACCATCCCAGGAAATATAAAGGGATTTAACCAATATGAACCAAAATAATGAGGAAATACAGAAAAAATATGAAATTACGGGCCTATTGTGATTCTGATTGGGTAAGTTGTCCAATTACACGTTGTTCCGTTAGGATACTTTGTTATGCTTGGGAAATTGCCAGTTTTGTGAAAGATAAAAAAGTAGAGCACTGGTTCAAGATCATCAGTAGAGGCCGAGTATCAAGCTATGACTTTAACTGCAAGTAAACTTGTATGGCTAAAATCATTATTGATGTCTTTCTTAGTGGACCATTAGGGGCAGATGGAATTATCTTTTAACAACCAGGCTGCTGCTATTCACATAGCAACCAATCCAATCTTTCAAGAGAGAACTAAACACATTGAAATAGATTGTCACTATATTTGCAAGCACTGTAAGAGAAGAACATTTCTACCATTAACACACGATCACAATTTCAGCCCACAGACATTTTCACGAAGTCACTAGCTAGACCATAATTTCATTTCCTGTTGGGCAAGTTGAGTGTATACAATGTATACGCGCCAACGTGAGGGAGAGTGTTTATATGGAATATTCTATAATTAGTTGATTAATATCTTATATATTATCATTGGTTAATTTGTAGGGATGTAATTATAGCATAGTAGATCCCTAGGATTCTAATTAGCATTTTTTCTTTCTTATCTAGTTTAGTATTTCCTTCACAACTATGTATATATATAGCTGTGTACTTTGATGTAAAACACATATACATAGAAGAATTTATTCTTTCATAACTTGTTCTCTAGTTAATTTCACAAGACAAATAATAATTTTGAAAATAATTTGGAATGATGTTCCAAGTCCAAATTCGGGGTGACTTGTTCAACACTTGTATAGTTGTTATGGGCTAAAAGAAGTGTAAAGTATGAAAAAATCGAGCCTCATTGTGTTTGGGAATAAGCAGAGTTGGTGGTCGGGGGCGCCGTCTCTATTTACCCAAAACACTGCACTGCACTGCACTCCGCGTCTAAACAATCTTATGATTACTATATTTCGGAATTGCTTTTTTTTTTATTATTATTATTATTAATTACTCTCAGCCATTACTAATATATTTTGAGAGATGCCCACAAATTCTTTTTAATTAATTATTAAAGTAATTAAAAGACCCTTTTCCCTCTTCGTTTGTTTCTTTACTTCCTTTTTTTTATTTATTTATAATGTAAAATATGGATTTATGAAAAAAGAGGAATAATATGTTATGAGAAAAGTAATCTGTTCTTTGTTGTGTATGGCAAGAAATGAAATAGAATAAATCTTTTGCAAAAATTGCACTTTTAGCTACATATAATAGAGGGGTGTTGCACTTTTAGTCTTACAGTTTACAAGTTTAACACTTTTGGTTTCATGAGATAAAAATTTTATAATATTTTTTATCTCATAGGATAAATATTATGGCATATTTGGTTTTATATGAAAAAAATTATAGCATTTTTCAATTCAAATACTATGATTTTTTAGGTTATGAAATTAAATATGCTAAATCTATAGATTATGAAATTGAAAGTATAATATTTTTTTATTATATAGGATGAAAAGTATAATTTTTCCAATACTATTTTTGTTGAGTATGAGAAGAAAAGGTCCAAATTCAATCCAATCAAATCAAGAGGATATCAAACCTCTTCTGTTTCTATTTACCCCTACCAAATGCATCATATTCACATTCACCGGTATAAATGCTCTTATTCCAATTCAATATGCTATCTTTCTATACTTTAAATGTTCTTTTATTTTTGTCTAAATGCACTGGTGTTTTTACATTGATTACTCTCTATTTTGAATTATGTGATACCCACCCATTATTTAATTATAAAAACAAAATGGTTTTAGTTCACTTATTTCAGTTTGATGTAATTATAACTTCGTCACTCTTTATATTGAAAATTAGTGTGTCCCCCTATTAAAAATAAATAGCAATTTACCTCCTTGCTGAGGGAGATAAATTTATTTCAATATTAAAACATTGGAAGGTAAAAGGAAATTGTTGAGGGAGGTACATTCAACCTCAAATGACTGATTCAATACGTTGATACTCTAAAAAAAAAAAAAAGTATTAACATAAACAATAACGAGAAGCAACAATAAAAGTAAATTATATACAAATATTCTTGGTATTTGAATTCACAATAATTTTATGGTAAATTTCATTGACACCTCATGAAGTTAGGCCTAAACTAAACACCCTGTTTTTTTGGTAAAATTACATCTCATAATATTATAGTTGTGACTATAACTACACATTAAAACTAACCCCTCTAAGGGGTGAAATTGTAAATTTTATCAAAAAATAAAAAATATTTATATATAAATCTAACTAATGTAATATCAATATTAATTACCCTATTCGTAAAAGTGGGGAAGGGGAAGTAAAATGAATGTGCTAGGGATAGGTGATGTGAATTGGCATGTAATGTAATGTATTTATTGAAGCAAGCAACCTCGGATTTTTGGTATTTTGAAGATCTCAGTCCCATTCCCATTCCCATTCCCTCCACATTTCTCGTGTGATCTTTTTTGTATCAACTTTTTGTTGGTTTGTGGAGCATTATGTGTTTACGCCCCTCCCTACCCCATCATTGCATTCCCTTCCCCAGTACAATATAAAACTTATGTCTAAATTCCACTCACCCCCCATATTATTTATTTATTTATTATTTTTTGCAATAAACCCCATTTTTTCCAAAAAAAGCACCTCCATTTTGATCTACTTATTTTCTATGGGGAGTCTAATGAAAAGCTTCAAATTTTGGAGGGGGTGAAATGCAATTTACCAAAAAGAAATTCCCATTTAGCGGATAGGGTCTCTGTATATTACGGATACGATGTATTTTTTGGTATTTCTTTCTTTATTTCTCTCTTTCTGGATATCGTATCCATCAGTCCAATCCAAAGTCTCAAGATCACAGTAGCCACGTTTCAAGCTGTGAGGGCATGATGTCCCCCCGTCTCCAAATCAGGAGGGTCCCTTCCCGACCTCACATGACCAATCACGTGCCATCGCCTACGTGGTAATATATAATTACACCCCAGAGAACGACAAAATTCAACTCCCCCCAAAGAGAAAAAAACCGAAATAATAAATAATTAATTATTGAGAAAGAAAAAAGGGAGAAAAAAATTAAAGGTGTGCGGGGCCCACGAGGGGGGAGTTCTGACAAAAAACATGCAGTCACGCGTTTAACGCTACACGCCAAAACACGTGTCCCCCCCGGCCCCCGTGGTAAGATTGTGGTTTAGGAGGGAAGTGGAGGGCTTTTTAGTCAATTGAAGCGGAAGGCCGAGGGTGAGGCTGGGGTGGGCGTGGGGTGAAGCGATTTATCGCCACGTGGCTAGAAGGGAGGATTGGCGTCCGGCGCACGCAGGAAAATTTGTTGTCTGCCTTGCCTTTATTTTTCCTTCTTGATTTCTTCTTATCTTTTGTGGAAGGGAAGGGCTAAAGGGTAAAGGCAAGGACGCCCTATGCACACAGGACACAGCCCTTTTGGCTACTTCCAAAACATTTTTTCCTTCTCCCTTTTGGATCTATTTCTATATTCGGCTACAATTTGTGATCATCTCACCTCACACTCCCTACATTTCATTTTATTTTTACTTACATATAACTAGGTATGGAAAAATAAAACCCAGATTGACATTTCAATGATGAAAAGATATACCTATCTTAAGAAAATTTATCCTCAAGAGATGAATGTTAATTCTATAAAACATTTAAATTTATATTCATTTATTAATTAAAATTATAAGTTTCGTTAAAAGAAGATCGCATAAGTTCACTATAGATTTCAATTGTCAGAGGATTACGTTGCCTTCCAATTCTCTAGTTTCAGGGGACGTCTGATTTAACTGTGCAATGAGTCTATTGCTTGTTTCGGACAATTAAAGTCATTCTTTTTAGTCGCGGAACAAAATTCGATAATCAATTTGTGGGTTTCGAATAACTAGCACGGTAATAAGCGATAAGTATATAGTCGTAACAAAAAAAATGAATGAAAATAATTATAAATGTGATTTTTTTCAATTATAATTTTCAATTGCCATAGTTTAAAATAATGAAGCATTGTCTAGCAGGAAAAGTCATACTATAAGTTAAATGTGAATGCCAACTTATAAAAGTGATATGAAAGAGTATGTTTACTTTGAGATGACTTTTCTTTTTTGTTATATTGGAAAGTAATGGCCAAAATAAATAAATGTTTAAAAAAAAAAAAAAAGAACAGGGCCAATCACATGATAGTAGTTTGACCAATAGAAGCAAAATGTATTATATATATATAGGAGAGGAGTGTATTGTCTTTGAAAATTGATACTCCCAAGAGAAGAGACCATACATACATACATACATACATAGATACATATTGGGTTTGTCTTTTCTAGTGGGATTGCTAACAACACTCCTACACATGAAAAAGACACCAAAATCCAAATGGGAACAAAAACGGAACAAGTAACCTAAAACAAACAAAAGATGATGAATGGGAATGGGAGTAGTTGTCGTCGTAGTAACTGCACTTACCAATACCCACTTTGCCCATTAACCCTTCTAACAACATACTATTAGTAATCTAATCCCTAATCCCCCTTTTCCACTCCAATCACATCTATATCTTCATCTACTTTTTAATCTTTTTTTAGCTTAATATATTGCTCCTATACATAGTTTTCTTTTTTTCTTTTTTTAAAAAAAAATATGTTTCTCGTTTCAAATTCAGAAAATTGAATTTATTGTAATAACCTCAATTTTTCAACAAAATTAATAGATTGAAACTACGATCATCTTGTTGCAAAGATAAGAAATATTTAAACTCGACTATTAGTACTTTCTTCCAGCAAAATGAGGGTTCTCTCCTCTAGATAATCCCTATAGCAATCCACCAGTGATGATTTTTTTTTTAATCAAATTGTGTGTTTACTATTATAAAAGAAAATTGTACTTTAATCAATTGAGTTTTGATGATGTATTTTATGAAAATAGAAAAATTGCAACTCAAATTCACTAGAAAATTGTATATTTTAGACCCTTTTTCATAAATAAAAATGAGATAATAAAAATGAATATATTTTTTGTAGTTTTGCCTTAATATGAATTGTGAGTGTGAAGTAGAGGGAGGTGCAAACATTATTATTTATGGACATAATAGTGAACCAAATTGGAATTATATTATAATGGTGGGGCCTACTCAGACAGTTTATTTTGGCCGCTCCCATTTGTCGTCTCCGCCTCACCTCCGTCGTTGCTTTTGCCTTTGCCTTTGCCTTTGACTCCAATCCACCCCCCTCTCTCTCTCACACACACAACACATTCTCTCTCTTATCCATTATAGTAATTTCACGTTAGCTTCGTTTTTCTCCTTCTTTCCACCATTTATTACTTCTTTTCCATTTTCATTTTCTTTTTAATTCCCGAATATTATTTATTTATTATCCTCCTCTCTCTCTCTCTCTCTCTCTCTGTTGTTGTGTGTTTTTCTTCTCTTGATCTTTTTTAGTTTGGTTGGGTGGGAAAACTGAAGCCCTCTGTCTCTGCATATCTTCAGAAGAAGTGTCTTCCGTCTTTGTTTGTTGTTCAGAGAAGCTCAAGCACCAGAAAGAGAACAGCGAAAGAGAAAAGGGAAAAGTGCAGTATCAGCCCACATAAACAGAGTCGGGGGTAATAAGTAATATTAGCAGTAAACAAGATCATCTATCTGTCTTTTCGGGAGATCATCTAGTGGGATTTCCAAAGAGTGATTCTTTAGCAACGCCAACTCCTCATGGCAGGCAGTAATGAAGTAAATGCTAATGAATCAAAGGTAATTATTTATTGTCTTCACTTCTGACAACAAGTCTTTTCTCAAGAGGGTTCTTTGAATTTTCTTCCTTTTTCCTCTCATTCTTGCGATTCATCTCGCGGATTGAGCTTCTTGTTCGAGGAAGAGTTGATTACTGTGTGTGATTCATGGTGAAAGGTTGAATCTTTACCGTTGATTTTGCGGTGCTTATCTCCGTATCTGTATTTGTATTTCTATTTTCTTCCTCCACTTTGTTTTTTCTTGCTCTGTGCTACTGATTTAGCAGTCCCCATAAACCGATTTCATGTTTGAGTGTTGGGTTTTTTTTAGTTGGTTTTCTCTACTTTCCAGTTTCCTTTCTTTTTATGGATGTGCATGTTATTTTATTTTTTGTTTTCAGAATTTTCCTTTACAGCTGATTACCTTAACTGAGTTGATAATACTGATTTGGGGTGCTTGTGTATATTTGTTCAATTTTTCCTTCTCAATTTCTGTTTGACTTCTATTTTGTGCTCTGATTTTTCAGACACTTCCAGTAACTTAAAAAACTCGGTACTCATTTCCTTTGTGCAGAGAGTGGTTCCGCTTAATACATGGATTCTGATATCACATTTCAAGCTTGCTTACAACATGCTCCGGCGGGACGACGGCACATTCAACCGTGATCTCAACGAGTATCTTGACCGCAAAGTGTCTGCAAACGCTAATCCCGCTGACGGGGTTTACTCTTTTGATGTTGTAGATCGGGCCACAAGCCTCCTCAGCAGAGTTTATTTGGCTGCCACTGAGAATGAGCCTCAACGGGGGATTGTCGAACTGGAAAAGCCCTTGAGCACTACTGAAATTGTACCCGTAATCATCTTCTTCCACGGGGGAAGCTTTGTTCATTCCTCAGCCAATAGTGCTATCTACGATACGTTCTGTCGACGCCTCGTCAAGACTTGCAAGGCTGCTGTGGTATCTGTGGATTATCGTCGATCGCCCGAGCACCGCTACCCGTGTGCATATGATGATGGATGGGCTGCTCTTAAGTGGGTTCACTCGAGATCATGGCTTCGGAGTGGGAAAGATTCTAAGGTTCATGTGTATTTGGCGGGGGATAGTTCCGGTGGTAATATTGCTCATCATGTTGCTGTTCGAGCAGCGGAAGAGCCCGGTGTTGAGGTGTTGGGTAATATTCTTCTTCATCCTTTTTTTGGCGGGCAAGAGAGAACAGAATCTGAGAGAAAATTGGATGGGAAATACTTTGTGACGATCCAAGACAGAGATTGGTACTGGAGAGCATACCTTCCCGAAGGCGAAGATCGGGACCATCCAGCATGTAATGTATTCGGCCCCAGAAGTTGTAGCCTTGAGGGGCTTAACTTTCCGAAAAGTCTCATCGTTGTGGCTGGATTGGATCTTCTCAAGGACTGGCAGTTGCGTTATGTCGAAGGCCTCAAGAAATCCGGGCAAGAAGTCACACTCCTTTATCTCGAGAAGGCAACAATCGGATTCTATTTCTTGCCGAACAACGATCATTTCCATTGCCTGATGGACGAGATGACCAGCTTTATCCACTCTTAACTGTTTATACAAAAACACCTTTAATTAACGTCAGTTACAGGCAGCCATACATAATAGAAGCTTGACAAATAACTTCACGGCTCTTCTTCCCGCTCCCTTCGTAAGTAGCAGCAGCAGCAGCAGCGATGGTGTGTAGTTATATGATTGTGTAGAAAATTACTCCTTTTGTCGATTACTTTGTCATTTGTGGCGGTGATATGATGTTTTGCACCTGGTGGGGTACCCATCTCCTTGAAAATCATCGTCAGGCCCATCCGGCTCCTTCCATGGAAGAGGAATTCCATATAGGAAGCTCAGAGACTGTGGTACCTCAGCTATAAGTTATTATAACTCGGTTATGGACTTAAGCAGTGGAGCAACTCGATTTCAAGATTACCCCTCGGCCTGACTTCCAGCATTGTAGGAGGCGGCTAGGGTATTCATGTTAATGATAGAAACTACTAATTCAGTACATGGATTGGGAAATCCATGGTGTTGTGATCTGTACTTATACGTCTAGAAATATATAATATTTTTTGTGTTAATATCTAACGAGAACGCTATACTTTGCTTACTATGTATGTTTACTCTATACTAATTAGAAGAATAGTGTGTAAATTTGAAGTCCCCATAGCTTGGAAGTGAGCAGTGTCTAAATTTGAGTTTCAAGCACTTGTTGTTCTGTGTTAAAGCGTGTGTGGGTCATGGGAGAATTTGATGTAAAAACGTCATTCCCCACCATTCCTATTCCTATTCCTATTCCTATTCCTCTTCTTATAACCATTTTGGGAACACTCTTATCTAATGTTGGAACCGAATGCGATTTTAGTTTGTGTTTGTTTGGGTTGTTTCATGTGTGGAATGCGATTTTATGGTTTTTTGTTGTATCCCACGATGGATGGATGGATCACTACCTTAAAGCCAACAAAAAAACCACGTAGAGTTGCTTTCTTTTTGTCCAAAGTCGTTGCTTCTTTAATTGAAAACAGCGTTTTTGAAAGTGGTGGACCATAGAGAGTCCCGTTGTCTCTCCCCCGAACGCAAAACACAAAACACTCCACCAACGAACCACGCACGTCACAATCTTCTTCCCCCCAACAAAACTATTAAAATGATTAGACATCAGTCCAACACAATTCCATCTTCCCATCATCTGACGTTGATTTGATTAATTCTTGGCAACCTCCCTTTTATTGTTTTTTCTACATGAAATCATATTCATATCTCTCTTCCTCCCTCCCTCCCTACTTAAACGTTCCATATTAATTCCAAAAAATAAATTTATAAATTTCAAAATCTTTTTTTTTTTTTTTTTCTTTTTAGTAGATCATCTTTTCATAATAAAATCGTAAATTTCATATAAAATCAGAACGAAATAATATTTTATATATTGAGTCACAAAAGTGATACTCATTGTTAAAGCTTAAGGGACCACTTTGAAAAAGAGGTCCCCCAATAAACAGGGTTTAAATTAGAGTAGTTGGGATTGGTTTTTTGGCAAGTGTTTCTTATGGGCACTAAATGGTAGACTAGAAACAGCTAAGAGTTTGGACAAAAAGCCCACAAAATGACAAAACCCCTTCGTCCCTTTCTTCCCACTGTTTCACATTTGACTTTTCTGCCTTATTACTCCTCACCTCAATTCAACACAACAAACAATCTTTTAATTGATTAATACACCATTCCATTCCTTCATCATCATAATGATAATAATCACTTTTGTTCTTTTTCTTGCATTATTTTTTAACTTTTGGTGTGGTGGTGGTGGTTTTGTCGTTTTATGTGATTAGGTGTGTGAAAAATGTGACAATGTGATTGGAGGGTTTTTTTATTAAGACACAATAATTGTTTGTTGAGGGTTTTGTAATTGCTGCTCACCCTCTCCTCTTTTCCCACATCACATTAATCTACTTTATTCTTCTCTACTCCCTCGACAATTCGCGGCGCCCTGCCCCCCTTCTTGCTTCATACTTACCAACCCCTTCTTTCCCATTTTTTATTTATTTATTAATAATTATATTATCTTTTTTTAAAATCTAGTGTAATTATATTTGAACTCCATATAATTTAAAAAATTACAATTAATATTCTTGAGATTTGTTTCTATTTAACAAATAAGTTTTCTATTGGTCAAAATTTATTGAATCTGCTAATATTATTAAAAAAAAAATGAATGAATATTGATATTTATCCTCAATTAACTTATTGCACGTCAAATATTTTTTCTGACTAAACTACTCTTATAGCAGTGAAAAAAAAATTCTTAATTTTTAATTTCTACTTTTGACAGAAATAATATATAATTGTATGATTAAATGAATAATTCACTAAATATTGATTTAATTAATACATTATTATAATAAATAACAACAAACACAAATTATAAATAAAATTCGAAGCCATGCTTTTTTTATTTTGTTTGGAACATAATAATACTTTACGTAAGGCCAATTGATTAATTTGTTTTATATGATGTTGAGAGAGATGATCAAAGTTTGAGATTTGCAGATGAGGACAAATGCTAAAAAACAAAATAGTGAAAAGATTTTTATTTGATGGAATTGAACACGTGGCAAAGCGGTATGGAAATGGTCCAACAAATACAAAACCAAACGTGCAAGACATTGCTTTGAAGTGAGAAAATAAAATAAATATCTGAATATTGTCAATAATTGCTTTTGTTTTTCTTCATTCATTATTGCCTTGGAATCGCCATTCGCGCAGCCCACGCCTTTTCCTTGGTGGGGGTGGGGGTGATCACAACATATATATCACCAACTACGTATACTTCAAGACTTATGCTACCCATAAAATTTAGGTTATTACTAGGAACAAAAATACCTTTAAAGTATGAGAATTTTTAATGCCTATTATGAGAGGAAAAATTATTGTCAGAATCTGATTCGATCGAACCAATTCAATCACAGAGCAAGTACAATATACTTATCATATGATTGGTTTAGATTTGGTTGAGCTAAGTCTAAATAAGAATTTTCCCTATGGGTGAAGGTAAAAGACGAACTCCCACTTGGATGAAATTGATGTAGCTTAAGACTCAAATCCGTAAATCATTGTACGAAGTATAGCATGTTTTGATTTTGTATGAGTCTCATTATTTTGAGTTTCGATCCATAAAGAGGAGCCGACGACAAAAAAAACAAGGAGGGGATGTCCTGAATATTTAGTAATGTGAAAAAGATTGAATTTGTGTAGAAACTTTATGATTTGGGGATTAGGGTTTTGGAGGGATTGAATGTGAGTGATAGGGTTTTTTATTGTGTTTGGGCTTTCATAAAAAGTTCTGGCCCCATATATTGAAGGTAGGTGGTTTGTCATTTTGGGCCAAACAAACATAGTTACACACTACTACAATTATGTTGCAAGAGATTGAAAGTACTAAGAATTGACAATTATTTGGAGGTATCAAAACAACAAAGTTAGGCTGAATTGCTATAAACATAAATACCTAATCCTAAGTACCCTTTGAGTTTGGACTGTGGAATTAGATGGGAGTTTAATGGATGGACCACCTTTAATCCTACTCATTCATCTATCATCTATCATCTCTCTCTCTCTCTCTCCCCTAAATCAATAATCTTGTAAATTAATTAATTGTTTATATATATATATATATATATATATATATTATCAAACGATGATATGATTTGAATCGACCCTACTGATAATTTAGATACACTAAACACTTATATTTGTTTCGAAAGAGATTTAAACTTGATAATCAACCATCGCTCTTTTTAATTGTAACTATAAGAGCGTTTTAATGAAAAAATATTAACTTGGAAAAGGAAGAAAAGACAAAGATATTTTTTTCCTACCATACAAGAAAGATGTGATGGATTTTAATATCTGTTGGACTGTGGAGTTTGACTCAATATTACATTTGAGTCCAGATTGAATTTTTGTGGAGAGTAATTTTATAAAGCTTTTATGTATATTCTAAAAACACGAAAAAGTCATTACAAAAAAATGCAATTTACCCCTTTGTGATATAATAAATGAGTAAAAACCCTATATGAAAAATAAAATAGCAATTATTCCATGTGTTTTGAAAAATAAAGCAAATTATCTCTATCTAAAACCATTAATAGGAAATAATTTACCATTTTTTTTCACAAAAAATATTTACTTATTTTATAAATCAGAGGGTTAAATTACATTTGACTCTGAATGTAATTAGCAGTACTATAAAAATGCGTCCTAAACGAAAATTATACCGAAATGGATAGAGAGTAAAGTTTAGGACATCTGACACACACACACAGAGAGTCAGAGAAGAGATGGTTGGTGGCAGAGGGCACAGGCACTGTTATTTTCATTCATGTAATGTACCCAGACAAAGTCTAAATTCGTCTGCCGTTTGGACAATCACAAAAGACACACACACACACACACACACACACTCTTGTGAAGACGACATGTAGGAATTTACATTGAAATGAAGAGAAGCACAAACCACCACGCTACACTCCCCAATCCATAGACCACAGCACCAAACCCATACGCATACCCATGGGCCACGATTTGACCTTAGCCCAACAAGAAATCTCGCACTGAATATCTCCATTTTAAGTAACAAACATCCAATTTCTCGCATCATCGTCATCATCATCCTCTTGATAGGCTCATCCTTATTCAAGAAAACCTTTGCGGAGGTGAGTGGGGAGTGACTCAGCTTATGATTCTGATCCTTTTTCTTTTTGTTTCTTTCTTTTTTTCTTTTTTCCATTACTGTTGTCTTCGTGGGTTTTTGTTGGATTTTAAGACACTGCTTTTGGGTTGAAGTTGGATGCGGATGACTTTCTGAGTTTCTTGAAATGGGATTTGGTTCTTTCTGGGAACACGTTGATTCTGGTCAAGAATTGCAGTCTTGCTTATTTCTCGGAATACATTGATAACTTAAACTATGCAAGTGCTCTATACATTTCAAGAACTTAGTATTAGAGACTAGTGATGATCTTGTGTCTTGTTTCGGGGTATCGATGATAGAAGTTGCCATGATTAACTTCCATGATCATAAGAAAGAATTAGTCGAAAAAACTGAAGTGATTGAGGGAATTGGGGGATCAGAGGAAGAAGACAGGCAAGGCCGGAGAATTTTGTAGGGATGAGAAAATTTAGGTAATAGGTTGATGTTCCTTCACTAATTATTACACCAAGCAAATACATCGGAGGCCAGGCCAGTTGCAATGAATTAAAATGAAAAGAGAAACATCATAAGGTATCTTTGGTTGATTGAACCAAAGTCCTTTGCCCTCTCAGCTGTTTTTGTTTTCTGTTCCATAATGTAGCATTGAAGCCCTTGATAACTTAGCTATCATTACATTCAGTTTATGCTTTTCACCAACATAAGAAAAAAAAGTTTATTACCATTACCTAATTGTTCATATGTAGAAATGAACATCTTTGGGGCTTTAATTTACAGGTGTTTGCTGGTTTGGCATGATTGCAATTCTATGGAGTGATATGAAGAGCCCACCATCTCTGGGGTGTCCAACGCATGAAATTTTTGCTGCTGTGATTGCAATTTAAAATGTTTCATGTAGATTACAACACTAGCATTCAAAGTATGGGTTATGCTTTTAGCAAACTGGAGATGGACTCTGCACTTCTTGATGGTTCCAGCTCCAATCATGACGTTGCCAGTAGCTCTCACCTCAATAGGCAGCTGAATTCCTTTGAGCATGACATTGCTCAGTTGACAAAGCTTCAATCACGACCCCATGAGAACCTGAGCCGAGTTTTGCCGGGGAAGCGTGAATTCCCCATTTCAACTGCAAAGATGTTGGCTGGCCGAGAAGCAAATCTTTCAGGAAGAGGGAGGTTTTCATCAAGAGATTGTCGTCATGTTTTGAGTAAATATTTGCCAGTTAATGGTCCGTGGGTTGTGGACCAGATGTCAACCAGGGCTTATGTATCACAGTTTTCCGTTGATGGCTCACTTTTTGTTGCTGCATTTCAGGTATTATTGCTTTCTGCAAAAAGCAGATTCTGATAGTACATCACAAGGAAACTCCTTGGACGGATATTCGTATTACATTTTATACCAAGTGCTACGGATGGTTATGGAACTTATGATGCTTAATGGACATATAGGCAATCCTTTTGGGGTGTTACTAAAAGTCCGTATTTTTTGTTGATCCCTAGTCTTGAAATCATTAACTGTTGGTGTTATTTATTCTTCTGAACCAGGGAAGCCAAATTAGAATATATGATGTTGAAAGAGGAATGAAAGTTCAAAAGAACATTCTTGCCAGAAGCTTGAGATGGACGATAACTGAGACATCCTTGTCACCTGATAAAAAACACCTTGTCAGTTCTCTTCTCTTCTTTTATTGATTTGAATATCACGTAAAATTGCTTCAGCCTTTATCTTCAAGTCATAATTATTTGGTGCATTTGAATGTTATGAGTCTTCAAAGTGTTTGTGGTAATTTGATTTTGGTATATCTCTTGAAATAGAATGCTTTAAATTGCAGGTTTATGCTAGCATGTCACCTATCGTCCATATTGTCAACGTTGGATCTGCCACCAAAGAGTCTCTCGCAAACATCACCGTATGAAGTTCAAATTCTCTTTATTTTTGGTATTCCTGAGCCTCTGCATAAAATTTCATGGTTGGATAATATGAATCCGATTTGTTGTTGGGGACATACATGTTCTCCAGGCCTTTAATGCCCACCTCCCCATCTTGTGTTTTAGCTACGATCAATGCCTGAAGTATTTATGTTAATTTCCACGCTTAATTGCATCAGTAGTCTGGCCTTTACTGTGCAGGAAATCCATGAAGGTTTGGATTTCTCATCTCCTGAGGAAGGGGGATACTCTTTTGGAATCTTCTCTCTGAAATTCTCAACTGATGGGCGAGAAGTTGTTGCTGGAAGCAGCAACGAGGATATATATGTTTATGACCTTGAAGCGAAAAAAGTCTCCCTTCGAATCTCAGCACATACGGTACATGTTATATTGCTGCTAGACTCCATGAAAGAGTGTTTCGTTGATGCTTATACATATTTCTCTTTTCATGCAGTCTGATGTCAACACTGTATGCTTTGCTGATGAAAGTGGTCATCTAATTTATTCAGGAAGTGATGACAATTTATGTAAGGTAAGTCCATCAGTATCTTGCCCGTTGTGAATGTGAATTGTTAGTTCTGCTCACCATCGATCCGTTCAATGGAGAGCCAACTAGTCATCTGGTCTTTGTATTAACTGGAGATTAAACCACCCTTGAGCGGTGAACAAGATTTGAGAGAAACGAAAACTCGATTGCTCAAACTGCTACACTATGGAAGACACTAATGAAAGAGAAGATAGTCTATCGTTTGTTTGAAGTAAACTACTTGTCATAACTTGCTGCTCATATAGGTTTGGGATAGACGCTGCTTTAGAGCGAAAGGCAAGCCTGCAGGGATCCTGATGGGCCACCTTGAAGGCATTACATTTATTGATACCCGTCGAGATGGTCGTTATTTCATATCCAATGGGAAAGATCAATCTATCAAACTGTGGGATATACGGAAAATGTCGTCAGATGCTAATTGGTACGACTCCTTCAAGGCTTGTCTGAACTATATACGAATAATTCCTTTGATGTTTGAAGATTAGGTACGCGTTAGTTTGCCTTATACTAGGTGCTCCCTTTTCAGTTATCGCGGATACAGGAACTATGAATGGGACTACAGATGGATGGACCACCCACTGCAAGCAAGAGAGCTAAGGCATCCATATGATCAATCGATAGCAACATATAAAGGTCACTCAGTCTTGCGGACGCTGATCCGCTGTTATTTCTCGCCAGAATACAGGTAAGTTGCTAGGATTAGGAATTCAAGATTAGCAGACTTTGATTCTCCTCATCAACATGAACAAATCTACCTATCAAAATCAATATGCTTTGTATTTTTGCAGCACTGGACAGAAGTACATCTACACTGGATCGCATGATTCCTGCATCTATATTTACGATTTGGTAGGCATTTTGCATTTACGATTATTTGTCTTAGACGCCTCATCCTGTAACCACCGTATTATGATTCTGATTCGACATACTAATTGTTTCCGATATATGGCGACTTTGAACTTCAGATTAGTGGGGCACAGGTAGCGAAGCTGCAGCACCACAAGTCGACGGTGAGAGATTGCAGTTGGCACCCCACATATCCGATGTTGGTTAGCTCTTCTTGGGACGGAGATGTCGTGAAATGGGAATTCCCCGGGAACGGAGAGTCCCCACCTCCTGCAAGCAAGAAAATACTTCGAAGGAGACAGTTCTACTAACGATGATATTCCATTGTACAGCCACTATAAGTTGAGACGCTTGATTTTTCTTAAAAAGCAATTACTTTAGTAGTGAGTGGTGTGAAGCCCAGTTTATAGTATCATCGACGGTTAATAATTGTGAACAAGGTTGAACAATGAAATAATGTATGAAGATTTGTACAAGTTTATGCAGTTGGAAGTGTGGAAGGAGCAAGTGCAGTGCTTCGTAGAGTTGATACATAGGTGCAATGGGGATTGTGTTTGTGTATAAAGGGTGAGAGGTGAGGCCATATATATACAGAAGCCTCCTCGTACTTTATTACATTATGGGTCATGAAGTAGGTTGTAAATCTTTTTTGTCACAAAAGCAAGCGAGTGTGAATGGTGGTGGTGTTGAGGAAGAGTAGAGATGCAACATTGCAACTCTCAATCAATGTTTAACTTTTCATAGTTAATTAAAGCATCAAAACCCTGCTTTTGACCTCTTTCTTCCTTCCTTCCATAGCTGCACACCAGATTCGCCTCATCTCATCTCGACTCTTGTTTAATATGATTTTTTGCGATGCCAATGCATCAAACTTTAAACAATGGAGGTGAAAGTGTGACAAAGAACAAATTCATGGACAGGACAGATTGAGATATGATTAATAGAGCCCATCAAATGGTTAATAATCAGAAGTGGAGCCATATTATATATTCCACACATGTCTTTAATAAACCTCTTATTTCAACTACCCCCTACTCCCCATCAGCAGACAAAGACATTTGAAAAATTATTACATCAAATTAAATCAATTATAAAAAAAATGTAATACATTTTTTCATACGATTGACCATCTTTTCTAAATTATACATTAACTACATGACAAGTATATTACACTTGTCTGATTCAAGCTCAATAAAATCCAATATAAATTAAAATTTTCCAGACACTCTTCCTTCATAAGCCAAAGAAACAAGACAAGAATCATATCTCTACTCAAATCTATTTTAGTGGCCCTCACCCTCAAGATTGTCAAATCATTCTTACTTTGTGCAACCCCCACCCCTACCCCCACCCCCACACACAAACAACATTTACAAAAACTTGAATAAAGACCAACTCAATCAATCTGTCCCATGTAATTATTTATTACCTACGACTCTCAAACATAATATGCAACAACTTCAAACCCGGCTCTAAACCTTTTGACATCGGTCTATCAATCACATATTATAAGTATAATTATCATTCTCCTTAACAACAATTTGATGGGACAAAGAATAAAAATATTAAGTAATTAAATAAATCTATTGAGAGTGTACTAATTACAAAAAGGATTTTGCAACCACAAATCGCAGCTCGCTCATCACTAGACTCTGTGTCTGATTCATTTATCCACAGTTGAAATTTTACTCATCCCCTAATATGAAAAATTCTTACCCAAACAAAATTTAACCGGATCAAACCATTCATGTAACAAACAAAATACACTTACCATGTGATTAATCACACAACAAGTGTATTACAATTGACATATAATTGATTTAGTTCCGATCAAACCATATCCGGGTAAGAATTTCCCATCACATTACCACCCCAAAAATAAGCAATAAATTCATTTTTTTTTTCCATTTTTGATTAGCCCAGCAAAATTATTTCACTCCAAGAATACTCAAAACCCTTGTGGCATTATCAGAAACAGAGTGTGAATTCCCCATCTTACCCTTTCCACTGTGAGCATTGTGCAGTAGGCCTGGTTTTCTGCTTGCCTGCCTTGAGAGGGCAGGGCGTCTGTACGGGCAGGACCATACAGTTATACTGTAGGCACAAGGAGCTGCTCACTGGAATCTCCGCCCTCGGATTGATCTCCATCCCGGTCAGATAATTATGCTGTAAATACAGTATCTGTATGCTCGCAGACAACAACCGCTCCACGAAGCTACGCGGAACCTCGCCTGTGAACCGGTTGTTATTCAGATACAGGTTCTGAACCGTCGACAACATTGGGGATATTTCACCTGACAACCGGTTGAAGCTGAGATCCACCGTCTCCATTTTTACCTGATCCACTGGTTGGACCGGACCGTAGAACTGGTTTCTCTGCAGTTGGAGGTTACTGATTGGGAAACTGAACAAATTAACCGGGATACAGCCTGTGAACTGGTTCATACTCAGGTCTATGTAGTTTAGCCGGTTTAAGCGGGACAGTACCCTGTCAACTGTGCCGCTGAGCCGGTTCCATGACAATGAGAGGTACTGGAGAGAGGATGGAAGACCATGTTGGGAGAGAGAACCGGAGAGATCGTTGTGCTTTAAATCAAGCCGACTTAGGGACTGAGAAACGAACGGCGGGATTGAGCCGGATAGCCGATTGTGGCAGAGAATGACGTTGTACAAGGCGGGCAGAGTTCCGATGGAAAATGGGATACTTCCACTGAGTTGGTTGAAGCTAAGATCAAGAGTTTGTAGGCCCCGGAGCTGACCTAAGCCCGCCGGAATTTCTCCGGAGATAAAGTTTCGGCTGATAGCTAAAAACCGCAAGTACTTCAACTGAGAGAATGTGTGGGGCAAAGACCCCATGACCCGACCAGGAACAATGGTTAACTCAGCTAGAGCGGAGAGTTTACCGATGGCAGGGTCGAGCCTCCCTGTGAGACCGGGCGCCCCGGCGCGTGGATCGCCGAGATTGAGGGCGATCACTTTATTTCCATCACAGTAAACACCGGCAAAATTACAGGGGTCGGAAGTGAAATCCCAGGAAGCAAAATAGTGGGATCCTGGCATATCGTTTAAGCTCTTCCGAATCGACTGCAATGCCAGGAAATCAATCGGGTCCAGCATTGCATGCGCGAAAATCAAATGGGCTAAAAAGAGGAAACCATGGGCACACAGATTCCTCAACAAGCACTTCATTTTGGGATGTTACTGTTAGTCAAACTCAAACGCAATGCAGAAGAAAGGAGGGGTTTATAAAGGGTTTGTGAAAGTGCTTTTCCGTGAAGCTTTAATGGAGGCAGCATCAAAAGTTGCAGAGAGAGAGAGAGAGAGAGAGAGAGAGAGAGAGAAGAGAGGTAAAATCAATGTAGAGTGGCACTGGCTTCACATGAAAGGAATCAGGAAAAAAAGAAAGATTTGAGCAATATTCAAGAATAAATATGGGTTTTTTTTTTTCTTGGATTTGTATAGCTTGTGGGAGAAGGTGAAGAAATGGGGAATTGCAGAGTGACTGGCTGTGGATTACTGTTTCTCCAGTGTGCGAGTATATGGAAGGTTTGTTGATTATTCCCATCAAATTATTTTATTTTTATTTGTATTTCAGGGGTTAGAATTAATTGGGGTTTTTGTTTGTTGCATTAGAGGAGGTTGGGAGATAGAAACGGCTGTCCGAGCCTGAGGGTCGGAGTGGAGGATAGCCAGGCCGGGTTTCGCGGGAGGTATTTTAGGGAGGGGTTCGGGTGGTGCGGGCCATAGGCGTCTCTCTTAGGTGACCTGCGGAAGCACGTCATAAATGTGACCTGTAACAGAATGGTGCCACGTAAGAGTGGGGGTGGAGGTTAAAGAATGTGGTCCGATCAAGGTTTCACATAATCGTGTCTCCCGTGGTCATTGTGCAGCCTACACTACGCCACACCCCCACCCCACCCCACCCACACTGTAGACCAGCAAGCAACTGCATCAGCTCTCACTTAATTTTTTATTTTTCGATAATTTTAAGATGGGATAAATATTATGTAACTATTTTAATTAAGAAAATTTAACCATTACTTAGCATCAGAGTTTATTTGAACATTGCTTAGTTTGATCATTGTAGTCACATCATCACCTAAGTGTTAAATACTAATTGTCAATTTACAATACACTTATATCGAGCAGGAGCGTAGTCAAATATGATTGAATTTTTGTTTTAGAGAAATTATTTGGACTTAATTCTAAACCAGCACAATATTTTACCGTTAAGTAACCGACTATAACTTTTGTATTTTTCAAGTTTAATAGTCTTTTTCTCTAATACAAACTTCTTAATGTTTGTAACAAAAAACTCTTATATTGAAAATACGGAGAAAATATATATATATATTATCCAGAAGAGCAAGCCTTTAAGCTACTTATTGTGTGCTTCAGCATTTGAACGAAGTTCGTGTGTCTATGTCGTTGTCGACATATTGAATTCTTTGGCATTTGCGTTTTCAACAAGAGAATTCGGTGGAGGATGGGCAAATCCCCTTTTCTTCCTTACAAATTGAAATGGATAAATTTCTTCAGACTTCTTTTTTCTTTTTTGTGCGACGAGACGAAATTTCTTTTCTTTTCTTCGTCTTTTATTTAAAAAAAATTCTAGTATAAAATGGATGGTTGAGAACTGAATTTGAGTCCAGAAGCCTGTCTTGATGTTAACTCAACCAAATGGTTGATTACGAATTTCAACTTGAATGCAAAAATAATTTCGAGTTGAGAAATGGTGTTGAATACAACACATCTTTTTTCTTTTCGTTTGTGTTTTTTCCATTTAAAGTTAAGGTATCGATGTGAGTGCTGTGTCCATGCTTTTTCGTTTTGATTCTTTTTAAATCTCATCTCTTCTCATCTCATCTCATCCCCTATATGGCTGGGCTTTCAATTGTCGGAGGACCATTCACCTGCCCGCATTACTACACCATTGGTTTGGGGATATAAAAGCAATAACTACATCCTGAGATTAATTAATGATTTATTAATATATCTTTTAGGATTATTAAATTAAATACAGCTATGAAGGTAAGAGTAAGGTAAACGAATGGTCACATCAACTAGATTTCTGCTAAGGTCTATGAAACTAGTATTGTCTATAATAATGAGATATAACCTCTTCGGTTTTTAGTTCTTTGGTGGTGTGTCGGAGGAAAATTTCGCTCTCACAATTTAGTACTAAGAAGTATTGAATTATGATTTGACTAGTACATATATTCTTTTAGGAACTCATTGCAACTGGTTATTGTCTTTAATTAAAAAATACAAATTATATTATATGAATACTATTACATTTATTAAAAAATTAGATATATTTTTAAATTTGAATAGAGGTAGAGCTGAAGCAAAATTTCACATCAAATAGTTGTTGGAACTTGGGAAGGTTAGATTGAAGACAAAATTGTTGGACCAAATAATAACATCCGGAGGGGCCAATTCATGAAAATACGTATGAGACATGTCGTATAGATGTCTATGTTTGGATGAATTGCGGTATAATTGTGAGGGATATAAATGCGAAGGAGTGTCTGGCATAAGTTGATTTGTTTAGGGAGGAGGAAGGGAACTTGGAATTTGTGAAAAATGGAAAAAAGAAGTTGGAGTAAATATGATTATCATGGATAGAGGAGAATAGGAATGGAAATCAAGTTATGAAACCAAAAGAGATGGGTTTGGAAAGGGTTTATCAAATGGCCCTATCAATGAGTTATTGTACGGGGATGTGTGTTCACTGCACCAACCCCAACAACCAAACCAGCCCCCATCATCATCTCATACTTCCCACCCTGGTTAAACAAAAATACAAGAGACAAAAGCTAAAACAAAGGAAACCCCCAATCAATAACAACCAATATGCATGTGGTTAAGGCTTTGGTTTGATGATGTAAAAGATATAATTACCTGAAACTCCATGGTTTTTTAATTGTTTTTCCAGGCTAGAAGAATGTCATGTGTGTGTATTTATAACCTTAGGTATGATGTCTCTTTCATCCAGCTATGCTTCAAAATTATTACTCTCGGGTGTGTCCACCCCCATCTCCCTTCTTCATTGTTTTGATTCTCAAAATTCAGGGAGAGAAAGAGAACATGCCTGCCAAACAAAATGGTGAATCATTTAACCCATCAAATCCCTAATATATGTTTCCGTGTAAAGGCGAAACTACACTTTAACATCATCCAACTATTTTCATCATGACCACCTACAAATCTAATCATTCACACTCTTCTTTTTATTAGGTTTAATAATCAAAACTCACAAATATATTAGATGCGCCTTCGTTAATCTGAATTTACTTGAAATTTATCATAAATAAAGAATATGTTAACTAAATTATTTCAATAAATTTTACGGACAAATACTTGTGTATTCTACTCATGATTCTTGCAATTTACCCCTAGCTATAAAAACATTTGGGAATTGGAAAAGTAAGAGTAAAAACTTGGTATATTCTGATAATCTGAAAAGCAAAAACCCAAAAAGAATATTGAAAAAGAAAGATGGACTATATGTATCAAAGTGTAGCTGTAAAAGGCCCCAAAACGGTAACAAGTTACAGGGACTTCACAACAAGCATGCTAAAAAGCAAATAAAAGTGCTTAAAGATTCACAGGGCAAAAAAAAAAGAGCAGCAAGGGATAGAAATCTTGCCTATAAACACTGTTGTTGTGCCCTTTGAGCTTTACTAGAAAGTAGAAACCTGCCAAAAATGTTATGGAAAACCAAAAATTAGCCAGCGAATATTGGAACCAATTAAAACTCAGGAAAACGACCCATCAAGATGGAGCACCATTGGGCCCCCACGGCAAAAGCTATATCAAAGTCAAAATAGTGCTAGGATAATTTAGATAATGGGTGCCAACGTGATCCTGGGTCGGCCCAATATCTCAGGGCTTGGACTTATTCACAGTTTTGGGAAACAAAAAGAAGCTCAGAAATGTTACTTTGTTGGTAAAAAGAAGATAAACATACTAGAATTTCTCAACTAAAAACAATCCTCCATACGCTACTGCAGTCGGTCAAACAATAGAAAAGCATACACTAATTACGGAAAGAAAGAACCGAGCATGGAAAATAAATGCCAAAGAGATTTAATCACCTGAAAGGCTTGACGCAACAACAAGATGTATTAAGAGGATCCACACCTATTCAACTTCTTCAAGAACATCTGTGACGTGACCATCCAAATTGTGAAATTTGGACATCTAAAACTGTCACTTCAGCACTTGTTCAAGTTGCCTTCAGTGATGCAATCAGCTGGGCCTGATTTCATCATTCAAGGACCAAAATTGTTCATGGCCGGACCCTACTACAAACAATAAACAACTGATGAAAGGTAAAAGGAGAGGCTCATAATTAGGAAGTGCTTGTTCTACTGCTGTTCAAATTTTCATTCCTTCATTTTCTTTTATGAAAAAAATTGTTACACAAATGAGAAAACACTAGTCATCAGTCATCTCTACATAAGGGATCCAACATCCGAAACAAAGCAAATATAAACCCATACTCTGGAGTCGAAATTCATCCTTTGGGATGACCCCTCCAGAACTTTCATGAATGTTCTATATACAACAGTGTACACACTAAAGAGGGACAAACCACAGGTTATCCCGTATGTGGTATAATTGCTCACATTCCTTCCACTCAGGAAACCGGAATTTACTTTGTACAACTAAATTAAATTTTTAAATATCATATCCAAGCACGCGCTGTATTCTTTGGGCAGAAGAATCCCTTAGCCTGCAATCAGAGAAAAGAATGCAAACCAGATCAGACAAGAGACGAGGCTAAAAAGCTGGAGAACTAATGAAACTAAGTTAAAGAGAGACTGGAAGATAGCATCTTGACTTCAAAGTCCTACCTTCTTCAGAAAAATCAAACATCCCACCAATCCATCCTTCATCTTCAGGTTTTTCCTCTTCATGGCTATTACCACTATTATCCATCTCATCAGTCCCAACTTCAGGCTTATTACAGTACTCTTCCTTAAATAAGTGCGCAAAATCTACTGTTTCCTCAGTCCTCGAAGGCATAATCTACAGCTGAGTCAGTATTCTCAACATTCAATAATGGAATCTCATTGCCCAGTGAGGATGACCTACTAATTGTAGCATGATCAACCATAAAATTGACGTGGCTGTTTACAGAGGGAATGGGAATAATGGGTCTATATCTCTGGTCCATTAACGAAACCTTGAAACTGCCACTCTCATCTCTTTCCGTGTTTAGGTCACTTGCAGCATGGCTAACAAGTATTGGAGATCTATCAATGCTCATGTGATCCAAGTCAAGCAAATTCTCCATTCGTCTAGATGACCCTGGTAAAAAAAGTGAAGAAAATGAGGTTGGGACCTAAAAGAGTATAATAATTGATACATAAGTTGCAGACTGAAATTTGGAAGAGTGATCCTTCTTGCTGTTAATTAGGCAACAATAAACACAATAGTAAAACCATCAATCTCAGTAAAAGAAATTATCCAAAGTGGTTCCATATCCATGGCACAACTACTCAGTAAACTATAAGTTCATCACTACATTTAAACTGGGAGACAAAAGAGAACTTCAACAATTTCATAGGAATATAAAAGATGCAAGGGATACATATCTTTACCTCCTTCGGAGCTTTCAGTAGAACTAAACGAAGGTGGCTTTGAATGACAAATAATACTTGCTTCATTGGTCTTTTCTCTAGCTTGAAAACTATTAGAGGAAGCAGTATGACATCTTCCCTCACAAGCTATGGATCTGCGAAAAACAATGAAGTTATAGCTAGTACACCTGACCGTACTTTTCTGAACATGACATAACATGGGACAGATAACATGTGGTAATATGACAATACAACCAGGTAAACAAAATAACCATTATGGAGATGATGCTTCATATATAATCAGGAGAAAAGGAAAAATAATCGTACCGCTAAATGATGCACCACAAGAAGACCGTTGTATAACTATCTGTCTTAGTTGCATATAGAGGGATAAATAATGTAAAATGGTGAGCTTCTCAGGTTCGAGTAGTCAAAACGATTGATTAAAATTAGCACTTGCAGCACTTCTATGTACCAGTTAAACTTAGAATCCATGTAGAAACTACCATACCATACAATCTTAATATCAAATCCAAATAACAACAATATGCAGAAGCCAGCATAACAGTCAATTGATCCTTCCACCGGCTGCTTGAGAAGAAACAAAATCAATCTCCGAATCAGGTGCAGATTGTATACACAAGGCAAGAATAAGACAAAGAAGATGTAACCTAGAATAAGAGCAAGGTAAAAGGTATTCACGGTCAATCCAGCCAGATCTTGCTCTTGGAAAAATTGTCAAATATTGGCAACAAATCCTTGTGTTTTATTTCGATTTCATGTGAAGGAGCCATCTCAATTTCAAACTCCCCACCCGAATAACATTCTGCTCTTGGAGGTTCCATTACATGGAAACGCATCTAAGTAACAACGCAGATTAGTTATATAAACCACCATAGAACCAAAGACATGAATATCAAAGCAGAAGTACCTTCGACTTTTGCCATAGGGGTAATCTACAGGAGTTTATTTGCACTTCAGCATTTGAAAGATACCAATGCGATCTCTCAGAGGACTTCAGTGAATCAGTCTTACCTGGCTTCCTCTCTCCAGCACTTGCATTCTCCTTTAAAACCATTTTGGAGTCATCATCAACATCAGGATCATTCAATCCATCAAAGAAACTCCCAGAAATACACTCCTCCCTCTCCATGTTATCTAATCTTCTGCACACATCCCACCATTGAATAGGTTCAACTTTCACCCTTAACTCCTCACTTTGCGCATTGGCTTGTGGAGCTGACAAAGATCCAGTTTTATTCTCACTTCGTTCAAGCCCCATAGGGTACAGAACTTCATGTTGAACCACAAAGCCTGATGGGGCAAAAACTAAGATATGCTCCAGCGGACTACCACTCAACTTAACATCCAGCGAACCAGTAGAGTTAGACTTGTGGAAAATTGCAGCAACAGCGCCAGATGGAACCCATAACTTACCCACCATTGAAGCAGCAGCATTGCTAACTGAATTAAGCAATCCAGAATCACTGCATTTTATCCTGGTGACTACAGAGAGGGTGCAAGAAGTGGAGGCAAAGAATGTTGCTCATTCAAGGTGAAAGTTGGAGTAGACCACCATGGTGGAGTCGAAGCTAAAAACAGAGAAGTACCTCTCCCTTGCGCATGTAGAGTTTGAAGCCCATCATCTCCCCAAAGGGGGACAAAGCAAATATATGGCAAGTTCCTCTTGATGATACAATAGCAATCCACTGACTGTAATGACTAAAGCAGATATCTTGGATGACCTGATGAAGAAATTAATGGAGGCCAAGAAATTAAAAATGGTGAGACCTAGAAAGAAGACGTTATGATAGAATATATAGCAAACAGCAGCAAGCATATACTTACAGCACTAGTCATTCCGCGATACAGCTTGTAAAGATGGACATAAGAAGTGCTCCAGTCACCAGTGCCTGATCCACTGCCTTTGTGAGAAGGCATGATGCGAAATATATTTATGTTATTTCCATGAACAGAGGCAGTAACCAGAAGGGTCCCGCTTGGATCAAAACATAAAGCAGATATTGGACTCGTATGAGCCCTAAATTGTGATATAATCTCAGAGGAAACGAGGTCCTTCACAGCAACCTGCATTTGACAAATTCAATAAGGAAAAAAGAAAATGTTAGTTTGACTAAGTTTAAACTTATTATTCATTAAATTTATACTTTCCTGCTCAATCAGTAATCACCCAAAATGAACAAATAGTAGAGCTATCACTAGTTAGCACTTACAACACCCGCATTTTCTGGTTCATATGCTGCTAGCTTCCCAGCTTTCCAGCCTGGAGAACTAGGACTTTCAGGAAGGAGCTCTGGATAATACTTGGATAATTTTTATATCCCATGTCTCCTAAGGTGAGCAATCCAGCAGCTAAGTGTTTGCTGGATTCCACTGCATAACGCGCCATTATTGTGCCACTGCCAGGATATGTCGATGGACTAACACTTGAGTTGAGGCTTTTTGGACTCACCCGACTAGTATTTAACAGGAATGGGCGAGGAGGATAAGCCAACCACCTTGGGCCCACAGCCATTGGACCATAACCTGTGTTGATCCCAAAAGATCCTTGCTCTCCAACTCGAGGAACAGGATAGGTGACAACTATGAATTTCTTCTCAAGAGTAAGGGTGTCAAAGCAGTAAACCTGCTCAAAATATAGATAAACAAATTGGCCCTCATCTCATCAGTGTCATTAAAAATCTGATTCTGAGGTGAATGTATCAGCACGTTACATATGCTTGACAAATATAAACAAACCATTCCTCGCATCTTATTTGTACTGGACCACATCTGACAAAACAATTATATATCCTACACATAAGAAAGTCTGGTGTAATTTGGGCAATTATTCGATTTGACTCAGTATTCAAAATGTTTCCTAAGGCAGGATAGCTGAGAGAATAATACCAAACCTAATGCCCCTTGCCACAGCCGTATACGGAAAATGCAAAACATAAATAGAAGAGACCAAGCAAGAAAACGAAAGGTTGCATCAAAATTTCAGAATAAGGGAAAAGAAATATGAAGACTAAATGATAATTTACTTGTCCCACTATTTCGTAGGCATCTTATTTAGTTAATGAAAATGCTACATGATAATAACTACCTGCTTCTTTCTCTCTTTTTTGTCTTCTTCTGCATTTTTTTGTGTGTGATTAAGAAATGGTATATCAATGAATCTCATATTGGTGAATACTTACTTGTTCTTCAAGACCAATAGCTACTACTCGGCGGCTGCATCTAACCATAAATACTGCAGACTTAAAGTCAATGACCTTTACATATTCATTCGATCTCATTGAGTAAAATCGAACAGAAGTAGGAGGGTCAAAAGAACTATATGATGACTCTGCTGAACCATATCTGACATGCGCTGGCACAGTATGTGGGGTAATTCTTTCATCCTCGTTTCCTCCAACAATAACCAGCATGGGATGACAAGAAATGTATTTTCCAGTACCATCACAATTTGCAGGAGCTGGAAGCATCTGTAAGAAGGTAACTGGTCCCTCACGCCTGGAAACCAATTCGCTTAAACCAGAAGCATCCTCAACATCGAACACTTGAAAACCCTTTAGGTAACCAAGTAATAGGACATGCCTCAAGGTAGTTGGACTAAGCTCTAACTTATCAAAGCCAGCCCATAATACCTGATTAACAGAAAGGTCAGCTGTATGTCAACAACTGAAGCACCCTGATTAACAAGAAGTTGTCATCAAAGAAGCAAACCAAACGACGGTTTGACCCCTGACACGAAGCTATTATGACGAGATGAAAGCAATAATTGAGTGTTTTTGTTGCTAATTTTGAGCAAAAGAAGTTTTAAGATGTTGACTCTAAATAAACAATACAAACACCTACAATTTTTGCATAGTAGTGTGTTATGCATTTTAAAATAATTAGTCAGGTCGTATTGATAGGTAGATATTAAAAATACAGTACCACACCACCCTGAGACAAATAGACAAAGGGCCATCGTCGTATTGCTTTCTTTTGGAAATGAAGAGATGATTAAGAATGAAAAAGGCATGATTGTAACCCAGAAATTTACATTTTAAAATGAATTCTGACACAATTCACCCAAATGATAACAATAAACAAACAATTGAATATTTCTATACTTAAGCACTACTACAAGTCAATCAAGAATATTGTAACAGTAAAACCCTGTGTGGGCATGACGATTTTGGTGAGGAAAGAAACAGAAAATCATATGGAGAACAACTTTGGTTGTTGTTTCCTGGGAGAATATTAAGGAAAAAATTGCAGGAAAGTATCATGTAATTGAGGAAAGCTTTTTCAAGAGAAAAAACCTATTGTATTTGGCAATCTATCCTTCTTCTAGCATCCATCATGTCCCTCCTTCCTAAATTTCCATAAACATCAACATAATTTGAAATTTTGATAATTTTATGATTCTCTTTCCCTTTACCTCACCTTTTTCCTTTGCTCATCAAACCCTTGAACCAAACAAACCGCCGTAAAGATATCAAAAGAAATCATTTCAATTACAAGAACTCAAACTAAGGGACTATGGTCAAGAAAATCAACAAAGAGATACCATTTAGGAGAGCAGTCTTGACACAATTCTTTTTTATCACAAAGAGAAACAATCTGATAGCTTTTACCATTTAGAAGAGATGTCGTGTTCGCGCAATTCTTCATGATAACAAACACAAATAAAACAACTAATGGTATTTTGTGATTATCGCCTCCAACCAAATAAAAAGCAATCAACTAAGCAGACCAACAAAAATCCGTTTAAATACTAAATGATTTGTGAAGCGAAGAAAATAAGATCCGTGACTACATCAAACAATTGGATAATATTTTCTGATGTTAAGAGTTCCAATTCAAACAAGAACATCAAACAATTAATTCATAGATAGAAATCATCTCAAACAAACCAAGAAATCCTGAAGTAAAGGGATAAATAAACTTCGCGGAAGAAAGAATAGCACACTCAAGAAAGAAACAGGGGGACTTGGCTATGAAACCTCCAGAATGGAACTTCTAAATTATATATCAAAAAAAAAAAAAAAAAAAAAAAAGGTCAAATTTCTATAACTAACAACTCGAATTCAATCAAGGACAAGAAACGACCAAATACAATAACAGAAACAATTTCAACTACACGAATCACAAAAATCACTAAAGTCGAGAATCGAAAGAAAAGTAGACGATTACAAAAAGGAAAAAACGAACGCGAAACTGAACTGCAGATAATACACTTGGAAAGAAGTTATAAAAATAGACCTGCTCTTTCCGATCGTCTCCGGAGGAGGAAATGGAGGCGGCGACAGACGCACCGGCGGAGCGCACAGCTGTGCTAGCATTCGTCGACACCGTTTTGATACAAGAAGAAATAATCCTCAAGGAATTAGGTAGCAGTTTGCTGTTCTTCCCCTTGCCTTTCCTCATTCTTAGATACAGTTTTCCTCACTATCCTTACTTATCTCTCAACCGTTCCCAACCACCAACGCCTCACCGGTAGCTTCCGATACTAGTCCACCGCCGTCGTGCACCGCCGCACAGGCCGACGCGTCAGCCGTATTTCCGATCATCAAATTCCACGATCGCCGGATAAATGACGACACCGCCGCGAAACACTCGCAATATTTTCCGATTTTTTTCCTAATTTAATCGGCTAGTTTCTGGTGAGTTTTCGGTGTTTGACTTGAAGCGAATGCTTTTCTTTACTGTTTCTGGACTCGGCCTCCATATATATATACCCGCACGCGATCCCCCTCCGCTTATTGTGTTTGTTTGCTCTGTAAGCAAATCTATCCGCAGACCAAAACCCAAAATTAAAAATTAAAATAAAAGAAAATTTCACTTTGAATTATTTCTTTTTCTCTCTTTCACAAAATTATTACTACATTTATTACTATTTGTTTGAATTTTGACTGGAGCCTGCCTTTGCCCTTGCCCTTGCCCTTGCTTCACACAACTAAATACTTACCAAACATATCGCAAATATTGCATTATTGGAAATAAATTAATCCATTTAGAGTTTACCACATTAAATTATCCAAATTTATCCATTTTGCAACGAAAAAAAAAAAAAAAAAGATTGAACGCAATTTGAGATGTAGGTAAAGATATTTTAATATTGTAAGCAATCATTCTAATTGATTATAGACGAAGAACTTAATCAATTTATAAGTCGCAGAATCTTTTCAAAATAAAATTGTAAGACTCATTCGAAGTCAGAATGAGCAACGAGACGCACTTGCAAGCGACATCACCTAATATTAGATGCCCGCAATATGTTTTTACATAATGAATGGTATAATAATTGACATTTAGAAAGAAGAGAGAGAGAGAGAGATAGAAAATTTTATATTTTCAATTAAGTGAATGTTAAAGATTGGGAGTGTTGATGATTCTTGAGATTAGCGTTGGGTGAGGGGAAAGGGAAAAAAAGGAAGACGAAGAAAGAAACAACAGCTGTTTTCGTGCAGACACAATTTGGGAAAGGCAAAAAGGATTAAGTATATTAGGCACTGGAATAGCTGTGCCCCCCTCTGCCAATCAAGAGCGAGCCCTACTCCACGTCCCCATCCACATTTGTGGTAGGGTTAACAACTTAACAGTTAACACTAATAACAGCAGTTAGGTTTCAAATCCCATTCCAGGCCCAATTCCTTGATACGCTACCCTACCCGACCCCAGACAAGATGGGCCTTTGAACCGGGTATGGTAGGTAACATTACTCTTAAGTATAGATGCTGCAAACATAATTTACATGTAATATCAGAACCACCTTGTATTTTACATAACAGTGTCTGTCTAGTGCTATGATGAATTTTGGTCTCTGAGCAAATGCCTACTCTACATCCATACATATGCTAATACTAACCCAAATAGCGTGCCATTTAAGCTTCAATGGCCATCTGTGTCTGCAGAGTTAAACCGCCTATGCCTCGGCCGAAGCTGTACTTTTCGGCACTGAAAAGCCCCTTATAATACTTCTTCCAACTTGATAGTTTTTTACATTTTTTGATAATGTCTGAGCTCCCACAGCTCCCTCTTAGAAGCAGCAACACCTGCATGGCATCCACCAACCGGTCGCTGATCAATACACGTTTGTAATGTCACTCATTATTTTATGATGATAATGTCCCAAGCAGACAAGGGAACATAAGAAGAAAGGAGAAGGGCCTATTAAATTTTTCAAAGACGACGTTCAGAAATTAAAAGGCAAAATATTGAAATTGGACGTGCCTGACTCATTCGAGGGCGCTTGATTGAAGATTGTTGCACACAAAGGGAAGCTGCCAAAATCATGAGATTCATTTGCATGGGGTTGTAGGCTTCACCGAGCGAGGGGTCTATAAGCTCGCTAATCTTGTTCTTCTTCAGCAGGGGTTTAGCCTGCCATACAAGTAAACAGCGTTAGCGACTTTTCAAATGCCGTTCAGAAGAAAGCACGTTGCAAATTAGTAGCACAGGGGGACAGGAGGTGTAGGCGTACCCACATAACAAGGCTTTGCTGTGAGTAATCGAGGGCTCGTCTCCCAGTGATAAGTTCCAATAGGAGACCCCGAAGGCGAAAACATCAGTTTTCTCATCAACTATTCCATGCATCAAGAACTCTGGTGCTAGATAACTGCACAGACAATGATTAGTAGCAGTCTTTCTAGAGTTTTGACGTAGACATTGTACTGAAAGAGATCAATAATAACAGGGAAATGGCAGGATCTACATACCCAAAAGTGCCTTCAAATTTTGAAACAGTAAGGTGAGTCCATCGGTCTGGCAGCCATTTCGCAAGGCCAAAATCACATATCTGAATTGAAAGTAACAATTTACTTGGGCTACTTACCGGCATTGATTGATTTATTTACTAAAAGATTTACCAATATTTGACTCATAATTGACATGTTAAACGATCTAGCAACTATGTTCTACCAATTACCCAGTCGCAAGAAGTAAATAAGACATAATCAAAAAGCAAGAACAGAGAATATAGAAAACATCATTACCATACTAAGCAGAAAGCAACAAACATTTTCCGGAAGTACCTGAGGTTCAAAGTCCTCCGTAAGCAATATATTTGCAGCCTTGATATCTCGGTGAATGATCCTCCTTTGACAACCCTCATGAAGATACAGCAATCCCTTGGCAGTTCCCACTGCAACCTTGTACCTAATATCCCACTCCACCTTCTCCCTGGAACCTGTAAAACAAACAAAAACAGCTTCAATTGCGACCCAACAAGAACAAATCACCGGAATGACGAAAAATAAAAGCAAATTCCGAGACGAAACACTCACTGTGAAGCATAGAGGCCAAGCTTCCAATGGGAGAAATTCAAGGACAAGGTACATTCCACCTTCAACCCATAGCCTATCAATTTAGCCGTATTTGGATGATTAACATGCGCCATTATCCCAAGTTCCGACAGAAAATCCCCTATTCTTTCTTCCATGGGTCCTTTCATCAAACGTTTGATCGCAACAAGCTGCCCCCCACGTAGACGGCCTCTATATACCTCAGCATAACCACCTTTTCCAATCAAATATCCTACTCGAGATAATAAATAACATTAACAAGACTCCCTAATAAAAGGGTGCTTCACAAAATTTAAGGAAACACGTTACACACGTAACATAGAGCTAACCTTGGCAAAAGTTGCTGGTCGCAGTTTGGAGTTCCGAGAAGCTAAAGTTCTTCCATTGAGGCTTAAAATAGTTCAGATCAGCATCTATTAGGGGATTCGACACACTGCTAACGTCCTCCCTCATGCTACTGCCAAACCTTTTTGATAAACTAAGAGCATTTAGAGGATGCAATGTGGCTAACTTTCTTTTCGATTTAAATCTCAACAACTGGAAAAATTCAGCCCATCTTGACGCCGGTTTGGGATCGACTGCTTCCAATTCCGAAGTACTTGTTTTCGATGAATCCGTTTCAGATTCTGATGTTCTTAAGAAGTCCTCAAGAACAGTATCAGGTGAATAAACATTTGCTTTCTTTTTCTCTTTCTCTTTCTCCATACTTCAAAATCACAACTCTACCAAGAAACAGTTTCAGCAAAATCAATGAAAGCTTTCATGGAAAGTAAAGAAAGAAAGCAAATTAAGAGTAACAGAGCATCCACATGTCTACCAAGAAACCAAAAACACATCAGTTTTCAGCATAATACTGCGAAAACTTCAACAAGAACAAAGAAAAGGCAGAATTTATCGTTAAATGGTTGCAAAAGTTGGAAATGGGAAATCAATGGTAAAGAAGGATGGAGAGCACAGCACTGATTTTGCAAATCACGAAGTTGCCATCTTTCACTCCAAAACTTCACTGATTATTTCGGGAAGCAGAATCAGAGAGAATTTTAGCAAAGGGGTAAGGAAATTTCTAATGATACCATTGAGATAAACCATCAAAAACAGAAAACAATAGCACGGGCCACAGTGATACCATCCGTACGCAGTATGAGAAAGCAAGCATAAAGAGACTCCTCATACCATAGAACAGAAGCTCAGAATACTCGGAATTCTGTCGAGAAATCCCAGACAAAAAAGAAACCCAGAGGCGGACGGGACATAGGCTGCAAACACGACAATGTGGAGATAAGGACTGTAGCAACAGAGAGGTTATTCTTGTTTTGTTCTTACAGGGCAAAACTAAACAAATCTTGAAACTTCTGGGTTTTGTTAGTACAACCCCTTTTTTCCTCAGAAGACTTTTTCTTTTTCGTTGTTGTTTACAGTCGGTGGCGCTAAGTGTGCATGAAGAAATGGAGATGATAATTATGTAAGGTGATTCTTCGAAGACAAGCTGCTGCTGTTGTGTTCACATAACATGTCCCACACTTTACTACCCACCAAAAGATCTCTGCCTTTTCTCTGAAGGGAAAAACGAAAAGCAAAAGCGAAATCCTAGGAGGAGAAGATGGGGGGGTTTTCGATGTTCTCTCCGTCGGTCGGAGTTTTTGTGCAGGGCTGAGGTATTCGAGTCAGAGACGGCGTTGGGCTGCAGCAGTAGCCCACGTGCTGTTCATTGATGTCACCGTTTTGGCTCCACTGGTCAACCAAGTTTAGCCATTCCTGTGTACTATTTCAACAAACAATCACTGAAATTATTTTATTTATGAAATTTAGATTCATTAATAATGTGAAATTTAAGGTTAAACTCATTTGATTTTCAGAGATCGATACTAGTTAATAATGTTGACCGGGCCTTTGATCGTTTCAAGATATAAAGATTAGAGCCATCGAATCTCAATATTTAAGTCAGTTAATAAGATGTCGAGTTTATATTTGAATAAGTGGAATAATAAAACATATTAATATTCATAAGTTATGTTGTAAATTTGAGATTATACCGTGTGCTTACTTATCTATTAATCGAATTTCATATTTTTCGATCAATTAGGTCAAGTTTGTTCGATTTGCATAAAAACATGTCTTAAATATTTTTAGAGTATTCAAGGCATGTATACTTTTATCAAATGGTGAGATTGAAATATAAATTCTTAAAATTTTGATCGAAATTTCTGATGTTGCATTTAAATCGAAGTATTTCAAATTCTTAATAATTCTTTTTTTTTAATTTGTTTGGATGGTTTTAAATTTACAAAATTCCAAATACTTTCATTCTTATTTTAATTATGTTTCGTTGAATATTGATATATTTCAATTGTTTTTTTTATTTTTTATAAATAGATTCCTTTGAAATAATTTCTCTAAATCATTGTTTCAATTCCAAACTCCATCAATTCAAATGTATCGTAAAGAATTTGTTATTAGAAAATTAAAATTCATAATTTATCAATTTTCAATCCAAATGTAATCTTAAAGGATTATACCTATTACCTATGTTTTATAATAATTGTTGGTAACTATAAATTACATATTGTTGATTGTTATGTAATAATTAGCGATGAGTATAAAATTGTTGTGTGTAATAATGTATGCTTAGTTGCAACTCAAGTAATAACAATAAATAACTTTAGCAGGGGCGCAGAAATAGCTTGAGTTGTGCAAACAAAATAATTTCAGAACTACGATATTTATTTATTTTTCTTGTATTTCACTGTAAAACCAACCAAAATAGTAATAAATACTTGTATAATTTTCTTGTTTTTTTTTTTTTAATTTAAAACATACTGCATCTTTTGTTTCAATTTATAAACAAGCCACGTATAAAAAATAACATAATTTATTTAATTTAGAAAAAAATATACACACAGCGTATACAGATTAAATGGAAAAAAAATACTATATGATTTGAAACAAAATATATGCTCAATTTTGTAATTGTAATTCCTAAAAACGCGTATTAATTTAAGTTTCACCAATATGTGGATATTAATATACTTTCTACTGTTCTTCTCAATATATATATATATATATATATATATACTTTCTATTATTGACACTGAAGTTTATATTCTCATGTAATGAAGCAAATCAATTTTCTCCGCAGAATAATTTTAGATGAACGTATCATGTATTTTCCATATAATTTAAAGTACATCAAGTAATTCGTAAAACTTAGTTAAGAAATTAAATGCAAAAAACGAGCTATATAAACATAATAAATTATATTCGAATTTTACCATAAATCAAAATATTTATTCATTTTTATAGGGATACTATAAATTTTTTTTTTTTTCATATTATAGTGAGAGATTATTAGAAAAATAGGATTAAATGTAATTTATAATTTCTGGCCACCAAACGTGTTGTAATCACTCCATTCATCATTTCAACCACTGATTTGCATCTTTATCCGATTAACGCTTTTAATTGTCGTTTTAATTATGTTGACAACTACGTATGATGAGATCTATCTACTCATCATCCATATAATTAATTTATTTCCATGCTTTATTACGCCCCTCATCATTACTGCTTTCGTACATCTCAAGCCTACTACACCAAATTATTAAATTAATTAATTAATTAATTAATTTAAAGATTTGAATCTATCGTCGTTAATTGGAGCTTTGGAAATATCATTTTCATATTGATGCGATGTGAGGTTAATTGAGGTAGAAGTCGTGTTTCCACTAACTTGCTTTTTTGAAATACACTGAAATAATACATAGTTTGTAGAATTTTTATACACTGAAAGTTGCTTAAGATCAAAATTTTTAATTGAGCAAAGTACACTGAAATGAATTTTGACATAATTATAAATCTTGAATATTCATGTGAGGTCAGGGGGCAGGCACAAACCTTCAAAACTAAGATCCACATTAACTTATCAATTTTTGTATTTTAAATGGTGTTAATACAGAACATGGTTTAAGAATTTAATCATTGATAATTCTATTATACAAAAAAATAAAAATAATTCCTAATGATGAAATTAATACATTACATTACTATGGGGATGGCAGAAAAATAAAAATCCTGAAAGATTCATTCTTCTAATTAATACAAAAAAAAAAGAAAAAGAAAAGGACACGTGGTTCCCGGAAATATATCATGAAGTGGGAGAAGCCAAATATCTCTATGACATAAGTAGTCCTAACTATTTGGGCCTTAGCCAGTTTTGTATTCAGATTGGGCCAAGGCCCAAACTCTCAACTATCAGGCCAGCAAGAGCAAGGACATTGTCGACCAATTTCCATGCATGAAACCCATATTTCTCTAATCTCTCTCTATACTTACTTTTACAGCCCAAAAAAGGAAAAACAAATATTTAATTTTAAAATAAATATAAATATAAAAGAAGAAGAAGAATTGGAGATTAGGGTTTGTTGCAGTTTGTATATTATTGGGAAGAGTGATTGGGTTTTTTAAGATAAATTGCGCAAACTTTGTCTTATTAGGCAATTAAGACGCCGCATCTCTGACCTTACTTATATAATTAAACATAAATGAATAAAGTAGCAGATAGGTTATACTCAAAAAATGAGTTGTATCTCAAAACTCATCTCAACTTGTACATATATTATTAAACTTTAAGCCAACCCATGCACGTCTAATATTAATAATCATAAATCATAATTAGAACCATCATATAATAAATAAAATAATAAATTCGCAATAAGACTAAGTGATTGGCTAGAATCATAAAATAGTTAAATATAAAAAATAACATAAAACAAGAAAATTTTAAAATTTATTTGAAACAAAAGATAGTTACATGATGATGAGTCTTGAGACAAAAAAGTAAGAGAAAAGGCTTAACCCAATGAACTCATCATCATGTCTTGAGGACGACAGTGGTGGAAACTGGTAAGAAAGGACCTTGAATTCAACTGCTACGTAACAGTAAACTATAATAATTGTCAAACATTCTGCTTCCAGCTAGTCTCCTCCTCTTTTTTCTCAGAACCTGCCTCTGCCGCCTCCACTCTTATATCCATTCTTGATTCTGCTCTGCTGCTAAATGAAACAACCCTCATCTCCGTTTACTCTTCTTCATCAACTGCATCGCCGCCGCATAGTATCTTTCTGTACCTCGTAGATGTGTCGTTTCATTTTTCTTTTTCTCTTCTTGCTACCACTTCCCCAACTGTTAATCGCTCCATCTCTCCCTCTCTCCCCCCGCCGGACCCTCCTCCAGAATGGTACCGTTTCTTCCACCTGCCCCCTGAAATTTGACGTTTTGCGGCGGTTGGCCGCGGACTCCAAGCGTCCCAATTTGGATACCCGCTCCGAGTGTCAGTACATTCGCCAAGGCCTCCGTCTTGTTCAATCCGAGTATCTTCGCCTCACCAACTCGTTTCTTCCCCCCCTCGAGTCGGCTGAGTCTTGCTGGGATGTTTACGAGTCGCTGGTCAACGAATATGTCTCTAATTTCAACATCCGAAGCCGCTGCGGCTTCCAGACGCCGTGGATCGCCCGCGGTTGCATGAGCATCACCACTCGCTCGGAGTTCGAGGCCGCCGTCCCGCCATCCGCCCTCGACGAAGTCGCCGCCGCCTGCAACCAGTCTCTCCTCAACAACTCCCCCTGCGCCTCTTGTACCACTGCGCTTTCCAGCATCCAGGCGTCTTATCTCCCGGGGCCCTCAATTGGGAACGTCTCCGATTGTACGGCTTACCCCTTTATTTACGCCGCTGCTTTTAGCAATCATTTCGGGCCCATCGATGAAGGTACGGCGAAGTGCTTGTTTAATCTCGATTTCACGTCGTCTAATTCTAGTGGCAAGAAAAAGAAGAAGATTGTGATTGCTGTTGTGGTGATCTGTGGTGTGGTTTCGCTTCTGGGCTTTTCTGGTTTCTGGTTGTTACGGCGGAGAAGGGCTAGAATTTCGAGACGGAAGTGGAGTAACATAAGAAGTGATACTAATGTGAGTTCTGGGCTGGAGTCAATTAGTGCGAGTACAACGTTAATTAGGTTCACGTTCGATGAAATCAAGGAGGCTACCAAGAATTTCTCTAGGGAGAATATAATCGGGAAAGGAGGGTATGGTAATGTGTACAAGGGTGCTTTGCCGGATGGGTCCGAAGTAGCCTTGAAGAGGTTCAAGAATTGTTCGGCTGCTGGAGATGCTAGTTTTACACATGAAGTAGAAGTCATTGCGAGTGTTAGACATGTAAATTTAGTTGCTTTGAGAGGGTATTGCACAGCAACGACCCCTCTAGAAGGCCACCAGAGGATCATTGTGTGTGATTTGATGAAGAATGGGAGTCTCCATGATCATTTGTTTGGGCTGATGGACAATAAGTTGAGTTGGCCTACACGCCAGAAGGTAGCACTTGGGACGGCCCGGGGGTTAGCTTATTTGCATTATGGCGCTCAGCCAGCGATTATTCACAGAGACATCAAGGCTAGCAATATTCTCTTGGATGAGAAGTTTGAGCCAAAAGTAGCGGATTTTGGATTGGCAAAGTTCACTCCCGAGGGAATGACACACTTGAGCACTAGAGTTGCTGGGACGATGGGATATGTGGCACCCGAGTACGCGTTATATGGACAGTTGACTGAAAGGAGTGATGTTTATAGCTTTGGGGTTGTTCTTCTTGAGCTGTTGAGCGGCAAGAAAGCCATTATTGCTGTTAACGACGGGCAACCAACTCTAGTGGCGGACTGGGCTTGGTCGTTGGTTAGAAAAGGGCAAGCAATGGATGTGGTTGAAGAGGGTATGCCGGATTTGGGTCCCCCAGAGGTGGTGGAGAAGTATGTTTTGGTGGCTGTTCTGTGCTCGCACCCACAACTCTACGCTAGGCCGACAATGGACCAGGTCGTGAAGATGCTGGACATGGACGTGCCTGTTCCATCAATACCTGAAAGACCACTTTCTCTTATTGCAAATATTGATGATATTGAGAGATCAGTGAGTAGCAGCGGCTCAGGTCATTTGTCGACATCCACTGGTTATCAGCATTATACATTTGAGCAGCAAGATCTTTCAGAAAGACAGACTGAAGATGATGAGAACCACAGTGGTCGATAGCATCCGGAAGGCGGCTCATCTTTTCTTGGGTGATGGCACCGGTGGCAGTTCCCACTGCAGCGAAATTAGCTTTCCTCAAGTTGTGATGGTTGGCTCATTCTTTTGTTGATTTATATTAGTTCTGTGATTCATTAAACTCGAATCACTCATAGCCTCATGTAAACCGATATATAGAGTCAAAACACTTGTAGAGATATGAATGAGAGTTCATGTTTGTCGTTTGAATTTCCAGTAATCCACACATGAAGTGTTCAGACAAAACACTGGTCCAGTTCCTGAGCTCCTTTAATAACATACTTCAGACAGTTGCTACTTGAATTTGGGCTATGTCTCAATCCAGAGCAACATGCACTTCACTGGTTCATTCATTCAGCCCACCATCTCAAAACGCTTCCATTTCATGCCCATATACCACAACATTACAAAGTTAGTCTCACATACCAGTATCATTTCGCACTTTGATCTTTGCTTTTCGGAATTTTAAAATTAACTCGTCTACTTAAAAATGATAAATGAGGCCAAAAACGTTGCGTTGCACATTTGGTCGCATCACTACCTGTCGTTAACTTTAAACAACAGACCACGAGAAAAAGAACTTTCTTCCCTCTTTCTCCTAGAGTATGCAGCCATTCTCTTTCTCACAATTTCTCAAACTCATTGTTCCATTTCTTGCTCAGGCAACCAAAATTGGGGGAAAAAAGGGTCTTACAGTTTATAATGTCTGAAATTTCAAATGTAAATTGCGTTTGCCAGAGAATTGGTGTTCGAACTATTGTTGAATCTGTTAGGAACATCATTTTAGCCAACAAAATAAATAAAGAATAAAGAATAAAGAATGTACATATCATAGTTAGGGTTCGGACTATTGTTGACCCCAATGGGGTGGTCAAGAAGTAAGATTTCCACAATGTTTGCTTCAATTTTCTAATTTCAACACTTTCACAGTGGATTTGGAGAATTTTGGGAGAAAATTAGGAACAGTAATATTTGGGGGGTGAAGGCTGGTCATCTATACTTTCATCAACTCTGCCAGTTTTGTTTTTTCACCGCACCACATAATGTCAGATGAGGGCATGTGAGTGTCACATGATGTCTGCCGGTAAAAATTAACGACAGTTTGTGACGGAAATGTTTGGATTTCATTTGCCATTTTTATTGGAATGTGGGATCATTTTTAAAATCTCATAAAACTAAAGGTGAAGTGTGAAATAATTCTATTTTGTGGGACTAAGTTTGTTATTTTTCTCCACCCATCTACTGTAAAAAATTCCTTTAGACTTTCTGTGCCAGTGAGCTTGAATTTTCATTTCAATAAAATGCTTTTCTACATATATATATATATAGCTTTTCATACCATTAATTTTGTGCTTTATTTTATGGGTAAATTACATCTACCTCCCCTGAGGTTTGGCATAATTACAAATACCCCCTCGTTGTTTGAGAAATTACAAATACCCCCTAATTTTAAGGACCGTCTAACAATTACCCCAATCTATGCATTTTTTATAGTGAACTGACCAAAATACCCTTATGAATTAAAATTTATAATTTTATTTATTTTTTTTTAAAAAACTATTTTTTTTGTCAACTAAGGCGATAATTTTTTTTATAATTTTTAAATTTTTTTCAACCATCCATTCAATATTTTTATAAGATTTTAATTTTTTTTAAAAAATAAAAAAATACTGTAAGGGCAAAGTTGACATTTCTATGCCTCCATCCAAGGATTACATAATTTTATCAAACATTAGGGGGTATTTGTAATTTTTCAACAACGAGGGGTATTTTGTAATTATGCCAACCTCAGGGGAGGTAGATTAATTTTATTTTATTTTCTCAGAATTTGGACATTGATCCTAGTAATTATTATCGGCAGTGTTTGATGCATGGTTATGAGCTTGCAGTGATTGCACGACAAAAAAGAGGTGAATTCTTTAACCCCTCTGCTTTTCTTCAAAATCACTTTAATATTCCAAGACAGCCCGGTTTAGAATTTAACCCTATTTGGGTTAAAGAATAATTGTTTGTTTTAGTTATAATTTCCTGTTTCCACTTAGGATTCCTATGTATGTAGCATCTGAGAATGTCTTGCTCGTACAGACCTACAACTTTAAAGAATCTGCAGCCAGAAAAAGAATGTACACAGTTTTTTTATCAAACTTTTTTTATCTAAGAAATTTATTAATTTATAATTTTTATTTTTGGGAGTTTTTTTTTTTTTTACAATTTTTTGGATTTACAATTTTTTACAATTTTCTAAAATTACAAGACTTAATAACTAATATTGCAATTTACCCTATAAATTTACTGGTCACTCTTACAACCTTCCTCACCAGTAAATTTATGCAGCAGAAATTAGGAAAGAAGGCAGCACAAATTCCTTTTTGTGCTCTCATTTGAGGAAATTCTGAAGAACCACAAGCAAAGATTGTAATAAAGTTTTCATGTCTCCTGTTTTTTTCCTTTTCAGAAGTACTGAGCCAGAAGTCTTGATTGAAGCAAGAAGTGATAGGTGGGGAGCTTCAACTTTGGTAGGTGGAGATAATTTGCCAATTTGCACATCACATCTAACTTTGTAATTGCTCTATGTAGCATTTTCTGCTAACTTAACATCATTGTACAGATTCTTACATCTCAAGATTCTCGACTGTGAAGCTATATGTAATAAACATACGGATATGTTTGTCTTCATTTTTGAGATGCTTTAGAAGAAAAAACAAGGCCCCTTGAGTTTTCAATTGTTGTTGAGGAATTATCTTCTTACCTTTCTTGGTTGTGGGCTTAAACTAATGTATCCATCACATGTAAACAGTGTAGCTAGTAATAAAAATATGACTCTTACCAGCTCAACTTGATTGGGTAAAGAGTTCCAGCCGTTCATTTTGAGTGAGGGACAACTGGAGTTATCAGCATCAGCTAAATGAAATCTAGTCTTTTGGAAAATCTGTAATAAGGGACCATCTCTGTTGTATCTGCCGGTCCATGCTTTACAAAACTATTACTACTTCTATTGGGAAAATTCTTGTCCAAACATGTTTTGGCCGAACCAATCAATCACAAGCAAGTGTAACACACTTGCTCTGTGATTGGTCACTTTCCCCAAACTGTACACCAATCACATAGCACGTGTATTGCATTTGCCATATAATTGGTTCAGGTTCGGCCAAGCCAAATCCGGGCAAGAATTGCCCCTTGTATTGCTGCTCAAACTGGTGTGTGGGGGCGGGGGGCTCACATCTAGTATAGATGAATCAGTGTTTGAGTTGGAAACAAAGACTTCCAAGATTAGTTCTTGACTTTGTTTGGCTGCTCAATGTTATATGCCAAGGAAGTCAATTTCAAGCAGTTGTATAACATTCAATACTCCAACAAAGAATTAGAAGATAGGATAAAGATTGTCTGGCAATCATCTACCAAGCCAAGATCTTTCAGTGGCATGAAAAGAGGATAACAATAACATGATAAACTTTCATAAATATCCTCTTTGATCCTTCCTATCTCTATATGTAAAGAAATGCAAAGGTGTTATTTCTAATGTTGGACAAAGATAAACATGTTAACTAGTTCTAGACTTGTTGGATGGTTGTCTTCCCTTGGACAAAGGACTTTCTCCAAAGGGTTGCTTCTGTTCCACACGTATCTACTTGGTCTGATAAATCATGTCACCGTATTTTGTTATAATCTTGAAGTTCACCTCAAGATGATGGGGTTGAATGCCTTTGTTACTGAGGGCAGATCTGTCAAGAAATATAAAAGTGATTGAATCTCATCTTATTACTATAAATTATCACCTACAACTTAAGCAGCCAACTGCGAACTTTGTTGTTTAGTCCTATTCATTCCCTTAATCACATGCTTTGTTCTGTTTCCTGAAGTATCCACTTTGGCAAGTGAAGAATAGCAGAAGACAGGCATGGCTAACAATGAAGACATAGAGAACGGTGAAAGCTGTGTGCAAGAAGAGATAAGAGCTCCACTTCTTTCACGAGTGGAGATAGCCGAAAATGGTGATGAAGAGAAGCCCTTGAAGAAAAGCAGCAACGAGGAGAGATGGATGGTGTATCTCACTACATTTGTTGCAGTCTGTGGTTCTTATGCGTTCGGATGTTGCGTATGTGATGAGTTCATAACAAATCTTAATCTCTCATTAGGATTTTGAGCAGCGTTGTGATAATTTCTTTTCACACTTTGCAGGCAGGTTATTCATCACCTACACAGGCTGCCATCAGAGAAGATGTAAAGTTATCCCTCGCAGAGGTTGGTTGAAAACACAGTATAGTCTATACATAGTAGTCATTAGTTGCCTGAACTGTTCTCACAACATTCTGAACCATCTCATCTAATTTATCTGAAAGAAGAGCATTTATGATTAGCTGGATATTTTCACTATTGATTGAGAACTACTCATAAATACATACTGCTCCAAGATTCAATCCTAAGCCTGATTTCGAACTCTTCTGTGCCGTGCTCTTTGCAGTACTCATTGTTTGGCTCCATACTGACTTTTGGAGCAATGATTGGTGCAATCACTAGCGGTAAAATTGCAGATTACATTGGTCGAAAAGGGGTAAACTTTTTGGGATTCTTAGTAGTGCATATTACTACATTATCTAGGATATTGAACTAGTTGTTAATAGTTAGAGCTATTGAATCTGAATGCAAGCAGGCAATGATAGTATCAAGTGCATTTTGTACAGCAGGATGGCTATCAATTTACTTCGCCCAGGTATCCATGGCTAAATCTACCATATCTAATATTTCGACTAGACACATAAAAAGAAGAGCTTAATTTAGCACGTCTTATAATTGCACAGGGGGCTTTGCTTCTGGACATTGGAAGATTAGCAACTGGATATGGGATGGGAGTTTTCTCTTATGTGGTAAATCTGCTGACCTGCAAAAAGGCATGTAACCTTACTAGAAATAGAGCTTTACGTGTCTTTGGTTTTTGGTTGATAGGTTCCAGTATTCATAGCTGAAATTGCTCCCAAGGATTTACGAGGAGCTTTGACAACAGTAAACCAGGTAAATCCTAACAAGATTTACCTTTCTTGACATAAGAGATTAGCAAATACTATATAATATTACAAGGCTGTGAGGGTTCAATGTCAGCCGATGCAGCTGTTTGCTCGACAGCTAAATGATGAAAACTTACTAGCTCTTCCTGACACTGTAGCTTATGATTTTGTACTGGAGTATCGGTATCCTTCATCATAGGCACATTGTTAACATGGAGGGCTTTAGCATTAGTAGGTATGTTATGCACAAATCCTAGTTATATTTCCATGCAAAGTAAAAGAAAAAGAGAATTTTTTCAAATAAAGATAATAGATATTCATCAAGAGACTCACTTCTAAACTGGTCCAGGCATAGTCCCTTGTGCTGTTCTGCTTTTGGGTCTCGTTATCATTCCGGAGTCTCAAAGATGGCTGGTAAGAATCCCAGTGCATGAATAAGTACTTGGATATTATGATTGAAAGATTGCAGAAAAGCTTACTTGCAAGTAAAATGTTCAGGCAAAAAAAGGAAACCAAAAGGAGTTTGAAGCTTCACTACGGAGACTTCGTGGAAAGAACGCTGATATATCTGCTGAGGCAGCTGAAATTCAAGTATCCATCCTCTTAAAATTTGTAAATATCCTCTTCATTGACATCTCATAGGATTACACAGATGGCATCTACTTGCTTGACAGGATTATATAGAAACTCTCGAGAGGCTCCCGAAAGCCAGACTGCTTGATTTGTTTCAAAGGGCGATATCTGCGGTCAGTTACGGTATGAGACTTTGTTCTTCATCTTGCAGTTCTCCTAATAATGTTAGTCTAAGTCTAAACTTTAGGTTAACTATAAAACCAATCAATTTCTCACACAGATAGGAGTTGGGCTCATGATCTGTCAACAGTTTGGAGGAATAAATGGAGTTTGTTTCTACACCAGCAGTATCTTCGAGTCCTCAGGTAAGACGCCACAAACGATGATTTTCTTCAAAACTACACACCAGAAGATATTAACTCCGAGGTCAAGCTTCATATTTGAGATCCTTTTCTATCTCTCATTTGTAATATCACAGGATTCCCAGCTGATATTGGAACTATAACCTACGCGATTCTTCAGGTAGCTACTAGTTTCACCTTGGGGATATCGAAACAATTTCAAGAGAAAGTTGTGGTGTGGATTTTAATCAAGTGCATATATTTTCTCTCCATCAGGTCATAATCACTGCACTAGGTGCTACTTTAATCGACAGAGCTGGAAGAAAACCGCTTCTAGTGGTAAATTTCAGTATAGCTGCCACTATTTGTAGGAGTATAGCGAACTCTGTTTTGCATTATCAACAATTTTAAGGAAAGGTTGTCTTTTCCTCCAGATTTCTGGAGCAGGACTGGTCCTAGGTTGTGTGCTGACAGCAAGTTCATTCTATCTGAAGGTAGTAAATATTTTAGCATTTCTTCTGTTTTTCCTATCTACACAATGTGACTGAGTGAGGAAAATACTCCGGGCAGGAGCATGGACTTGCACTGGCTGCAGTTCCTGCACTTGCTGTGACTGGCATATTGGTGAGTTCTTAAAGTTAAATTGGCTGTCGATATCAATCTCACAAACACATCCTCCCTAAAATAAAAGGAAAACTAGAAAATATATTTGGAAAGAACCCTTCATCCAAGAAGCTGTATTCTGCAACCTAGGTTTACATAGGGGCTTTCTCAGCTGGAATGGGAGCAGTTCCATGGGTTGTGATGTCTGAGGTATGATAACCCTTCCTCAACCTATTATATAAATCCTGATGAAAGATCTGAAGTTCATCCTAAGAATTACCTTTACTGCAGATATTTCCGATAAACATTAAAGGAGTTGCTGGAAGCCTTGCGACGTTAGTGAATTGGTTTGGAGCATGGGCTTGTTCTTACACTTTCAATTTTCTCATGAGCTGGAGCTCCTATGGTAAGCAACTACTTTTGAATCAACATTTCCATCTGAAAGTGCTAAACTTCATGTCTTAACCTTTGCATGCAAGCAACAGAACTCTTATGGTCTTAAGGATAATGATAATTATAATGATGACCAAGAAATAAAATGGCTCCAATCTAATGTCTGAAATGTGGTTGCAGGAACCTTCATTCTTTATGCTGCAGTCAATGCTCTTGCCATTCTTTTTGTGATAAAGGTGGTACCTGAACCAAAGGAAGGACCCTGGAACAGATACAGGCAGCAATTAACACTTCATGAAAAGCTTGAGGAACAGATCTTGGCAGACATCTTTTCATTAGATTCTTTCTGCAACCATTCAACGTTGTGACAGATGCATGCTTTAAAACGTACACCTCATTGCTGTTAGAAACCAAGAAGACTTTAGTTGCAATGCATGCGTTGATTATGCGATTGTACCTGGAAGCATAGGGTATTCTATGAGCACTGGCAATTTCATTATTAATGAATTAGGATACAAATGTAGTCATGGTCGGAGGCGGATGGTCAATGTATTTCACTATTTCAAAGAATAAGTCATCAATTTTTTCACTATAATAAACATGTTATTCTCTGAATCATAAATGTGGTAAACATGGGATGAATGAAGTTACAACGAGAGAACAGCAGACATTTCCAAGTAATCGACAAGTTTACAGTTTCTAATGATCTTGGGAGGTTTGTATTGGCTTGCTGGTGCCCCATTCTTTATGGCTTCTTCAAGCAACCCATCAAAAGTACCAGGCTTTACGATCGACACTGACATATGGCCAACTTCTCCTCTTGCCTTCATAACCTGATATATGCCGCCCAAACCATCCTCAAGAACAGAGCAACACTTTCTTAGAGCATCAATTGATTCTGTAAATTTGTCATTCTGCAATAGAGCGGACTCGTCTTTAACTTCAATGAAAAACTTCAACTTCTTTGGTTTAGATTCCAAGTCCATGAAGCTTGAAAATTCCAAAACTTCTGCAGCCAACTCATCTCTGAGCAGAAGCTGAAAATTTCCCATGGCAGACAACAGATCCTTTTCAGTAATTATTTCGGCAGAACTTTTTGGAGCCCTCATCACAAATTCAATTTGTGGGGATGTGTGATGGAAACCGGCAACTTTCACAATGTCACCCAAACGGAGACGATACAGTCCTCTAAAAGTCGTCACAACCAACTCATAAAACCGCCCCACCTCTAAACCAGAGAGGTCAACAGTTTGTTCATCGATCACACAAGATCTCTCGACATTAAATGGAAGAAACTCAAAATAAGCTGCAGTCGGAAGCATCACATAGCGGGTGAGGTCGGCGGTTGCATTATATCCAAGTTGATAGCCACACAGCACTCTGATGCAAAGTAGTCTGAACCTAACATCGGTATCTCCCCTGCATAGTATTTGAGCTTTGGATAGTACTGAACCATGCTTCCCGTGGTGACAGACTTGACATAGCAGGCATTAGGCCATAGTTTACCCACTATCCCTCCCCATGATGTTTCTTCACAAATTAGTCGGACTCTCTCAGACAAATCTGGTCGAGGCCTCCAAGAATCTGAATAACAGACTGCCTCATTGCAGAATCACTAACTTCTGAACTTGGTACCCCATTTTCCAGATCCTCAGACAGCTTCTTCCAGTGTGTTTCAAGAAGGGCAAAAGCTTTGATCAAGCCAGCAGCATATGGTGCTCTAATACCATCTATCAAATCGAAATGTCTAAGTCCACAAAGAAGGTGACAATACATTTGCTGGTTAACATCTGTGCCTAGAAAAACATCTTTCGGGCTGACATAACCAGACAGGAACCTCGATGCGTTTGGATTGTTGCTGTACAAAGGGAATGCAGTGGCAGCCATTGCCATGAATCCTCCTTTTGTGTGTGTTAATTACCTGCATACAAGAATCCCAAAACCTTATTTGCTGACGATCTGGGTGGGAAGGACCTACACACAGATTTAGAATATAAACTCTACCATGAGGCAGGCAATTTAGCAAATCATTAGGAAAGAAAAACGAAAAGATATGATCCATACCTTTTAAGAATTGCAGCACTGCCCTGATGAGCTAAAGAAGAGGCTGCTCTTCCAGGCTTCGAATCGAAACAAGGAATTAGTTTTGGCTTCATGGAACTTGTCCCTGAACTGTAATGAAACACCCAATTCTTAGATTCCCTTCCAGAAAAAGATCAGGAAAAAAAAAAAAAAAGGAAGGAATAAGGCCTTCCACACTTGAAAGAAGAACTCAGAGGATTTAAATAAGTCTAGTAGAATTTAATTTTTACAGTACTCTCAATGAAAAATTGCGGGAGGATCAATTCCAGAAAATGTAACTTAATCACTATTTCTTCACCATTCAACATCACCTTCACCAAATCGGTATGTAACTTTTCGTTGAAAACTCTAAAACCTACACTCCTTTTTCGGTGCAATCTAACAAGCGTCAAAGTTTGGTTCCAATATAAACTGAATACAGAAAAGAGTAAAGTGGAAATGAGCTATGACCTGTAGAAGAAACAGAGGAGCGGGTCAACAGAGAGCAGGGGTTGACCCCCTAGCGTCTTCTAAAATCGCATCCTGACCTACGCTTGCGTTAGGGGAGGGGTTGGCGGTAGTTCATCCCAGTCTATATTCGAGGCATATCCAGCCGTAGAAACATGGTCGCGTGGCGTGAGTAATGCACACTGTGAACGACGCCCGGTGGTGGTGGCTTGCTTATACCCAGATTGACCCTACCGCGCTAATCGAAGTCTGCTGCGTAAAACAGGTGCATATTTATAGCCGTCCACGGGTAGGTCACTGAGCGGGAGATGGAGGGTGACACGAGCCAGTTACCGGGCGCGTCTTTCATGAGGATTGTGGGCTCGAACGTCTCGAGAACGTATGACGTCAAGCGTGCGCTCCCTCGTACTCATACTGGCTCTCGAGCTTTCTCGATGACCTCACGTCCTTGTCATTCCTTTTGCAGGCCCGGGGTAGTATTCCATCAGAGTCGACTTCTCTCTGTTCTTTCTCAAGGAAGCGCGATTCTCGGTGAAATCGCTCGGCGAAGACATATGGATAATTTTTTAATGTTTCGATTGTGAAGCTAGCCCGTGTCTGTGGGTTAATGAACACTCTTATCGAAACAAAGAATCTGATTTTGGACTTATATCTCTCGGTGGTGACATAAGAGGATGTATCATATTTAGAATTATAGCCTAATTACGGGTCCCTGTCTATTTCGATATAAGGAGGTAGAGGTGATGTGAAAACAGCGGGTCACAAATGGAAGTATAAGCTGTGCTTTCAAAATCTGGACTCTGAGTCAAGTTTCTAAGAGCAAATACTTCCACATTCACTAAATCTGAGAGCGAGGCCACGTACGTGATTATATTCTCTTTGAATTTTTTGATATCTCTGATTTCTTCTTCTTTCTAGTGTGGAATCGGTGTAGTACCGTATCTTATCTTTATTGTATAAAATAACATATAGATTCTAGGAATTCGTTTGTCTGATAAGGTAATGTCTATGGTAATTCGAGGTTTTTCTTTGAGAGAAGTAATTGGAAAATGAGAGTACTATGTGAATAAGTCTTGAATATGTGTTATTAATTTTTAGAGCAAATCTGTATAAGATATTCGATAGCTGTGAGAGTCATATGCTGTTCATGTTGTTTCTAGTGTTGGATGTATATTCATGCTGTGGAAGACAAAAGGCACTATAATGTAAACTTACATATTATCGATAGTATAGGAATTAGTATCTATAGGTTTATTTCGATTTTCTTCCAAATGATATCCTATAGTGGTCTCGTGTATACTTAATGAGTGTACCAATATGAAATTAGTTATGTGCAATACTTGTGTATGATATTTGACTTTGTTCGAAAATAACTTGAAATGAAAAACAACTAGTCGCATAATTTTTTCATTATTAAGTTGGATAAACTAGTCAGCACACCCTTTTTAAGGTGCTCATTTTTCATTATGATGGTCCGATTTTTGTCCCCAAGCCAGGTACCAATCTACTATCCTCTTCAATAACTAAACCCACTTGAAAATAGGTGGGTTGTTAATATAGGATTGATCCAAGTAAACATAGTATGATTAATATAGGATTTTTTTTTATTTTTTTATCCCGCCACTTAAATAACTCATATCATGAAATAAATGTGAAGCAATCGTTGCTTGTGTTTCTTTCTTATTGAAAATTTTGCCCAACTTAAATCACACAAATATAATAATAGTTCTTGTCTAATCAAAGTCTTCTGGATTTATCGTTTCGCAATGTTATCAAGATTGGTCCGCCGGAGGTCACCATGACGTATCTAATTAAGGAATGTCGATACTCCGATTATATATATACTTTTACTTAATAATAAAGTATAGATATCAAATTTTGAAGGAAAATGTGGCAGCATTTCTGAAAAATACAGATCAGACTTCAGAGCATATTATTGTAGTGCAATTCACTGCATATCAACTAATATCCAGAAAACCTTTACACAGAAGAGAGAGAGAGGGAGAGAAGAAGACACCACTTCTACTGAAGAACTTGTCTACAAATGAATCTATACAATCATGGTTACATTGTCTCTTTAGTTACCTTTTTCCATCTAGATCAGTGTAAGAAAAACAATATATTAAAATGGAGAACAAGAAGGAAGCAGCCATAAAATCTTCCACCACTTCTCCTCTCCCTCTCTCTCTCTCTCAATCACCAAATCAACTCACCCAAAGAATAAAAAGAAAAAGAAAAGCAAATATGAATTTGACCAATTAATACAGCCCCTCAAGAATGTATCTTCCATATACCTTTTGAGGAGAGGAAGAATGTGATCTTCACTGTTCTCGTCCTTTGCTGCCTCGACTTCCTACTCGCACATTCTTGAGGGCCACTACCTACTTTGATCACGTCATTTTTCACTATGTGGTGATCGAAGTTCCTTTTGAAGAAAACACCGAGTAGGATCCTGGAACAAACTTGTAAGGTGCATCTGCTGATGATAATATGTAATCTACTCGAGTCCCGTATTTGCACGTTCCTTGTACACCTGCATTGTTTTATAACTTTTAAGACACGGCTGAAGGAAAAATGTAGATCAGAAATTTATATATCCATTTGAAGGGTTAAGGTTTAATCTTACTCTGTCCTTTGGCTATCATTACAACAGACTCGCATTCTCCTGCGAAATCCTTGGCATCTGTGTACTCTTTATTCTTTAGATACTTCATCACCTCAACCTTGGGCGTCGGTTTTCCCATCTCTTCATAATACTGTAACATAAGATCAGAAGGATTTGAGACATTTTGGCTTATGGTTTACGCAGCAGAAATCAACAAGAACTCAATAGGAAACAATGGATTCACCTTTACAATATCTGTCCATCTTTCTTGGGAGTAATCAGTTTCGTCAAGGGCATTTAGGCCACCGGCTAAAATGTGTGGCACGCCGGTCGACTGGATGATAGCGTTGATCTGCTTCACCCTCCAGTTCTCGTCTAGATGATCAAGAAGAGTACAGAAGAAGTTGATTTCTCCTGCTTGAGGGACATCAATGGTGGCTTTCAATACATTCCTGCATTCAATGCCAATACCTACATATCATATCATATTCTGATTTCTAAGACTTTATGGTGTACTTTTTGGTAGGTGTTCAGTCATTTGATCATTAAATTTTTTGGTGTATTCATTTGCCTGCGCTGAAAGGAAACCTCCACATTTACTATTTCAAGAGCTAACATCGAAATTTAGATTTTTCATCAAATTGCTCATCTTCCTTTTACCACTACAAAAACACACATGCAAGATTCTTTCTTTCTGGGAATCAGCTAGCTGTTGCAGGTAGTGGGGAGCAATAAAAACTAGTATTTTATCTCTACAGCTAATCTTTATTGCTGCTAGTTTCCCTTTTCCTTCTTTTTTCAAAATTTATGTATGTCTGTGTGTGTGAAATCAAAAATTTCGTCAAAAAAAACATGTTAGACATCGTAGTGAAATTCAGTGAACAGGAACATAGATAGACCAAACCTCACGAAACATTCAGAGAGTTCCAGTCTTATCATTCATGTCCATTCTGATTCTTCGAGGGAATTCATTTCAGTGTCATCAAAGATCTTCTGAGAATCGGCCACTTGGACAAAATTGCATTCCCATATTCAGGAGCCCAACTCTCTGCAAAGACATAGTTCATCCCCAGAGCGGCAGCCAAATCAGACAAAGGCTTCATGTTCCTCTCCTCCTCTGCCTTCACATCCTGCAAAGCCAGTACATCCGCGTTCAGCTCTCTCAAGACTTCAACAACTGTTCTAGTACTCCAACATCGCCATAGTTTGTCGTGCTTGTGACATACTGTTTGACTTCAACGGAGTCTTCCCTTTAAGAATCTTGCTTATGCTGCCGCCTCCTGTTGCATCCTCCAGCTTGTCGAAACTCAACTGCCCACTTCTCTTCAGCGATATCTCGTTATCCGGCAAATTTATCGAGACCCTTAATCTTGATTTCGCAAACTTTTGCTGCCGGGAGAGATTGTCTTGCGCACTCATGGGATGTAGCGGAGACTGCTTTCAGTATGCTCTTGGGCGATCGTTCATGGATTTTGCCCTCTTGCACTGTGATCAAACCCAAGATTTTTCCTTGAGAACTCTTGGACTTCTCCAAAGTCCAAACTGTTTGATGATTTGCCTGAATTAGGGACCGCTGGTGCCATGGAGAAGAGGGCAGCATTAAATGTTGCGACCCTTATCGGTTTTAAGCCTCCCAATTCATTACTGGGATGAATGACCGCAGAAGAGATGCTGTTGAGTGATTCCTTTTGATCGGCGCGAGTTCTTGAGCTGGACTTTCCAAACTTCTTAACGACGATCTTGGGGCGAGAGCGGCGGCGACCCGGCCATCCCAGTCTTGAGCAGAGGCGCCTGAGCTTTTTGTTGAACAGTTTCAGCATTACTGTGCAAGAAAATTTGGTGCTCCTCAATCGATCACTTCAGTAGAGTTGAAGTTCTGTTTTGCTACCAACCCCATTTCTAGCATGAAACACGAATGATTATTGGGGGAAATGTAAATGCAGTGATAGTTGTGTGTGTGTGTGTGTCAGTGAGAGAGAGAGAGGGGAATTCGGGAGTTGTTTGGGTGGAGCTGAGACTGTTTGAGGCTGAATAGGAAGGAGTGTTGAATGAACTCAATGAAGTGAGATGGTGACTTCTGGGAACCTCAATCTTTGGCTTCACTCCTTTCATTAAATTCATTATTTATAATTAAATATTTTTATATACATATCGCATTTTTATTAAATAAATAAAAATATAATATCAATTAATAATGCTATGAGCGATGATTATTTTTAATTATGGCATGTCACCCCTACGTTTATATACTAATTAATATTTCATACTTTAGAGTATATTAACAAAACATATAAATTAGCATATTACATTTCAAACAAAAAAGAAAGTTAAAAAAAAAAAAAAAAACTCGTAAGTATAAATCATTGTTTATAAATGAAAATTTCTCTTTTTTTTTATATTAGTATATATATTCAAAATCAAAACAAGAATCCATATAATTTATTTTAGGGACGCGACGCGTTTGGCACATATTATTGTGCTTGTAGAATCTAAAATCATGAAGAATCTCCAGACAACATTTATAATGCAAACCAAACAATTCCCAACTAATAACCATTTTTGTAAAATGAATATTTAATAATTTAAAATATAGAAAAAGAAAAGACAAAATCATTGACATTTGACGCATATCAAGAGACCACCAACTGCTCCAAGAGGGAAAGAGAGGTGAGTAATTAAGTACGCGTTTGGACAGTGGAGAAATTTGGATTATCGAGAAACAGGTAGGCCTAACTGCTCCTAATATTATAACCTAAGCAGCAACTAATTATCCCATCTGTTCTCAATCACAAGTACTTTTTATGCTTAATTAATTAATGGGGGTGACAAGCTGCGCTTTCACAGACAAACACAGCCATGCATGGGACGCCACGTCACCCAAAACACGGCGGACTGAACTCCCATGCACCTTATTTCCGGTGGAGACCCTTCACTCTCTCCACTTCTACTTTCAACATTTTCGTAGTTAACCCGGAAGACTCTACACGGCTTATATTTTTTCTTTTCTTTTCTTTTCTTTTTCTTTTTTTTTTTTTTTAACGTAATGTGTTGATTTATATACTCTACTCTTATTTATAATATATTTTAAAATATAAAGTATTATTTATTTATTATACATATATATATGTTGTGCACAACAATTAGTATTTAAAAATATGAACTAATAGGAATATATAGCACATGCATTTTCCCAGCAAAAAGGGAAAACTTTGGTCCCGAAAAAAAGAAAATAAAGAATTGAAATCGAGAAAAGTAAAAAGATGTGAGACCAAAATAGTATCGTATAAAGTAAAAAGACTAAATAACCTAAATTACGAGAACAAAAATGCAGTTAAATCAACTCTGAACCTTAGAACCCTTATAGTTATACAGTGTTTGGTTTTAAGTATAATTTTTCATTCAAAAAATTAAAAATAAATTCAAACGCATTTTATTACGCTCAAGAAACACATATGATATGACTATATTTATTATATATAGTTTTTTACACATCATATTATTTATCACTATTACATTTTATTTCACATTCAATTATATATTTAAAAAAAATCACATCTCAACCGAACTCATTTCATCTTATTTTTTCCGTTGGGACGAGATGAAAATCACAATCAATTACGAGACTTGTATGTATGCTTTTGAGAAATAATGTCGGATTAAGACATTGTTTGTCTAATCACCACATGATCATGAATATGTTACATAAATCCAAATCAATACATCTAGCTATATTATAGCAAATCTCTATTTTCCAATTTGGATGAAGAGTTTAATTAATAGCGGGTCCACCAACAAACATATACGTGCCCTAATTTTTAAGTTAATTTCCATATTCTGATAAAATTAAAGTCCAATCAATAAATAATTTAAATAGACAATTAATTATTTAGGTGAAAGTTCACCTACTCACCATGTAACATCAATTGCACTGTAAAGCATCGGATTGAATTTTTTATTTTAAATTTTGCTATATTTTTAAGTTAATTTAATTGATATACATTATGGAATAAAATATGCATAATGAAATTTTTATACACATGACACGTACATATTAATAAAGTAAAAAAAAAAATGAAACAAAATTTAGGGAAAAAAAATCATTATATAAATGGATCAAATGATGTAGATCGAAGTTGAAAAATTCTTCAAGAAATATATAATTGTTCTCGATTTAGATAGAGAAATCAGTTGTTTTTGGTGTAGCGAAATTTTTAATTGAAATCTCTAAATGCAAATGACAATATATGTGGGGTGGGTGTTGTATGTATAACAAATAATAATAATTTATATAATTTTGGATATATTAAATTATTAATGTTGACCTGTGCCTGCCGGCCCATGGGATGTGTGACTAATTTTTTGTACTTGATAGATAGAATCTCAGACGGCATCAGAAGTTCCAATCTCAAAGCGCTCACCACAGTGAAATTGGCTTATCGTGATCACACTGCTAGTTATCATTAGCTATTACTGAAATATGCCTATTTTTCAATACAATTTGAATAGGCCCACTACCTAATTAGACCTCACCAACTATGATATAAATAAAAATCTACAAATTTTCATGATGGGCACTCTAAAATAAAATTATGAAAAAATCAAATACGCCCATAAAATTTCAAATATTCGAATAATCAGATACCCGATCACTATCGTCTAATATCATTCCACACTTAAAAGGGGGCGATCCTCGACACGTAGATCCATACAATTACGGACATTTGACCGTACAATAATCTAGAGCCATTTGGGCGCAAAATACGTCGTTTATAAGAGATCATTCTTCACCCTCGATCTTGTATTAAAACTAATTTAAGTACTGAAAAATTTTAATTGAGAATTTGTCGATAAGTATAATATTCGATTACTTTCTCAAATCCCGACGCTCATCTGTATTTGGGGGTGCAATAATAGAATATAGATAGTGATGATTAATGAGATTGGGGAAGAGGCAGCAGGACCACATTTTGCATGCCATTACAATAAATAAATTGAGGCATTGAAGAAGAAGCAACAAACAACAGAAACACAACAAAAAACCATATTTCCACTATTTTCTGTCCATATCAATACTTAAATTGCTAATGAGACTATACTGTACAGCTGTGGGATCAGACCAAAGATAAATCAATTTCAATTTTCAATGCTATTTTAATGATCAATGATCATAGTATTATGACCAAGCCCTTATTATTTTTAGGCCAAATGTTATCATTGTTACTGCATGTCCATGCATACATAAAATATCGTGTTAAAAAAGGATCAATTGTTTGATCTATAAGGGCCACGATTTTCGATCGAAATGAATTATTTTGAGCACAATGAACAATCATATATTCATAAACACCATGGAATCGAAATAATTCATTTTCGGCTAGTTATGTTATCTCAAATTGAAAAGAATAATATTAATAATGTAAATATTAATATACATATAGATATTATTAGGCCTGAATTTTTATTTTAGTTTTGAAAGAGTCAGGGTGTGTAGGGAAGATGCCAAATGGAAGGGTTTAAGGCCTATAAAACTTTAGATAAATTTATTATAGAGAGAAAGAGAAAGCAGGATTTGTACGGTTGTGGGGGGAAGGGGATTCCCATTAGTCTTTCTACTAACTCTTCAACTAAATGATTGACCCTTATGCTATCTTCTCTCTCATCATACACAACACCTTTCTCTGTGTGTGAAAGAGAGAGAGAGAGAGTATGTATGTATTTATTTAATTAGGGTAAATTACATCTACCTCCCTGAGGTTTGGCATAATTACAAATACCCCCTCGTTGTTTGAGAAATTACAAATACCCCCCTAATTTTAAGGACGTCTAACAATTACCCCAATCTATGCATTTTTTATAGTGAACTGACCAAAATACCCTTATGAATTAAAATTTATAATTTTTTTTTTAAAATATTTTTTTATCAACTAAGGCGATAATTTTTTTTATAATTTTTAAATTTTTTTCATCCATCCCATTCAATATTTTTATAAGATTTTAATTTTTTAAAAAAAAATAAAAAAATACTGTAAGGGCAAAATTAACATTTCTATGCCTCCATCCAAGGATGACATGATTTTATCAAACATTAGGGGGGTATTTGTAATTTTTCAAACAACGAGGGGTATTTGTAATTATGCCAAACCTCAGGGGAGGTAGATGTAATTTACCCATTTAATTATGAGTATGAGTGTAAATAGTACATAAGTATAATTATGGAGTTGATGACAATGGTCTAATTTAGTGTTGATTAACAGAGATAGAGAGAGAGGGTGTTGGTCTCAATTTGCCAGCTCAACCTTAAAGAAAATGCTTCTTACCAGCTGCTTGTCCCAACCAATTGTTTCTGGGTACGCCACAAACCATTTCACAAAAAATAATATTTATATATATGAACAAAAACATCAAAATATTGCCTATATATATAATATATAAAAACATTGTGTGAAAATGTTAAAAGAAAATCAATATGTGCGAATAATGTTATGGATTAATAAGACTGTATATACATTAATGAAAACGTTAACATATGCAAGACTATCCTCCAACTTTACCTACAATATTTGGTTTGAACCAAAATTACTGTTCCGTCACTATAATCCCACATCAGTTGCAAAGCGAACAAAAAACTACTCATCATTAAGTCACGAGACAATCACCGTTTGTTTTATTTTTTTTTTTTATAATTTTATACAAATACACTCGAATAAGAACAAGATAAAGAAATCAGATACTACTATCAAAGTATACGTATGTATGCTGCTAAATTCATGAGATTCAAACTTACAACCTTTTGATTATGATTTATGATATTTCAATCTTATCAATCGAGTACGGCATATTTCTCGATTTTTTCCCATTAAATATATAAAATCTAGAAATCAGTGGACTATATATATATATATATATATAGATACATACATTGAGTGGGGCTTGGTTGGTTGATTGATTACTTCCATCACATGGCATAAACAAATTAAATGCTAATTAATGGGTCTTTAATTGAGTGGGATTTGGGAGATTAAATTATGGGTAGGTGGGTGGGTGGGGTGGGGTGATGAGAGGATACTAATTGAATTTGAGGCAGTTCATAATTAAAGATATTGTGTAGTGATGTATATATATATATAGGGTAAATTACAACGACATCCTCTAAGGTTTGGCATAATTACGAATACCCCCTCGTTGTTTGAAAAATTACAAATACCCCATTGATTTTAACGGCCACCTAACAATTAGCCCAATCCATTTATTTTTTATGATGAACTGACCAAAATACCCTTGCAAATTAAAAATTATAATTTTATTTTTTTTTAAAATATTTTTTATGGACTAAGTGGATTTTTTTTTATAATTTTGAAATTTTTTCATTCATCCCGTTTCATATTTTTATAAGATTTGTATTTTTTTTAAAAAAATACAATAAGGGCAAAGTTGACATGTTTATACCTCCATCCAAGGATTAAATAATTTCATCAAACATCAGGGGGTATGTATAATTTTTCAAACAAAGAGGGGGTATTCGTAATTATGTCAAACCTCAGGGGAGGTGGTTGTAATTTACCCTATATATATATATGGACCACAATTGTGAAGTTAAGTAAACAACCAAATATTAATTGTAATCAATTTTCAGCTTCCAATTTATTTCGGACTGCTCTGCTGCTAAGGTGTAGTTACTACTATGCACATGTACACATTCATTCATCAATAATAATTAATGTTAGCTTCCATATTAATTTTATTTTTCTATAAAATTGTATCAAAAGTTATAAAACAATCAATTTACTGTTATTACAATATTAAGTATGCAATACATCAATATTTTTAAATTAATTAATAAATTCCAAGTAATTAAAAAGCGCTCAACTCACTAACAAATGAGACCTAGTTCAGTTAGCGAAGTTGAGGCCTCATGATCATAAAAGTTGTGAGTTTGAACCCCACTATATGCGTGAGATGTTGTTCTACTACCTAATAGATATTGTATAGATTTTTATTTATCTGATATTATGGATTATTTTTGCTTCAAATAAAACAAATCAAGGATCATTGCTATTGATAGCTTGAACATTATTGGGTTGGGTTATTCAGGAATAGGATAGAAGTCAAAAAACCAATCGTCGACAGCAGGGTTCGAACCTGCGCGGGCGGAGCCCAACAGATTTCAAGTCTGTCTCCTTAACCACTCGGACATCGACTCTTTTGCTACTTTCCGATCTAACTATTACAACTTCAAACGAAGTTGAAAATCTCCTATTTAAGGATATCCATGAGACTTCGATACACTTCTTCTTATGGCATTCTCATTATACAATTCCTAACGAACTCCTCCAATAATCTTCTTCTTGAAAATTAGCATGAAAAACCAACCCTCATACTGATACTCAAGTTATTCTCAATTTCAAGAATAGATGTCTGAAAATTTTCTTAACAATAACATTCAATGGTTAAATTAGTACCAATTCTAAAAAAGAGGTGTTGAAAGTTTTCCTGACAATAGTCTTTGATACTTGATCACTCCTACTACCAAGATGAAGCATTGTTTTTTTCTTTTGTTTTTTTTTTACGTCAACCATTCGATCATTAATATATACCCGTCATGTATATAAGATATTCTATTAAATAAAACATATGATGTCATTTTTATACACATGATATTTGTGTATTAAATAGAATAAAAGATGCAACATGATTTGAAATAAAATTCATTCCAGAAAATTTTTGAAATAAAGGTAGTCATAATTTCCTTGTTTTTGGGAAGCAATTTAGTAAGGGTTACCCAAGTCAAGTCAAGTAGTAACTTATGATTTGCAATTCATAGTCCACATCATAATTAAGGTGGACGTCGTAGAACAAATCTATATTAGACTAGTCTGTAATTTCTAAAATAACCAGGGACCATAATTGCAATAAAACTCATAATTTGAGCCTCAAAGAAGAAAGAATTACCACCATATAAAAACCACTGCTCGCTTCTACAGCAGTAAAAGGGTAATACGGGGGGTGAAAACATGGATGCGCCCACGGAGGAAGAAAAACCTTGCATAACGGAGGCCAACACGCAGAGGACAAAGCGAATTTCGGAGGTTCTTTGCACACCGGAGTCCAAATTGAAGAAGACGAAGGGAATTTCGAGGTGTTCTCTTGATTGTATATGTTACATTGTTTGAAGTTGTAGCGAAGTAATCTTTATATGTTTTACTGTTTTAACCTAATATTTTGATATATGTGTTTCCCCTCGTCGAGAAAATCTGCAGTATTTGTGTGTGTTTTTAATACGGTTGTGATTGATATCCGTGGAAACGTTTTGTCTATGAATCCTGCTGATTTGTTTCTCTCACTTTTTCCTGTTTCGGGTTCGTGGGGTTTTGTTGTTTGTCAATTTTCAATTGCTGCAACGAATTTTTCAGGAGAAAAACCCAGATTCTATGTTTTGTACAATCTGAACATTTGCATGTATAGTTGCTTGAATTAATAAACAGGAATAGAGACTATGATTTCTGTTTTACGTGTTTTTTTTCTTTTTTGTTTATGAAATTTTTTTCCCTTTCTCTAGCAATTAAAGTGTCTGTATCCTTTTTCCCGGGAAAAAAAAACTTATATTCTAGCATTTGGTTTGATTCCGTGTAGCCTAATGTTTTTGACCTAACTCTTATCTGATTTTGTTTCAGCGTTCTTCTATTCTGAAAAACACAATCGACACATGGGCTGCTCAATGCAAAGAATGCTGCAAATGGAGAGTAATATCAACCCAAGAAGAGTATGAAGAAATTAGAAGAAAATTCACGGAGGACCCTTTCACTTGCAATAAGAAACACAATGTGTCCTGCAACGATCCGTCTGATCTTGAGTATGGCGGTGAGCGCATATGGGTTATTGACAAGCCAAATATCCCCAAAACCCCCACTGGTTTCCAGAGAGGGCTAGTTTTGAGAAAGGATTACTCTAAGATGGATTGCTATTATGTGACTCCAAATGGCAAGAAGCTCAGGGCCTCCACTGAAGTTGTTGCATTCTTGGGGGAGAACCCAGAGTACAAGGATGTTTCTGAAGCAGATTTTAGTTTCAGTACTCCAAGGATCATGGCGGACACTCTTCCTCAAAATGTGGCTGGTAAGAAGGGATCAAGTGGTCAGGTTGATTGAGAACTAAAATGTTGGTTGAAAGGGGTGTTAATATTAATTTATCTTCTTATGCTAGTTTTATACCTTTATTCATTATTTTTGCAAGGACCTTTCAGCTGGTGCTTGCGATTTAATAAATGAAAGTTCATTGCGTAAATTGTTGTACCAAAGGGAAAAAAAAAAGAAAAAGACACAACAATAAATTCCACTTATATATAAGATTCTATGTGCAAAAACAAACTTTTATGTTTTCTTCAATATTCTTCAAAAGGGTTACAGTAAGAAGAAGCAAGGAAATAAAGGTGTTGAAATTATTGGAACTTGAACCATGAACCAAGAAATAGCTGATTTATACATGATATTGTAGTTAACATGAGAAGATTATGGATTGTCAATAAATTTGTCGTGGCTACTTAACCCATCTAGTTCTATACTTTTAAGAGAAAAGATGCACAGTTGGTCATACATAGATGGAAAATAAATTGCTATGATTCTGAACACCATTACACAATCCTGAACACCAATATGAGTGTAAAATGTTCGAGTAGTTTTGATGCATTACTACCCAAAAATACTCAAGTCTCACAAAATGGAAGTTTACATTTCAATGAGAAACATAGTTAGTTTAAGGATGGCATATATTGTCCTTCCAACGTAGGCAACATAACATTGATGTTAACTCTGTATAAGTGCTGGAGTAAGAGTCTTCTACTCTTAAGAGCTCACAGAATATGTTTCTTTGTCTGTCTACTTTTTCTCCAGGCATATGCACATGGGTTTGTAGACACACAGATTTAGATGCAAAATAGAGTAGTCAGGATCCACTTACAATTTGACAGGAAAAGGTTCTCTGTAGTCTGGTCATTGTTGAGCTTCCACTTCAAGGTTGAATTCCTGTTGCCAGATGTAATGTCTCCTTCATGATCGGTGTGCTGGAACCTTGTTATCTTCATCTTTTATCTGATCATTCGACATTCTTCTAAGTGTCAACGTAAGCAGATTACTAATGTAATATTGATTGTCTCTTGAACATCTTTAGGCATTCTAAATGTAGAAGCATTTGATTTTTCAATTCGCATATTTCTTAGTGATGTTAGATGCACAGTTTACAGAAATGGACAGCACTAAGGTATTGAAAGAGATGAGTGTCAATTTGAATTAATTTACTAACATTGCTGCAGGAAAAACTGGTGCCGATCTGACTTGTGGTTATTTGCATGTTTAGCTAACCTCGTTGTCAAACACTGAGAAACCTAATATATCTGTCCTTCTAGGAGCTTCAGGTGATTGTACTGAGAGGCTTTCTTCAAAGTGTATAAGGCATGTGTTGCTCGTCTCGGAGGTAGCTGATTATACTTGTAAACCTGTTTGATCTGTATTCCCCAAATAAGAAATCCTAGTTCAATTTCAAGTTCTCTTCAATTGAGCATCACTTCTATTTCCAGTTTTCATTTTTAACTAAACTTGGATATTCAAGTCTTAAGAGTTGGTTATTGTGGGATATAATCTCTTTGCCATGCCCTGTTCACATCTCTTGTATGTTTGAACTTTTCTCGTTGAAATTCACTTACATTAGTAACTACTTACATTCTGGACGCAGTTTGGCTTTTCTAACTCGATAAATGTATCTGTTTCTTATCCTAGGAGGTGTGAAGAGATTACCAGCATGCATGTAGAGAACCCATGCTTCAGAAGTTCAAAGCAGAACCTCTCTGCTTGTGCAAGAGCAACGTGGAATCGTTTGGGGAAAGACATCTCTAAGTTGAGCTGTTGGTCTGAGCTGGAGGATTCTTGTGGTTCCTGAAGAAAATGCAGATTACTGAATAACAATCAAGCGTTTTCTCTATGCTATTGTTTCTTTTCACAGAATGCTTGCTCCAATTGAGAACCCAACAATGACTACATACATAAAGAACTGAACATCTTACTGTATGTTCAGATCTTCATATAAGTAAATACGGTTTCTTGAATTAGTTGGCAATTTGCAGTTTTGTCTTCATTTGTTATTGAAATATTGTGGTGCCTTCTTCTCCTTTCCACCTTTCACAATTTGAGACTGCGTTAAAGAAGAAACTAAACAAATTACACTCAATCGATCAAGTTTAGAGCATTCAGAACACAATATCGGACTAATAAAGCCATTCCAACTTGAGTGAATCTTGTTTGTCGAGCTATAAATTGGATTTACATGCAGGCTAACGATATATTTTATTCTCAAATGAGATTGCTTGTCAAAATGCTTTTATATCAACTCAAGTGATATTAATGTTAAAATTGTGGTGGCTTTCAAGATGAATATAATTTTCTTATGAATGCACACAATCGGACACACAACACAAAGTTCACACATACAGTTAAAGGCGTGAATCACAAAATAGTAAAATTGGGTACGTTATTACTAGAAAATAAATTAAATATTGGAGAAAGGAAAACCATAAAAGTAAAAGTGTGAGAGATAAATAAGTTGGATTGCAAGAAAAAAAGAAGAAGTGTACTAGTTATTGTAACATAGATGTATGTATAGATTTAGACTTTTCTTTTGTTATTATTTTTATTTAATTGTATAAAACATAAGATAAATAAACAAGTAATCGAATTATAATTGATATTATTTTAAATTTTTTTTTTTTATCAATTTTAAATATGAATGAATGAATGAAATATTTATAATAGAAAATTCTTAAAAAAAATCATATTATAAAGATAAATATATTTGAGGGTATTTTGGTTAATATACGTTGTTGTACCAGAGTGAAGGAAAGCTTATACGTATTTAGACGTATCAATTTACAATTGGGATGAGAATAATTTGGTATGGTAAGTAGTGATGCTGTATAAACCTCGGCGACTGGGGAGACTGCTGATTGAGAGAAGGGGAGAAATTTCAAGATCCTGATATGGAGAAGGGCCAGCAATCTAAAAGAGTACTCTTTGATCTTTTCTTTTCTTCTTCTCTTGTTAAATAAATGTGTGGAATTTCTTGTGACTTTAGTCCTCTTTTGTTTGTTTCGTTCTAGGTTTTTGACGAAATCATTGCACATTTAGTTTTCTCCCTGAATTTTAGAGGTCGACGACGTAATTCTGTTGTTTTCTTTCTTTCCCCCCTTCTACTTCAGTTTTTGATGAAATGGGCACTTCGAACTACTCTATTTTTCAATAAAATTTCTATGAATCTGATTTATCTCACTCTGGTCAATTCCCATTTTGTCTCCTTTTTCAATCAATTTCTAGCTGTTTGATGAAATGCGCCACAGGCCCACTTTATCCTGGAATTTCTTTTTCACAGAATTCCACGAATCTGAAACTTTCTGTCTGCCAAAGTATCTTATTCTTTCATTTCTTGGTTTTTCGGAACAATCTCGAAACCTAAAAATCAAAATGATAATTTCTCGGTTATTTTGAGCTAATTCTGAGTTTCAGTTGATAACAATTATGTTTGATCAATGCGTTTCTTGTAACAGCATTTAGTAAACACTAGCAATTTCATTGACATATGGAGTGTGCAATGTGGGGAATGCTTCAAGTGGAGGGTAATACCAACTCAAGAAGAGTTTGAAGAAATCAGAAGCACATTTGCAGAAGACCCCTTTGTTTGCAGCAAGAAACCTGGCATTTCCTGTGATGATCCGGCTGATATAGAGTACGATGACTCCCGGATTTGGGTCATCGACAAGCCCAACCTTCCCAAAACCCCTGCCGGTTTCAGGAGGAAGTTGGTTATGCGGAAAGATTTCTCCAAAATGGACTGCTATTATGACAGCCCTAATGGGAAAAGACTTAGGTCCTTGGCTGAAGTTGCCAGGTTCTTGGACAAGTCTCCTGAGTACGAGGAGGACATCTTAGTCTCAGATTTCAGTTTCACTCTTCCGAAGATCATGGAGGATACTATTCCTCCCGATGTAGCGAAGAAGGTGATTTAACAGGAATTGGTTATAGGATGTGTCTGCTTCCATTTGTTGCTGTTGTAAATCATTTCTCCTTTGTCTTAGAGAAGAACTGTATACATTGTAACTGAAAATAACTAACACATTGTGGTTCCGTTTGATGTCATTGACGATTTATAAATGACAAGTTGTTTCTGCAGAATAAAATTCTTCAGTTCCTAACCTTTGCAAAACTTTGTACAATGTTAATATTATCTGTCAATTGCACAAGAGTGAACCCTGTATTTAGTGGTGGCCGAGAGAACAGGGGATGAGTGTCTATTATAACATAGAAAACGGACAGTTAAATTTGCTGAACAACGAAGTTTTTTCTAAGCAACACCACAACTATTTTGGAAATGTTAAGAGATAAATGAAATAACAAAAGATTTAGAAAGGAAAAAGAAACAAAATTCAAATGAAAAAATTTACAATCACAGCAAGATAATAAATTCAATATTAGTTAACAGTGCAGTTCGAGCATGTCCGTCATCTATAATTGGACACTCGCAGATGAAAAATGCGAAAGTGGTAAACTGCACAAGCCAACTTTGTGAACTCAAAGCTCCAACATCCGAAACTACTTGTCTCATTAGATACAGCATATCCAGCAGGGGAAGCGTGTGGGAATGCTGTATGGCTTTAACTTGACCAACATTACCATCAATGAGTTGGAATAAGGGAAGAAATATGTGACACTAAAGTATCCATTTTCCATGATTAGCAAACTTCCTGCTGATCTCAAAATCAATTTCCTCAGAGGCTAAATGCCAGGAATCAGCGAAAGTACCTGCAAATTTCATGGACAAACTAGGGATGAAAACATATACACAACCCTGTAACAATATACTGACATGATATATAACCAATACATAAAAATTTCTCAGATTGACAAATATTGCTGTTTGTGAAATGACAAACTCTCCCTGAAGCTTTCAAAAATGCCCATGCAATATGCAAGTAAGTTTATATTTGTGATTGACAAAATCCGGTGTTCTAGGTCCTAAAGTAATAAAGTATATAACATGGAGATCATACATGTTTTAGGACAGTTTTCCTCCATCTCAGTTATATGGATTAGGAAGTTAATGTTCAGATAGAGCTAAAAACACACATCCAAGAAGAATGTAGAATGCTGTAACATAATCATAGGTATATAAAATCTGAAGCACAAGTTATCTTCCATGTGCATCTTTACATAAGAAGGAAAAACATAAAACAGGATGCTTACTACCGAATAGCTTTAAGAAAAACTCAGTGTTAGTTTTGGAATCTTTTTAAAAGTAACAGAAACCAAATAGGAAATTCTGACCGGATTCATATTCACAAATGGTGGCATGTAGGACTTCCTACAATGTACCAAAAGCCAAACAGAGCTCATTGTATAGAGAACTTATCAGCATACTTAAGAATTCATTTTAAGTTTAAAAATAGATGAAAATTAAAATAAACATAGCCTACGAGTTTGTCAAGCACATCCAAAAATTTGCACACATGCACAAAGCACAGCTATACACACATTCACATAGAGAGAAAGCAATATATATATATATATATATATATATATATATATATATATATATAGAGAGAGAGAGAGAGAGAGAGAGAGAGAGAGAGAGAGGTCTACTGGGTTGTCTTCTCCTTGTCTTAATGCAATGGAATCTTGCTCCGTATCTTCTCATCAATTATGCTGTATTGCACCTGAGCTATTTTATATGCTGCGGTTAGCTTGTCATCAATTGGAATTTGGTACTTCTCATATAATATAGGCAGTGACAGACAAAGAAGAACACCTGTTTTAATGATGCCAAAATAAAATTATCAATCAAGTAGAAAAGGCAAGAATAGCATTGCAGAAAATGCGTACTTACCAAGGTAGATCAGTGTAAGAAAGTCAAATAAACTGCCGATGCAGGAAACAATCCACAAGCCTACAGCAAGCTACAAAGAAAACCCAAGTATTACCCCCTCTATCAGTCGTGCAAAATCAAATTGGCAAAACATCAATCAGGAGAGCAACACAACTATACACCTGAAAAAAGAGTCTCAAGTTTCCACCGATTGCTATGTCGTGTGCAATTGACAATGCGTAATTCACCCAGACCCGTGTCTCATCAGCAGCCATCAGAACAATCTCTTCAGTAACCTCAAGATTAGGGATTGGTGGCAGAGGTCTAAAGCCATTGAAACAATTCACACGTTCAGATTTCATAACTAATCAATAAACTACAAATCAGAACACCAAACTGAGTAAAAAGTGAAGGAAGACGAAGAGTAAATTCTCATACATTTCAGTTAAAAAAAACTTACGTAACTTCCAAAGTAAGACTCAAAATTATGATTAGCCAATTAGGTTGTGCGAAAAACGTAGCATAATAACAATTGAACGACCAAACACTAGAAAATAAGTATACCAAGCATCAATAGGGGTATCTTTATGCATTTACCTATTGAGAATTGCTGCAGATTTAGCCCAAAAAACCAAGATCCATTGACCAGTAATGACACAATACTAGTTGCAGTGAGTTTGTAATGTACTTCTTACGCAATACTTTGTATCAATACCAGCTCTTCACTACGTGTATCATTAGGAATTCGCTCTAAGAGACAAAGTAGAGTTAGAAACAACAAAACAAAGTGGCAACAGACATAGAAGCAATAAAGGAAAGAATTGCTGGAGTGAGTAATGCATGGCTGCCAACTTTATTTCCGTTGGCTCAACATATGCTGGAATAGTGCGCTCTGGTGACATGTCTTCACCAACAAGACCCCTAGTCTAAAAGGAAGCTACACTTGCTAATGATCTGGTAGAAAATAGAAGTTAATTCATCGGCAATAACACATTAGCTATGTAATATGCCTTTTCAGCACAACTGATATCTCATAATACCAAATAAATAGAATATATACACGAATGAAAGGTAATGCAATCGGCAAACCAACTGCATTACCCCAGATGTTAAAAAAATACGAAACTTGCCTATCTTAATAGAATAATGTTGATAAGAACTCCATAAAAGCGAATCGTCAATGCAAAATGACCTGATTCCCCTCCAGACCACTCATATCGCATTAGATTGGACGCAAGAAGTCTACTTTCCCACATTTGAGGTGGGTCGCACCGGCATTACTATCACTCTTGGCAACCATGTATCAGCTGAGTGTGTTTATGGCCATGTTAAACTATTTTGATGAAAATGTATTTTTATTCTGTCGTTGTTGATGCGATTGGGTGTAGAGTGCAGAGGATAATGCACCAAGGAATATTTACATAAACGGTTCCAACTACAAAGTTAAGTAGCCGGTGTTATATATAACCTTATTTAGCCTTGGTCAATCGGAACACCCACTGGCCAGGCGCTCTCAGGATCACAAGGAAACAATGTTATGAATCATGAATGAAACAAAATGTGTAACCCAGCGTTTTCCACATGGTCCGCGTTATTAAATCTCCCGAGCTCAGCTCGAAAAGGTCCCGAGTAACATGATATCTCCGATAGGTAAAAAGACTTCGATGAAATGTATCTATAGAGATTTAATGGTTTGTGGAAACGAGAGTGCAACCGAGATTAATGACAAGCAGGGAGAATGAATGAAAAAAAATTTTCAGCAATTTCGAGTCTAAGTAAAAGTCTTATGAGTGCTGACCACGCTTAATCTTACATATTATCTCAATTCATTCTAGATCATACATGGGCTTCTTAAAAAGTTTTCTGCCCGCCCTGTTCGCGCTGGTCTACTATTTGTCCGTTGCAACAATATTAAGCTTACAATAAGCATTATTGTTCGAATTGTTTTCGTCAGAGTGAGATGGTTTAATGAAGGAAACGAAAATGCAGTAAGTTTACTGATAGACTTTAGACAAAATTTATTTATATTTAAATTTGATCTAAAAATATTCAGTTTGATTTTTGTGTGACAATAATATTATCTAGCGTCATCTAGGTCCGAGGATAAACCTTTAATCATCATTTCATAGCCAGGCCCTGTTGATGCCAAATAGTACAACTTGTAACCTCGCTCGAAAAACAATAGAACCAAGGCTCCTTTGCAATAAGATTCACGCATTGTAATGATCGAGTCTCCGACTCTGCTACGAAAAGACAAAATTTGGTAATAACAATATCCCATCAAATGAAGCATTTGGCCAATAAATAAAAAATATAACACTGATAACTCCATCCCAGTTAGTGGCGATCAGGTGCGTCGACATCTCAACTTTAACTTGCTTTGCGGTTGGTTTCAGATATATTGTTCATAGAAGAATGTCATTGGTCTATAGAAGGAATCATAAATAATCATACCACAAGACCACTCTATAAATTACATTTCTGAAAATGGAGGAGACCGGCTTATACACAATTAACAAAATTATCATTTTTGTATTTTATGGGGCACTCATAGGGCACAACTTAATATTTCTTAGAAAAACAATTGACAACGAGTTGTCCATATATAGCCCAACTCACCTATCTTATCGACTTCTTGTCGAGATGGTTGTCATTGTCGAAATGTATCCTCGTACATCTTTCAAATTATAGCCATGTGGAAGGTACCTACAGAATCCATAACACAAGGTGACTAGACATCAGGTTCCTGTGGGGTTTCATTCGGAATAACCTACCAAGCTCACAAAGGATTAATAGTCAACACCGCTTTCATAAAGCCTAATGTGATAGACCTGTATCTGCGGTCATCAAAGTTGACCATGCTCATAAGCCCTATAGATATAATACCGATCTAGTCCTTTAGACCCAAACAGCTATCTGCTATTAAATTTCCTGATTTACTCTTCTCACCGAACATTTTGTTGGTGAAAGATTGAAAGTTATGTCACAATCTCCAGACGTCAATCTTCTCAAATAGCCGTATTAAACCCACGATAAACTCACTTAACCAGAAAACATAGAGATTCAGAGTGTGGAATATGATTAGCGGACACCCGCAGGACCGAGGCCTACAAACATATTCAACTTCATTTCCATATCGGGCCTCTTAAGTTCCTCATATATACTTCTTGACATCGTCCCACGCCTCCACATACACTCCATTTAATGTAAGAACAGTAATACTTATCCATTTTACTAGGATAGTAAAATTGTCATCTCGATACCACACACGCTAGAATGGTTTGCCTCTTTTTATTTCTATTACTAGTAACCTCCCTAGGCTTTTCTTCATGACGAATTATTTTTGCAAATTCAAGCCCATTTGCAAAGAAAAAGCCGCTTTTATATTGCTAGTCACTTGACTACGCGTCTGCATACCGCCTATTTATAATCCCTACATCCTGTGCCTTAATATCTCATGGTTGAATTCAAAGACAATAATTATACTTACCTTTTCATAAAGTATCGTAGTCAGCATCATCCTTGACAGAGTAACACATTAATAGCTTGGTATTAATCTTCCGAATCCAGTCTCATTTTAAGACTCAGAGTATACCCTCGTCATAGCCATAAAAAACAACCCCATAGAGATAAATCTCTTAAATGGTGCTTCCAAAGACGGATTCCACAGTAACTATGGTACCGATACACCCTAATTGTTGCGCCAACTCTCGTATTAATACAAAAGATAACAAAATAACCAGAGCGGAGGTTATCAACTACACAAGGATAAGTAACATTCTTCAAGCATTATACGTGTCGAGTGACTTAAACTTTTCAAAACGGTCTCCGCTTCCATGGTTCCCCAAATATACATTCTGAAGAGAAATATAGAGAAAATATGTTACCTGATAAATCCGCCCGGAGACTTTACCACCACAATACTGGTATCTTATCCCGCCAAGAACACATGAATCCCGACGGGCAAAATATAGTACAAAATTGAAAGAAATAGCCCCCCGTTTTATTCTTTTGTTCCTTGCTCCTCTCTCAGAGTAGGAGCTCAGCCTACAACAAACAGATGAACCGAAAAATGACAGACCCATGTATGTAACTCCAACCAGGGGCCTGGCCCAGTCTTCCATGAGATTAAAACATGAACAGCTTAAAGGACAAAAACATGCTGAACTGAAATCTCCACATAAAGTTCAAAAGTATGGACCAACTGCTCTCGTGAAGTATACGGCACTGAATTAATTCAAATCCTTTAGATTCATAGATTGATTTCAGTGCTCATAAATCATCTGTAAATTTTACTTTCAGTAAGGGGATTGAGTTCCATAAGCATTCTCCATAGCCTTACATCAATACTTACTCAGGCATAAGTGTTCTGCAGTTCCAAGTTCATCAATGAAAGGGTAAATCAATAGTATTTGAATAAATAACCTAGAGGAACAAAACAGAGGAGCATCAAGGCCGCTAGTCCCAGGAGAACTTTAGCAATTGAACACCAAAACAGAGATCAGGTTCCTGACAGCTGTGATGATCAGCAATAGTTTAAAGCCAACCAACTTCAAGACAATGATCGACATCAGTTGACACATCTGTCTCCTGAGTAACTAAAATACAATGAGCACATTACCAACATATAAGCCTAATAGTTCCGAGAATAGGGAACAAATATGCTTCTGTCCACATACGAATTGATTCTCTTCAGGGAACATAAAAGAATAGCCCCAACTACAGATGCAGTAGTGTGAATGATCTTTCATCTGTGTTTAAGTCTCTCAAAATAACAAGGGAAACCACCACAGTCTATTATTCTTATGCAAACGTAACGCATCAATGATAACAATCTACAGCATTCACAAGAAATAATAACTTCCATCACATTTTTTGGAACACATATAAACCCAAATCAATGAACAACAATCTACTGCATATCACAATGCCTCATTCGCAATTGCTTGAAAATTTTGTCCCGAACAAAACAAGGTGCCAAAGATGTATTCACAAATATTGCCTTCTTAATCAGCTTGTCCACTCGCAGTAAAGCAAAATCGACCATAAAACATCCAACAAGAAATAATAGTCACCATAAAACTTCAATTTATATGTCACATAATATTCCATAGCTAAAGTACCTGATGAAAGTCACCGGAACCCGACCCGGCAGAACTGCCAGAGGTGTTGCTGACGCGAACTGGAACACATTCAATAATTCGTCGGAGCTTAATCTCGAGGTCCTCGTCCTCGGGGTTGGCAGCAGGCGGCTTGTACTCTACTAGGGCGGTAGATGAAGAAGAAGAAGGCGGGGGAGGACGCGGAGGGAGAGCGGCAGGAGACCTGTCCGCCACTGAAACCACCTGCAAGTCTCCCGCGGCGACCGAGGTTGCCCTTCCCGACGAGGATGACATCAACGATTTTAGCGTAGGACACCGAAATCCCTAGGGTTTGAATTCGGGAAAGTTTATAGCAACCATCGCCGGAATCTTAAGGAAAGACAACAAATTATAAACTACAGTATTTTGAGCAAAACAATTCAGGTCGGATTTAAATGAAAATATCAATTTGGGGAAAATAATTTCAAAAATAAATTTAAAAAACTCATGTAGAGTGATGTGAATTTCCGTTATAAAATCTAAACACATCAACTCAAATTTGTCCATAATAAATATTTTATAATATATGAATTCAAATTTACAAAAATAATGAGATAACGTAAAATGATTTAATGCAATTTACCTCATAATATTATAAATGCGCAACTTGCCCTCTATAAAGAAAAATAACAATTTACCCCCTCTATGTATATATTGATTCTATATGACTCGATTACATATCTTACTTTTAATTTATTTTAATTGATCATTCCAAAATTTTAGCTAGGATGGCAAAAAACTCATTCTCTTGTGCTTCCTTTTTTTCAATAAATGATATGTAATTATGATGATGGTGTCTCTGACTCCGCGCGTTTTTCATTTTGATTCCACATTCATAACCTTCAGTTTAACGAATGTTTTTGCCGGTAGCATGTAGTCTGGCTAGAAATACTCTATGATCCCACAAGTTTATGAAAAAATTTGACACGAGTGGGCAGTGTATTTAAGTCTGTCGCCTTTTCAGTTTGCTTCAGCATTCCTCATTGAGTGAAGGCAACGATAAGCAGAGTATAGGGTAGAAGAGAATTCTTTTCCATATGTTACGTGGTGTGTATGTGATTTTTATCTATCCTTTACAAAAAATTCACATAGTGCAATTATGAAAACTTGCATTAATATAGCCGATATTTGGCTCATGACTTTAGATACTATATCTTATCATAGATTCTTGATCTTCTCTTAGCTGTTCTGATGCCTCGACCTTCAAATTTCAGATTAAAATATTGCTCCAATTATGTGGAAGATTAAATATTCTAAATATAATCATCAAGATTTTAATTTGTGTTTCTATCATATCCTACATAACAGTGTTAATTATTTAATAGTTATATATCGCTCTATCTTTCATACAATATAATATAATTACAATAAGCTCAATTTCTCAAAAACCATACAACATCACTACTTTTGTCTAATTTTAGAATAATGACTTTATATATCACACAAATATCTATTTTTTCTCTTATTTTTATGGATAAAAAACGTACATAATAGCACTATACACTTTAGATCTTCAATTCCAGTGCACTAATTGTTAATGAGGCATGTTTCTGGTAGAGGAGAGTAGAAGAGTGATAGGACCATGGAATGATTGGTAACAAGTAGCATTCAATGAAAATAAAACTGTTTAGTGATAGTGGGCAGTATAATATTCGAATATATCGATTGTTATAAATTTGTTTCATCTTCGAAAGAGCTTTACATATTCTCAGAGAAATACGTAAAGATTAAATTCCCTCGAGCCACATTCAATTTCATATTTTTTGATACTTAAGTCATGTGATTAGCTATTCTTGGGAAATAAAATTATCCGAGTTTCTATGTTGATGTCGTAGTTGAGTCAATCGTGATACGTTGTGTCGTTACTTTACTACGTGAGTTACAATTTCTGTTCTACCAGCACTCATCTCAATACTTCATCTCTATTATTAGCTTGTTTCTTACCAAGTGCATATATAAAGATGCCTAATGTATATTTAACTGATGAATCTCGAGTGGCGCATAAAAGATTAGATTCTATGGTCTAATTGTCTTCTCCACTATCATCCCAGTTTGATTTGTTCGATCTGGCTGTCTGAGCTGGTTTGATCAGGGCTCTAGCCCCTAGATGCGCAGCTATAGCCATTGCGCTATGGAATAAAGACTGTCCTTCGGGCTCCATTTATTGCACAAGATTATAAGGTGCCGCTGATGTATGTGGCAGCCTCACTAAACTAGGAGTTGCTTGTCCTTGTATGAAAAGCAACGACCGTTCTCTCGCTAGGGGAGAGGATTCACCGGTAAAAAGTGTATGTTACCTTTGTATTTGCAAATATTCTTTCGGTGGGTTTTGAGGTCCTTGCATTGGCACCATATTTATGATCCGCACGTTCAAAAGGACATATAGATTACCCCTCTTTCTTTGCATCCTCCCCAAGCAAAAAGCCAAAACCCGAATGTGAGAACCGGACTCTGGATCCATGGTTTTTGCAATGGCAGACTCAGTGGTCGAATACCCCTATGTTCGGAGCCCCCATAATGGTATAAAAGCTTTGAGTAATTTATATAGATATGTTTATGTATGTGTTGTTATCATGTACGCTGGCAAAATGTAGAGAAAATAAATTCGCACCCACTCCTTGACTAGTATTAATGTGGTCTAAATCCAGTGATCAAGGACCCAAATACGAATCAGAAATAGTGAGTGCGTGTTCACAGAGCGAACAAGCATGGCACCTATGCATTCGGGGGTTCATACTGCGTGAATAGGTCTGCGAGGTCTTGGCCGCACGTCACACGCGCAATTCTCTCTGGCTGAGGCCGTCCCGTGGATAATGGGTAACTCCCATCCGGAATGTGGGCCATATAGGATCCATTTACGCTATCCTAGAAATTTTGTCCTATAAAGCCCATTGGTTGTGTGCTTCTGTAGCTTCATACAACCACCATTCTTTTCTGTAATCTGCTCTACATTCAGCATGGGCTGCAGGAGCAAATCAGTTCAGTCGCCTACTTCATTTTTTTGCTTTATTATTACTTAAGTGTGTTTGCCAATGGTTCCTATAAGATTTGAATGACTGAGCTTGAAATTCCAACCTTGAACTAAAGCAAATTTATATCCTGAATATGGTTTCTTTCCCCAGCTCGAGCAGGTGTCTGATTAAGAAGAATAGACCGAGAGCTCCGCACCCGTTGATCATTCCGAAGGTTTAAGTTGAGACGGACCTCCTCATTTCACCGACCCCTAAACCACCCGAGAAAGTATGATTGATGCTTACCAGGTCATCGGTGTCCGTGCTACCTCGCCGTCAGTTGTTGTGCGTTTTCTTGAGACAATGTCTTTCTTACAGTCAATTAGCATATGCATAGTTCTTCAGCGACTAGCATATATGTCAATTGACTACTCAGAGAATTTACCTACCATAGAGTGAGCTCGACCTTGAAGGTATCAGTATGTGTAGTATTTTACCGGAGATTGGCGTCTCAGAAAAATTTCTCCCAACTAAGGAGGGCCAGATCAACTTTACCCGTCGATCGGTATTTTGACTCCCCTGCCACTTCGCAAATTAGTGTGGCCACTCACAACTCAGCGGATTAATTGAGCCCGCGCAAATGGTCTAGGGCGTGTCCTCAGAAATGTAGATCAATAGTGGATTTAAAGGTACCCAGAATTGGTATAAGAGTGAGTCGATAGAAGTGGATCAGCGCAAACGTCCATACTTAGGACTTGGAGTGTTTTCGCGCCAAGTATAGGAATGGAATTTCAGGAGGTGATGTGAAACACTTGGTATTTAGCAGTAGCTGAGTTTGATTCCGTAATTGAGGTTCTTATGGAAAAAAGTTGTTGATACTTCTTACATCTCTTGGCAGCCCTAGTGGACCGTCTTTTTCTTTTGGCTTAATTTTGTCTCATTTGTTTCTCACAATACCTAGTTGCTTTGCGCGGTGTTCACCTCTGTTGGTTTAGCGATGGAGAGCTGCAGTAATCCTTATACGTCATTGATTTTATCTTTGTGAAGCTCATAATAAAATAAGCTGCAGGATTGGACTATATATTCTGAGAGCTAAGAACTGTTGTAGCGGCTATCCAGTCAAGGGTTTACTAGTAACTTAGGATTGGATACAATTATCATAGTTCTCAGATATGTTTCAGACATTTTCAGTATGTAGGATGTGGATGCACCGGTGACAGTGGTTACTAGATACTAGAAAAATGAATGGTAAGTCGAGATCACAGTAGCATGTTTCTGTACCAGGTTCATCCAGAATGGTGTCCTCAAAAGTTAGAATTGTTCTGTGTTCTACTGTTCTCATGCAATGAGCCACCTCAAAACTTAATTCCCAGTGCAGCACCAATGAAGGCGAACGTACTCATGAGATATAAGCAAAACACAACGAACAGATGCACTTTATAAGGCTGCGAATGGCCAATTCCAAGTTACAGATTCAAGGGGTCCGCATATATCAGAGTTTTTAATATCTAACGTGTGCTCACATTACACTCCAAACGGGTCAAGGAGCGTCGCTTTTTCTGCTTCGCCATGTTACGGAGTATGGCTCTTCTACTCAGGTCGATCAATTCCACCATATTTACAACACTATGTTTAGGTTTTTCCCATTTCTTTATTATAGAAGGTTTAAATCCTCAATGCCTCGATTTTCAATTTAGTATCATCTCTAAACTCAAGTCCTGGATTCTAGTCCCCTCTTGAATAATTTAATCCTATAACGAAGCTTACTATTGTGTAATACACTTAATTTAATATCGTGCGCTTTACGCCATTAAGCACCCTTCATGAAACTTATCAAGGTATAATTTGCATTGTACTAAAGTGTGAGCAACCAGATGCCAGAAATTAGCAGTGATGGTAGAAACACATTTTCTTGGAACCATATTATATGTTATTCTAATTCTAATGTTCCACTGCGTGAAAAAGCTGTGGCAAAGTATTTCTGTACTCAGGAGTCCCAATCTTCCTTTTGTGCATAGATACTGTCATATATGTGGCTATTGACCAGAAGAACCATTAATAGTTGCTGGAGGGTATTTGAATCATGTCTCATGTGCGTAGTAGATCCTGATAAGCCCACAGCTGTGAAGTAAGAACCGAAATGTGGAAATAGAGGAAGAATGTGGCATCTCTTCATTGATTTGCCTCAACAATGAATCAGCTCCAACTAGTAGACTATCTTAAACTGACCTAGACTAATCAGATTTGCGCTAAAGTTTCAGATCTGATTCTGATAAACCACAGAAGACACCGTTCCGGTTCTTCTATTTCTCGAACAGCATGAGCTACTGTGTGAGTAATAATGGGTTAGTATGACGCTTGTAGACTAATGCTTGCATTCTCTCTCTCGCACTACTTTCAGTTATTCCCTATTGTGACGAAAACTATAATCCTTTACTCATCCATTTCTGAGACTTGATTAATTGATCAATTACAATTAAAATTCTAATTCGAATTTCTCACGGCTCCCATCCCCCCCCTCTCATTTTGAACTATTATAGTGAACATCATTAGTGGAGGTACTTTGCATTCTGGAATGGCCTGTGTCTTAGTTTCCTCGACAACATTTTTACCACAGTTTGTTGTCCATTGGTCATAGTAAATTATTGCAAAAATGTCGACGAGATTGACTGTTGCTGAGTTATATAGGAAAGACTTTTATGACTTCTGGTGACTTATAAGGAGAAGCTTTATGAAAAGTGATCATAATTACTAATGAAGTATTAGATTGATGCAGTAGGATTGTCACACCCTTTTTCTGTTAACAAAAAGAATAAGTGTATATAAAAATTTGTCCACCTGTGTGTGGAATTGAAACAAACCGGAAAGTTAGTGGAGGATTACTTGATTTTACTTCAATTTTTCCACCCACTTGTATTGAGGTTAGTGTATTTACACTTTTTTTTAAAATTTAATTTTATTTTATTTTTAATTGCTACAGTTTTTTTGTTATTTTAATATTGGGGCTATCCATTTTTGCTTTTGTTAGTTTCCGGCTGCATATCATTGATCTTGATCCATCATCGGTAACATCTGGTGGTTGGCTGGAAGATACATCCCTTGTGGAGAAATACAAAATCTCAGATGAAGCATATGACAAACTTGATGGTATGTCTTCATCTTTGCTGGCTGAATTTGTATATGTTACAAGTTAGCATCAGATAGAACTCTCAAGATCTTGATCTTGTTTCTCATCTTTCAAAGACCAAATTCGCCTTCATTTAGTTACACATATGGAGAGGATATTGTTAGTTAGAATTTAATCTCATCGTTAAATCATGTGCAATGAATTTGTCAAGTTAATTGGCTTGTTGTGTGCTCTGTATCTATGTCTGACAGTTCAAATTTTACTTTCACACTAATCCCACATTATACCCATATTTTAAATTTACAATATACAACTACATCAGCAGATTAATTACTGTACCTCTTTTTGATGAAGTAAGGCCCAAATAATTGGATTATTGCGTGTTTCAGGTACTTTCAGAAAGTTTAAGGAAAAATTTGGGCATCAACATCCAAATCCGGAGTCTAAAGTATGCATTATATTCTTTGTTTCCCTGCTTATAATGTTCTGATTCTTTCCAAGATTCTTGGAGGGTGACATTCTTTTAATTGGTCAAGAATATTCCTTTGTTTTCATTAACAAAGAAAAAGGATTTACCTTCATCTTGATCTTTAAGATGGATATTTTAATTTATGTTGGAACTTTTTCTGTCTTAAAACTGAAATAACAAATTCTACCAAGAAGCTCACCGACTTTTCATTTTCTATTTGGAACTAATACAGTAATTGCTGCTTTTGGTGTTGAAAATGATTGCTAAAATGGTTGCTGTAATTTAATTTATTCCTTTGGTTTGGATCTATTCATGTTCGTTGTCTTAGTTTCCTTCTTATAAACAGATTCCAGACAACTACATGGAGGATCTTTGTGCAAACATAAAGGTTGGTTTACTCAAGCTGTTTCATTCTCTTTTCTTTTATTAAGGTTGTAACTTTTGAACATTTGCATGTGGACCTTCAACCCACAAGTGTACATTTCAGTCATAGATTCTTTCATGAGGTTGTAACTTTCAAACTTTAAGAATTTAAACTAATCATAGATTGTCGCATTCAGATTTAATATTCTACTGCCAATTTTTTTTTATGGTTTGCCTGTTACCGATTCTATTGAGCTGAATGGCTTGTTTGTAATGGAAATGAATTTTGATGTCTTAGATTTTGAAAAGCATAAATAGAAAACAAGCTTATATTTTGTTGAGTTGCGTCTTTTTATGTGTTTATCCCCTGTTTTTTGTTATATTTCTGTTCATTCTTTTTATTGTTTTTTCATGGTGTGCAAAAATATTGATGATTTGATGCTAACTTTATTTGTTTCTGCTCTTACTCTATTTGTTGTTGATTAAAATTAGGTGGGAGATAGATGTCAAGTTGAACCAGGGGAGAAAAGAGGGGTTGTCAAATTTGTAGGTCGGGCAGAAACTCTTGCACCTGGTTTTTGGGTGGGCATTCAGTATGATGAACCTCTGGGAAAGCACGATGGCATGTATGTGATTCTTAACTTCATTGACATTTCCTATATTCTTTCGAGTAATTAACAACACCAAGTTTCATGCCGCTAATAACTTATGCCATAAAACATGAAGTTGTTATATTCATCTCAAGTAAACGTAGAATGAAAAACATGTTGAGGTATCAATCTGAGCATGATGGCATGCTCTCATGTCCTTGTCTTTCTTTGGTTATTAGGTTTCAAAATTCAATTTTCTTTCTGAATGAAACAGTGTATCGACATTGTGGACTGGTACTATTTATCATTCAGGTTCTGCTATGAATTGTTTCAGCCATCCTTCATATTTAGGAGTTACGGGAAAGGAAATCTATGATGGCGTTAGAGAAGGTTCATAACATCCTCAATATAGATATTATTGTTTTACTGAAACTCTGGTGTAGGATGAAGGATATCTCTATTCCAAAATTTTCGTCCACTTCAGTCCCACTGATTGTGTGATTCGTATCTTTCAGACTTACAGTATATGACAGGGATTCATCTGTGCAGAATCTAAAAGGGATTGTTGGTTTACTAAAATCTAATTAGTTTTGTTAACAAAGATTGATTGACTATTGGACACATTTTAGATAGTTTGCCCAGATCATTACACATTTGGATCATCCACTATTTATTTTTGCAGGGTAAAAGGGAAGCGGTATTTTGATTGCCCCCCTCTTTGTGGTGGAATGGTCAGACCAGATAAAGTAAAGGTTTGTGCTCAGCAACAACCTGTTAATATTCTTTCCCAAAAAAAAAAAAAAAAAACTGTTAATATTATTAACTTCTGGATTTTGGTATCATGTAAAGAGGAGGCATCTATCACTATAGGATGGTCATTTGATGTTGGAGGCAAATTATACAATATTATAGGCCCACTTGAAAATTTTCGTCTAATTGAGAGTACTCCATGTCTGAGAGATTGGGTTTCTTTTTTCACATTTTTTCAGGTTGGCGACTTTCCAGAACGAGATCCTTTTGAGGAAGACGAAATATGAGTTGAGGTTAGGTCACATCCGGCATCTATGAGAGTAAAAATGTAGAACATTCATATTCTCATCGTATTTTTGGGGAATATACCGACATGGAATGTAACATATTTAGAGCTTCCTGAGCTAAGCCTGATTAACACCGTTCTGTGGGAAAATTCTAGAGTACTTTTTATGACTTTATACCAATATGGTTGCAGTCTATCTGATCAATCTATTAAGAACTCACTCACTTTGAACAATGAGTGAGAGATGAAATGTGCAACTCATATTTGGTTGATGATTATTTTTGATTCTACATGTCATTTTTTGTTGGCAGATGATAATAAAGTTTCTTATGAAGATGCAGATATCTGGTCAGGAAACTAAAATCTCAAAGGGAATAAATGTAAATGGTTCCACTTTCATCCTATAATCCTAAACTAAGCTCAATGTCTGAGAACAAGGTTTTATTACACACTTTAACTTCTACAAAATGTTACCGGAGCCGAGCATTTTGTAATATTACACTTGTAAAGAAAGGTTAAAAAATTGCACGTTCCCTGCAAGTGCTGACGATTACTCGAATAGTCATGACACAGAGTCGACTTAGTCTGAGGTGAAAAGAAGATGCTAAAAAGCCCTGCAAAAAATGCAACGAAAACCAAAAAAAAAAAAAAAAAAGAAAAAGAAAGAAGCCGGATTCTTGCATTCACCTTTTGATATATATATATATATATATTTGCTGTCAGAAGATAAGACATATGGAAAAGAATGAGACTGTACAAATAACAGACTTGCCAGTTTTCGCTAGAATAAGGACCGTATGGTAGCCTCTCCATCCATATTTTACATGCCCAATGCCCATGACTCCAAAACATGGGAAGCTCACCTTCTAACAGGAAGTTAGTCGATTGATCCTATGGTCAGCATGATCAAAGGTACAAAAAGGGCTGCTGCTGTTGATCTGCAAGAACTAGTCGGGGTTGGTGTACTCGAGCAACATATGTGGTGACCGGTAAATCTTCACCAGCGTCCAGTAAAGAACCTCTTCCACTCCAAGTTCACCTTCTGCTCTTGCTGCGTATATATCCTCACAGATGGCTATCAGCCTGGACAGGGGAGTCGACAATAGTATTTAGCAGAATAAGTCATGTGCAGTAAGAAACCGGTATAATCAGCAAGAATAGGTTTCAAGTGAACTGTGAACTCAGACAAGAAGTGTAAAATACTGTTTCATATCCACTAATGGATCAACATAGTGTAACAGTATTACCTGTCGCATAAGGGAAGATTCTCGTATGGTATCCTCATCCGCAAGTCAGAGCATTGCAGTCTGATAAACCGGCCGACTGCTAGTACAAATGTGATGTAGAGACCCCAGATGCTGAATTTGCTGAGAGTCTCACCTAGAAATCCCTCTAAAATAATATTGTGGACTATTAACACTGCCATATCCAAAACCATTGTTTGGGTCAATATTCATACATGATGGAAGAGACGTATACTTACGTGGGGTTTCCTCTGATACAATGACAGCCATGGGCCCCGATAAGCCTCGACAACCATATGCATCCAAAGAATTAATATCATGGAACGACCACCACTTGGAACTCCCGTGATGTAAGACAAGATCCGCACTGACATCATTTACCTGTTCATAATTGATAACTTAACCACTCTTACTTTTGATATCCCAAGTTAAGGGCAATAATCAAACCAATCTCAAACAAATTCTTGTCGATCCTGATTTCAGCCATTGTTATATAATCTAGAGAAAATGTGTGAGATTAAATGACAGCCCGTGACGTAAGGTACATTTGAGCATGTTAGCATGTATGGCTGGATTATGATGTAAAGAAGATTCAAAAGGATACCTCCATTACAAATGGTCTAACTTCTCCAGAACCGGTGACCCGGAAAAATCTTGGATAAATGTTGAAAGTCCTAAAGCTGCTGAAGGAACCATTCAGAACCCCCTCAACTTCTGATGAATTTGGAAGATCTAATGGATCAACACTTCTTTCAAATTTCACAGTCTCCTTTCCTTTCGGCCGGTCCCTTGTAAGAACCCAAGAAAATTTTATTTCCATGTCACTTAGTGACATGGTAAACTGCTTCTGAACTGCGTTTGGGACAAGCCAAAGGGTACTGGCGTCAGTTTGGCAACAAATGAGCTGAATGTCGTTCACATTATAGGAATCCAAATAATGCTGGGGATCAAGATCAACACTTGAATCAACTTGATCCCATGCAAGCCTTTCACAGAGAGTTGTGTAGTACAAGGTCAGCCTTCCACCAGCTGTCTTGATGTCAAGCTGAAAACTGGCATCATTGATCGGATTTGCTATGTTTGTTGGATTACCGCTGCTGTACATCTGTAAGAGAACGGTCAGTTTTTGTTCATAAAAAATTACAAATCCTTCGGATGTTGTTTATCGTGTTTATTGCCTAATCACCTTTTCAAATTCACCTATGTTCTAAACGAGGAGGTACAAATGATGAAATCAACTACATCATATTAAATCATCCAAACCAATCAATAACATCAGAATATGCAAATATCTGGCTAACACCAAAACTAAAAAAAGACTGAGTCTTTTTCCTTACCATCATTGGAGCCCAAATAACACAGATTAATATAAAGAACAGACAGATGCCATTGCAAAACTTAGTCATCTTAGTCTGCTTCTCTCCTTGTTTATGAGTAGCTCTATTCAGAACATTGTCGCACTTAACGAGGTACAAGCTTGCATTTATGTCCTCCAACTGAAAGTGATATAAAAACATCAGTTTATTTTCAACTTTATTTTCTGTAGCTTGGAAATTTAACTAAACCAAATAGTAGGCTGAATGCATGCACCCCCAGACATATTTTAGCAAATATTTCCCCGTTTCATATGAGTTTCAACCCATTGATTTCACAGGGAACTTATAAAATTTCACTTCTCAGATTCCCCCTCCCTCCCCAGACATGCATTATATGTAGAGCAGTCATCAATGTAAACTTGAAGAACTTACTTTCAGCCAGTCATACATTGTCAAAGATGTAGTTGTACACGACCAATCAAGGACGCATCTCAATTCATATAGAAAAGGCAAAGCACGATACAGCCTGTATCCTAGATAGTTAACACGAGAAACTTCGCTGGTGAGGAACTGGCGATACAATGTGCTTTTGTTAGGTATACCATGTCGAATTTGCATTGCTTGTAGTGCCAGAGAAACTGCTTTAGTAAGATATATAGCTCGAAGGGCGAATCCAGCAGCATTCTGCTGGGAACCATCCATGTTCCAAGCATATTCAGTGACAGCATATGTGGACAGAATGAGGTTGAAAAGGTAGAAGATGACCTTTCCGGTCACAAATGAACACAAGTATATGACACGATCAACAATCATCAAAAAGAAGATTATCTGCACGAGAAGAGAAACCAAGCAGATTAAGGAACCAAATAAAGAAGTGCTGCTTAATCAAGGGAATACAGTTACCTTAGAGAAAATCAGAAATCAAGTTGATTTTTAAGATCATGATTCAGAAACTCATGTAGACATGATATATAATTCCAATTCACAAGATAATCTGCTTACCATTAGAATAAATACAAACTCTTTAGGGAATTGATCCTCAAGCTGATAATATTCAAGAAATTCACTTTTATTTTTTATAACAGATTGATAGAATATGGCCACAAGAAAGAATACGGCCAAATCAGCCCCAAAGACATAGGCATAAAGATCAATTTCTCTTTTACCGCCTCCAATCACTGAGACTATAGGGTATGGAAATCCAATTTTTTCAGCAAGTCCCATGGATCTTGCTTTAAGGATCTCCTTCGCTACATCAGCTGCTGGAGTAAGAGAGTTATATTGTTCTGCTGGTTCACATTCGGCTGATGGCGAGGCATACACCACCTCAAAAACAACCAAGGCCACATTTGCATTTTCAGAATTCTTCTCAATGCTTTGAATTTGAACCTTACTGGCACAAGGGCAATTATTGGGCTTTTCATTCTTACAGTTTTCATCATGCACAAGCTGCAGAAGCTGATTTATTCCAGACTCTATCCTCTCTGGTTGAATCCCATCCTTAGGCCATAGTTTGACATCCATGGACAATTGAACAAAGTATGGAGGAGATTCTGCTTCTTGTGTTAGAGATTTCCAGTGCTTAGAACAGCTGCACACCACCATTTCAACCATTTGTTCCATTAAATTGAAAACCTTCTTTGCTTTCTCACTCCAGCTGGAACCAGATTGAAGCTCCTTGCAGTTCATAAATCCCCCTTTACAATTATTGAACCCAACCGAATACCATTCTCCATCTTTTGCAGTTATAGAGCACTGTATCAGAGTAAATAAATACACCAAAAATAGAGGTAGCAAACTGATAACAAATGATGAGGTTATCCTTTCTGTAGGAAACCCCAACTCTCGTAGAAGACCAGACTGGATGCTGAAACCACAATGTTGGATCATTATTTGGTACAAATACTGAATCAAAACATTAAATTCTGTATAGATAAGCATGACAATCCAGAAGACGTAATTTGGCCCAGTATTCACACATAGAGCATATAGGAATAAAGCCGCCAAGTAAACCATGGAAAGCAAACTGAAATTCCAGAGAAAAACAATGATAAAACAACAGTAACACACTACATCGTTATTCGATCTCATCTGGGACCATATATAACAGAATATCCGTCCAATCTGCAGACTGGCAGAATCAGAAGTTCTACTCTTCTCAGACTGCACCGAGGAAGAACGATTGATATTTTTATGTTTAATATCTGTGCTTCCTCTGTCATTTAAAGCTTCTGAAGATGAGGGCTCATTGGAATCAGAGTCTTCAGATGCAATATTCAAAAAACTAACAAGATCACTAACTGCCTGATTTCCAATTGACTGTACTTGGGAAACACCATCACCTAGTAGCTGAACAGCAGAAGCTAAAGAGTTTTCTATTGATTGGCTTTTACCTTTCTTTGATTTGTCCGAATCATTAACAGCATTGTCACCAGCATGCTCCTCAAGTTCAGCTATCTCACTAAAAGAAGCTTCCATTAAGTGCTTTGTATAATCTGCAGCTAAGGGGCTTTCCCCTCTTACACTACTGGGATATTCGTTCATATTTAATGAGAAACCTTGATCGGGATCGATACAGCCATCCCGTTTCTCGAAGTTACCAAAGTCTTGCATAGTAAGTGAAGCATTCCTCCTCCGCCTCACACCTCCATTAGTGGGTGATTCGTTGCCGTAGGCTGTAGTGGAATTCATACCATGTAGCTGAATTTGAAGGTTGAGCATCTCAGATTTCATTTTTTCCACTTGTAAGTTACGCTGACTTTTATTCTCCTCAGATTTGCGTATGTGCTGCAACTGTTCAGTCTTCCAAGCAGCCTTTTTCTCTTGCTCCTGTACAATTGCACCAATTTGTTCCGCTTCAAGATATCGAAATACATAATTGAACTCCGAGGAAGAAAACATATATGACTGACATGATACCAAAACAAAAATGATCATTTCTACCAGAACAGATCTCGAGGTAATCCTAAACCCATAATCGTACTTATAAAATCCTATCACCTCATATATGTAATCAACTGTTTCACACTTCCCAGAGCTAAAATCACCAAAAAATGGAGACTGGTAGGCCAGAGAGAGAACAATTACAGCAAAATTGTAAATGCGCAAATACTTGAAGATCTTATTCTTCTTCTTCAGTATGGTAAGCCTCATGCGGAAGAAAATAAGAGCAAAACCCAGGTAACCGAAATGCAAAACGTCATACTCCAAGGTACCCGTTATCAAAATCAAAGCAAGTACTAGATCCAATAGATGACAATAGCAGTAAACCCTCAAATAATCAAGAAAAGTCCACATGCTTTTGGTTTCAAATGAGAGATCTCGCCAAACAAAAGCATTTTTCCGCTGAGAAACCATCTGCTCATACGTAAATGACCATGAAAAACCAGATGCATGATCCGCACGGAGTTTGAAACATGTAAGCATGAAGACCACATAATAACTGATTAGCATGCGAGGATCATCAACTACAAGGCCTGCCAAAGAAAGCAATGCACTTAAGTGAGCATAAAACAAATAGAATTCAGCAGAAAACATCATGACAACAATCTCAAGATTAGAATTGCTCCTGAATAATCTAACCCTCACAGTCAGGGCAGGAAATTTTAGGGTAAAATACGTAAACAGATTGCGCCTTTGGAAGCTTACATGAGATCATGTGTACCTTTGACAGTTTTTACACAGCATAATGTACTGGCTTTGGTTTTATTGGGTGCCAACACCCCATGCAAGAGCTTTCTCAAAAAACAAGTTCAGCGTAGGACTTCTAGATGAGCCATTATACATATGGATAACCAAAGCTCTTAAAAATTACGTAACTTCCATAACTAACTTTATCCAAGAAACCCTTTCATCAAGTTCCCAACATAAAAGCTTGTGAAAGGAACAATCCTAGCAACATTCATTTTTAATGTGATTGCTATTTTTCTTCAAAAAACCAAGTACTTATACATGCACAAAGAGAAGAGAAGAGGAGAAACCAAAAAATTATAAAGATACAGGAAAATAGTTTCTCGAGTAGCAATTAACAAAGTAAAAGAGAAAAAAGCACTCACACGTCCGCGCACACACACACACACACATACCCAGCCAACATTTTTCACAGTAGTAGAAATATATATTTGAGTTTTTCCAGCAATCATTGCAGCGTGCATTGCTCTCGGTGGCTAGTTGTCGATTCAAAGGCATCATGCTCTTCCACATTGCAAAATATTCAGCCAGAAGAACAGTAGCAAACAGAAAGGCAAATATCGGCCAGAGTTTGCGTATGGTAGGACGTGGCAGAAGAATGCAAGTGGCAAGACATGCAATATAGACCATAGAAATCGCATTTAACAAAGCAAAACTGGCAAGCAGTAGAGCTATCATATTGATCTCAAGGCCAAAGAGGTTGGACATGTTTTCCATCCAAAACTTCAAATAAACTCTTAGCGTTGTCTTCTGCATTTCAAATCTCTCCTGTCTCAAGGCAACAATCCGTTTCTTCTTCCACTTGTAACTTTCAGTCATTGTTCCCCAGATATAATCATATTTTCTGTTGTTGCCATCACAAGCACCTCTGTGGGAGGACGAACCCTCAGATTGTTGATAAATATGAGGCCTGAGATATGACCATGAATTTCTTTGTTCCATCATTTGTGAAGAAAGTTCCCTAGATCCAGATAATGACGGGTTATCCTGGTCAGATATTGAAACAAGGTGAGAGAGATCTTCTGCTGAAACAAATAAAGGACAAGGTTCCTCTGATCCATCTACATTCAACAGAGAACTAGGGATCATTTTCAACCAGCGGAAAACATTGTACTGAAGAGTACATGCAACAACCACCAGCACTTTTGGCCTCAAGCCTGCTTCTAGTCCCTCAAAACTGGGTCTATAAACTTGTAGACCCAGGAAAAGAGACCATTCATGGTGCTTCTGACCAGGAAACATTTTAGCCTGTTTACCCCACATCTGAAATAGATATTCAGCTGTCACCAGCAATCCTGTGTAAATTAAGAATGATGTTGATGGGGCTCTGGACGCTTTAGGCAATGCTGAACAGAAGACCAGACCTAGAAGATAAAAAAATCCAAATGCACTTATTGGAGATAATGATGCGTAAAACAGCGCAACAAAAAAAATCTTTTGACTGTGCCAGATCAAAAACCGTTTGGTGAACCCCGATATTCCCAACTGCAATGGATCGGGATCTTGGGATTTCAAGTGTTCACTTTGTCTTCTCTCATAGCTATAAAGTTGCATGACAATCATGATTGCTAAACACTCCGAAAGATTTTCTGACAAAGAAGCTTCCATATTATAGCCAAAGCTAACAAGAAGATCAAACTTTGAGGACATCCATGTCTCAAAAGTGGGGAAAATGCTTAGTATGTAAATGAAGACAAAAACGGCAATTGCATATACTTTGAGTGGAAACCATAGACGTCTTTTTGTCTTCTCATCAAGCTGTCTTCCAATGATCCAGACAAGGAGAAGGAAAATGTAACCAAATGATATGTAATTGGGTCTGACAAGGTAGACAGCAATAAGAATGGTGAGAAATGCAATATAGGTTCCAAATGATCTGTATGTAGACAAGACCTTCTTCCCAATTGCATTCAGATACAATGCTATCCTTCTTTCTGAAAGAAACAAGATGAGCATGTGTGAAATACAATATTTATAGTTGATTCCTTTAGAAACCACCGCAACTAAGAGCTAGGTCGAGCATGTGTGAAATACAATATCTATAGGAACCCACTTAGTATGATTGTTCTTAAGGTTAGGAAACTCTTAAAAGCATAATCATATTTTCTCTAAAGCGACTGTGAAGGTAAATATAGTTGTAACATGTGAACTAAATGGGAATGTTGACAATTTAACCTTGAATAAAGTTATGCACTTGCATAGAGTTACAATACCATGGGAACAACTCGCAGAATTTTCTCTGATGTTGGAGGTGGCATAAACTGACAAAAGAACTGATTTGCTTAGACCAGCTCTCAGGATGCTAAATCCAATTGGAGGACAGGCTGTGTGCTGAACAATCGCAGAAAATGAGAACAACATTTCAAATCCATGGTTATAAACGGCACAAAAGCATGCAAGTATAGCTATTTCCAGGAAGTCCAACGAACTATCACTTTCAAGGAGACCTACATGCATTTTGTAGCCAAGTAAAAGGAAAAAGTCAGATATGGTGAAATACAATGGAAATAAAAATTGAATAATGCAATTACCAAAACACATAAAAAATTAAGATCAATAAACCATACCTAACTGTGATAGCACATCCAAACTTGTAGAACCCTTTTGTTCCAGTTTTCTGGAGACCAGATTCAGCTGAAGAATGTACAAAATTGCGAAATGAGCCTCACAGAGAAGAATAAGAGATTGGCGCATCCTTTTATTGACCTTATGGCTCAAAAGATATGCAAAGAAGAATATCACTGAAAGGAAACAAAGAATTCATTTACCAATCAGTGCATTAAACTGTAACACATCTCCAGTTGTTCAATTACACTAGGTTATTAGAAAAAAATAAAAATAAAAAGGAAATGTACACTAATCCATGTTTCTGAGTTTCACATACTATAAGCAGCGTGGATGAAACCAGGTTTCGTAGCAATTAGGAAAATCAGCAAAAGCATAATAGCCCGAGAACACTTGCGCAGACCCCAAGCAATTGTAGCCACTACTAAGACTTTGGCATCTTCTTTTACTGCAATTATATATGAAATAAGTAAAATAATCAGGATTAATGTGAAATGAAGGTGACTTCAGCAGAAAAGAAATTGCAGGACAAGCTTAACAATGAGCGGAACACTAATAATACATCCATCTTTGTCTACAATAAGGGGATCAGAGTAAAATCATAGGTGCCATCTACAACCTAATCAGAATGACAAATCACGGGAAACTTAAAGAAGTTTGTGGTGACTCTAAACCTGAGAACCTCAGCTAGTTAAGACGGCATGAGCCAAGTAGCGCAAGGAAAGGTGATTAAACATGGACCATTCCAATATAAGAATTGAGCCAGACATATGCTTTCTCAAAAGCATTAGAATTGCAAGCCAAGAGAAATTATTACAAGGGCAACCCATCCCAGATAGGTTAGCAGTCAAACAACCACAACTGGCTCGTGCAAGATTCACTTATTCAAGCAGTGGCATTTACAGTCAGTGATCAGAAGTGAAATACATGTTGGCCAAAAGTGAAATAAAGCAAAAGGGTACACATTATTTTTCCAGAAACAATTTAGTTTCAAATTGTCAATGCTGGAAAAAGACTTCCACCTTCCTCAGTCTCATTCTCAGAAGATAATCGCCTTTCCTCGTTTGATAGGCATAGAAATACTGAGTTGTTTACAAGGTTCCCAAGAGCTACAAGAATCCCAAGACAGAACTGTGCTAGAAGGAAGAAACCAGGTATAGGATAGTGCCATAATCCAACCATCTCCCAGATCTCCATATCCTAAGTAGAAAGGAGAACTTTCATCAACTTTGCTTGAACTTATACTTTACAAACTCAACTAGAAGGTGTAAAAGATAAGAAGTACCTTTCCAGCTTTCAACTTCGTGTATGCAAAAGCCACATTGAAAACATAGGTGCTCACAGCCCACAAGAGAATGAAGACAAGAAGCAAGCCGTTCAACCGATGCAAACGGAACAAAGATGGAAAAGCATACAAAATATAGCCGACATATGCAAGTAATCCAAATGCACAAATACTTGCAAAGTGGAAGCTCCAATACGAAAGAGCGAACAGGGATATCTGCCATATTTACATCTAAAGCTTTATAATATAAGAAAGGAAAAATGAAGAGCATGCGTAAAATTACATTATCATGAAACATTAACTATTAACATCTTTGTTTCTGTCAAGGTTGATAGTATCAAGTTTGTAATCACGTACCGGGAAGCCATATGTAAACCAGTTGATACTAAAAATCCTGAAAACTGGTCCCCTTAATAAAATGTTGGTATGTCTTACACCAGACCTGCAATCAACAGGAACAAGTTAACAATACTAGTAAAGTGATATAACATAAATTTTACCATAAAAATGAAAAATGTGAGGGGACAAAACAATCTACGGCCAAAATGTCTAATTCAGGCTAAAATTTACTAGGGTGAAACTTAGAGCACTGTGATAGAAACACACTAAGAGTATCATCGTCATTTATGCTATTTAAGAAGAAAGAGGATTTTCACTAATAAATTCTGGTTTGTGGTGACAGACCAATTTTCCGACGCACCAATGATTTCCTCTTCAATGACCTAACAAGAGATGCATTAAAGGCCTGAGTCAAAATTTACTTTACTGCTTATGGTCACATTTATTAAAACCCATCTATTCAACTGCCTTATCATCTTCTCGGTTCTCAATCTCATCAATTAGATTTTTCTCCCTTATAATTTTTCATTCTCACTTTAAATTTAAGTTAAGTCCCATCCTTTGTGGCTAAGATTAAACTTTCATTAAATGGCCATTGAAATTCTGGAATTAGTTTCTTCCAATATACATGAAAAATCAAGGATATGAATTATTTATAGGTTGATTTTATCACAGGTTCTACAGTGGAGTAAACTAATAGAATTTGTTATACAAAAAATAAAGTCCACTTAATATCATAATTCGATTTATTTTCATTCTATTTATACGTTGTGCAACTTTCACTTAAGTTTCAAGAGCACTTGACAGTAAATTCAATTTAAATTAGGGGTGAATTACACCTCCCCTGAGGTTTGACATAATTATGAATACCCCCTTGTTGTTTGAAAAATTACAAATATCAACCTCAAATAAAAAATAATTATGTAGTCCTAGACGGTAAAGTGGACATTACTATTTTATCTTTGCTAATTTTTTTTTAGAAGAAAAACATTTAAAAAATATAGAAAAATGTGAGGATGGATAAAATAAATAATCTATAGGGAATATTAGTTCATAAAAGTATTTTATAAATTAAAATATATATAAAATTATAATTTATAATCCAGAAGGGTATTTTGGTCATTCACCACAAAAATTGGTAAACTCCTCGTTGTAAGAAAAATGTTAAAATTAGGGGGTATTTGTAATTTTCCAAACAACAAGTAGATATTTGTAATTATGCCAAATCTCAAGGGTGGTTATAATTTACCCTTACATTAAAGAAACTTAGAGAAACTATATCTGTATTTATTTAACTAGAATTATAAGTCTAACTACAAAATTAGAAGATAACCAAAGAGGGTATAGTAAACTAAGAATGAGTTAAAGCGAATCCATTCCTCTTGGCATATATATTAGTGATGATTGTATTTGCATGTAAAAACTTAAGCATGTAGAAACCGTGTATAATAGTTGCTAATAGAAAAGCAAAACATTATTTACATGAAGAGATAGTATAATTATACTTGCATTCCTAGAGTTAGCCAATAGGCTACAAAAACTCTCACATAGCTAGGTGCTACACAATAGCTAATACAAGTCCGTTGAGTAGCACTTACCTCAGCTGGTGAACAAAAAAGGAACTTCTTGAAGGAAGAAGTTGCTCAGTCAAGTTGCCTTCTCTCAGTGACATGATGAATTCCATGTCTTCTAAATCATGTTTCACACATGACAGCTGCATAAATATTTCGGAATCAGTTATCACTTGTTCAAAGTCCATCTTTAGCTCACCACTTAAGTGTTTACTGGAGATGGACTTCATCCTGTAGTAGTTAACTATATATTTCAATAACTAAGGAACTGCCTTGTGTGGTTCTGCCCGTTTCATTATTATCACCCTTTCAAGAGAAAGAAAAATCAATAATGCAGACAAATATTACAAACAAAAGCAATTAGGAGGAGATCTTGAACTAAAGTTCGAAGTACGTAAAGGGAACAGAGGAGGGCTGAGAAACAAGAGAGGAATGGAGGGAGCAAAGGAGCCCTTCAATAATCCTAACAGCTGGATGTGTATCTCTTACAATTTTTTCATCATACTACCTACCCCACGCTACACAAATCAGTCTCACCAGGCACATGATACACATACAGCTGAGAGCTGATTTGATTGGCAAATCAGAGAGTAAGGTTAATCTAAATGGAGAGAAGTGTGCTAACTTGCATAAAAGAGTGATATTTGGATTGGATTCTCTATTAAGTTCCTCTTAATAAGTAAAAAGGCACATTAAAAGAAAATATAGACCAAGCTTTCAACAATCACGATTACCAAAGTGCATCAACTTATAAATCTACGACATAATGATAATGGGAGTGTGGATGTATATCTAAAGGAATGGATGTACATTATGTCGTCTAGGGAGAGCTATACTCTACCTTTACCCTTACATAGTCTTCTAATCACGATTATCATAAACATCGAACTGCAAAAAGAAATCAATCCACCAAAAGGGAAAAGATTTATGAAATTCATTCGTGCTGCTTCACATCATCAATAATGTCCTAAACCTATAGCAAGAAATCCTGCCTCTTCCTTCCTTTTTCCTAAACCTAAATCCCAAAATATACTTCATGTCTCTGATACAACAGCAACAGAACTCTTATGACATTTTTTCACATACTTCCTGGATGTGATTGACCTTATCTTTTCCAGGGCTAAGTAGTTTGAGTTGATTTCTTCAAATCAAAATCATTCTCTTCTGAGAAAAGCTAATGAAGAAGCAAAATATCCAAGAACCACAGTGATTTTCCTCCACACATGATTTATGTGTCTTCTAGAACCACGATGTAGTATAAGTGATTATGTTGTTTAGCTTATCAGTATTTACAAAATAACCAAAAAACAGTTTCCTTAAAGTGATAAATGGACATTTACCTATAAGCATCACTAAGTTGCCTGTTTTAACCAAATTGCATGAGTTGTTTTTTTAGCATGCCAGTGGAAGTGAACATTTACATTTATGGTACAATTCATGTCAAATTCCAGTAAAAGGATCCTGCATTAGAAGAACTAGATGGGCAATACTTGACCTAGATTTATTGTATCTCCACATAGGGGGTCTTATTGCATTGTTCAACTTTGAGACATGATTTGCATTCAGATTTACAATGCTTCAAGTTAGATACCATGCTTGAAATGTTTTGGTCCATAGCCATTAGAATCAAGATTTAAATGTATTTTCACTGTGCTTTAAAACATTGTTGTCCTGTAGATGACAAGCAATAAATTACATAAGACAAATCAGAGCCTAATGACTATCACAGAAAATAAAAGGCACAGTATTTAAGTACATAATTCCAAGTTCAATTTATGAGGATCACAGATGGTATGGCAAGGTAGAGGTCAAGTTATATAAGATGACAAAAATGTATAACAGAACACCATTAAGAGACATTTTTCAAGGTAGATATGGCTCATACTTGGTCCACATGAGAACTAGTCTAAAGATTTTATGTATATAGCAAGGGCAACACAACATGTAAAAGGGCCTGAGAACGATCATGGAATATGAAAAGTAATGGTTAAGTACATACCTTGAATTATCATAGTGGACATGGGAAACTAGAGATTGAGTAGGACACTAAGACAACAAAAGCATACCATATAATAGAACACCATCAGGGAAGTGCCTGAACAAATTTGTTGCCAATCAGAATCAACGGATACTTTGTATAGACCGATTGAGTTAGAAATTGCTTGAAAGCTATGTGGAAACCCAACAGGAAGCTGATAAACATAAAGTAAGCAAATGCTAAAGCCAGCATAAGCCCAGAGCAGCTTCCACCACCTTCAGATCATGTATATAAGAAGATTAGGTCTGATGCAAAACTGAATGTCAGCAACTTAAGTAGTTGAGTTTTCATTTTCAAAAGAAAGACAAAACTTGTTACAACTGAAGGGCCAAATACCTGAAAAGACCTAAGAAGTTGCTTGTTAAAGACCAATCAACAAGACCAACACAGCTGCAAACAAAAAATGGTAAAGATAGCCAAGAAGGATTGCTGATCCCTGAAACCAACTGAACCGCAGGCAGCAACAAGCAGGAAGCTAACCTAAGACGATAGCCTTTGATTTGGAGAGAATTGAAAAAGAGAAAGAAATGACAGTCAATAGATAACAAAACCTGATATTGATTATTAGTTATTCCACACCCAAAAGAATAAGAATAAAAATAAAAGCAAAGTTCTAAACCTTTACCTAATGAACATGTAAAAAATTACCAGACCAAGTTTCTGCACGAATTTTTATTCAATTTAAAATTTGGAACAAGGTACTCATAAATGATATTGCATGCCGCGTAGTTTGGGCATGCAGTAAAGTACCCCAATAAAAGATCTAAGTTTGGTGAAGTTCAGTCTCTAATAATTTCCCAGCAAGACTGTTTCTATATTAGTACCTCCCAAACAACACCAGAAGCATAAGATTCATTATATTACAACGTTTTCATTTTACAGACTCCATGAGACAACAAGATGAGTATTATAAAAACACCTTTAGCACAAAAAGTACAAAGAGATATTCCTCAAAAGTAGTTTTCACTGTTCCGCTCCACTTGTGGGTTTGGACAATGTCATCTATGATTTCAAATTTAATGCACACCTACTGTCTCAAGTGTAATAACATGCAGGAAAGAAGTACGCTTAACATCGTTAATAACAGAGAGGTTACACAGTCAACTTGGACAAACCTATATGTTTAGCAATTGAAGACAAGTAAACCCAGAAAGAATCTTCAGAACGCCAGAAAGAACCTTGAAATTCTACAAAGCCAAATTTGTCCTTCTTGATCTCAGTGAGAGCAATAAGTACAACTAATAATTCTATAACCAGGAAGTAGATAACTCTGGGAGACGTCCAGGAGGGCCCCCTGCAAAAGCATACCATATTGAATAGTTATTAAGGAAGTCGCATATCTTATTATTAATCACATGTTTAATACGAATGTTATCAGAATATTTATTATTAAGTAAATACCGAGCTCGAAACTTTAGGGGAAGCTACCTTTTTTTGGGATATCGTTGGATCTTATACTACTTTTCTCAACACTTTTTAACTCATTATGTCTAGAATTCAATTACCCTTGGTGCTAAAATATGGATGTCTATATGTAAGACTGTCAATTCCACCAAAGAAAATGCTGGATTATCTCTTATGCCTTAGTCACAGTTGAATTGTTTGGTTAACCATCAAAGTTATTGCTATTCCAGAATGGTATCAAATTCTGAAGTTTTTACTTTCTTTCTTTTTCCTTTTTTGATATTGCATGGTGCCTGACTCTCAAGTTGTGTTTGTTTCTCTATTTCTTCAAGTTATAAGGTTTTTGTACTTCTATATGCTACATATGATTCTTTCTTTTTGAAGTTCTGTAATTGCAGCTTATTTCTGCTTCATTCAGAAATTGACATGCTTTTAAGTACTTGTAGTTCACGATAGGTGCCATTTATGGTTCTCTACCAAAACATTGCCTAGACCTGATAAAAGGAAAAGAAGAAAAAAAGAAATGGAGAGTATCCTGGATCTGTCTGTTGAGCTTACATCATTGAACAATGGAGAACCAGCCATGAGATGGAAATTAGAAAATCTTACTTGATAAGTCCAAGTAGTTTTATCCACCAGGCATCTGCAATGCTCCATTGCGGATCCAGAGAAGCGCATATAGAAAGAAAAAGCACTTGCAGAAGTATCACAAATGAAGAGTATATGAAAACAAACCACAAAGATAGATTTCTTCTTCTGAATCGAAATTCTGCAGGAATTGCAGAAAACAAAGTGGATAGGATGAAAACCCCAATATTTGGTTAGACACTAGAGAAAAGAACATTGCCATTTATGCTTATTGAAAATCATATGGCAAGTTATACCACTAAACTACGTATGAGCATATACAAATAAAATGAAGATGATAAATTTCATAAAGTTAAAAAGATGATCCTGTAAAGTAGCCTCATTCAATTCCAAACCAAAGTGTTACCTTTTTTAGGGGCAGTAAACCGGAAAAGAAGAGAAGTCAGCAAGTTAATGAGAGAAATCAAACTCCAGTTCACTAACCCAGCTGCAAAAGTAACACAGATTGTACTAAAGAAGAGTCTAATCAAATACAAGAAAATCCTTATACATAACTACTGAAAAGCATCTAAACATAACATGTCATACAGAACAACTATATCCATTTAGTGGATACATGTTAAAAATTGATAGTCTAAAAGATTGAACAATTTGTTTAAGTGTCAACAGGAATCTTTAGCTTCTGATATGATGAAAGGCAAAAAAAGATGCTTGGGTCTTACAAAGATGGACAAATATTATTTTCTTCCTTCTTCAAATCCTTGTTTCTATCTTGCAATGCTCATAGCATATCTATTCTATCAATATAAAAGAAGACAGAGACAAGAACAATGCCAGTACAACTTATTTCATTGATGTGTTCTCAGGCACGGCTTATCCTATCCGCGTTCTCTTCAAATTTCAAGGCATGATCAGTTTAAGCAATCTTGTACTGAATTGGGACGTAAGAAATCAGCTGCAATCAATGTATCAAAGAAAAAGCTCAATACCCATACCTGTCAAAAGCAGCAATGGCAACAGGAGCCCACTCAAGATACTTCTCATTGTTGCCACTTTCTACAATTCAATATCATATCTTCTCCAAATTTAGGACACGGCTTCTTTCATTCTCATCAAGAACTGAGGACGTAAAGGAAACCCGTTTGATCAAGAAATAGGCTTCTGCAGGAACATCAAGAACATGTGTCAACGATTTGCCCTCAAGAACTCATACCAACGCACTTTAGGATACGGGTTTTTTCATCCTCATCAAGAACAAGCGCAAGAAACCCGTCTGATTAATAAACAGGCGTCGGCAGAAACACCAAGAACATGTGCCAACGCTTTGACGGTAATGCACTTAATAGCACGGGTTTTTTCATTCTCATCAAGAACTACGGAAGAAACACAAGAAACCCGTCTGATCAAGAAACAGCCATCTGCAGAAACATCAAGAATTTGCACCAATAATTTTCCTGTAAGAACTCAACATCAATGCACTACTCCTACCCATTCAAGAAAATGGGACTTGAGTCCTTGATCATATGACCGCCAGTTGATCAAGATTTATATGAAAATACAGGGTGAAAATTGTTGTAGTATAGAGTGTGATCTCCAGCGCTGTGAAAATTGAATTGGGGGGGGATTATTATATATAAATTATAAATACGCACGCGTCAAAATCGCTGTAAAATGACATCGTTGTGTTCTTCCCGTTGAGGCAAGAGAGACGTTGCTGGATTTTCCATACAAGAAAACACCATCGTTTCTTCATGGGTATTCTTGTCTTTTCGCTTAATTTTCTATATAAGAAAGCATGCGCTTTTTGATGGTATTCTTGTCACTTTGTTTCATTTTCCAAATGAGAAAGCATCACCCCTTGATGGCTATTCTTGTCATTTTGGCAGTAGGTTTTCTTTCTTTCTTTTTTTCTTTTTTGAGTTTAGACTTAAATTTAAGGGATAATTACTCCTTCGTTCCTTGGGTTTGATAAAATTATATATAAATTCTCTATTATTTAAAAAATATATATTTAGTACCTTCAAAATTTGGTTTAGTCTAATAAATAGGTTCTTCTCTTGATCAAAATTTATTAAATTTATTGATATTAACAAAAAATTAAATAAAAATGATATTTAATCTCAATTAACTTATTACTGACTTATTGTAGGTCAAAAAGAATTTTTCCAACCAAATTACACTTATAATGTTAAAAATACTTTATTACATGCATTAAAGCATGAAATTGTATAAGGATAATTTTGTTATAAATATAATTTTTTCTAATTTGTTGTTAATACCAGTATATTCAGTTAATTTTGATTAACGAAGTGACTTATTTGTTAGACAAAAAGTAAACTTCATGAGTGCTAGATATAATTTTTCAAACCAAATAGAGATTACATGTAAATACACTAATCATCATATAAGAGAGTGTAATTATCTCTAAAGTTAATAAATGAAAAATAAAATTGGATTTGGGTGTATAACATCTATACTATTATAAAGAGAATCCTTTGAACTTACCAATTTTAGATTGCCTCAATTTACCCTTCATTTTATTTTTTCTCTATAAAATTACCTGGTCAGTTAGTAATTTTAATATTTTTTAATAATTTATAATTATTTTTTCTCATAACTACTCTCTATCTCACATTTCTCTTTCTCCTTACTTCTCCATATTTATTATAATTTATTATTTTAATAAAAAAAAAATCTTATCATCTCACACTAATTTTTTTTTTATATTCTCGTGGAAACTGCGTGCGATGATATCTAGTTATAGAAAAACGAAAGACAAAGTGTCAATAGCTGTACTTGGAGTATGGGATTCTAATATTTATAAACTAGCCATTGTGGCACTCTATGTGTATATAATAAATAATTTTTCGCACTTTAAAATATATTATATAAGAGTAAAATATATAAATCAATATCTCAAATTTAAAAAAAAAGATAGAAAGAAAGAAAAGAAAAAAAATAATTTATCAATTAAAATAAAATTTAATAACTTGAATAAGTTAGTTATATTATTGTTTCAAGAGCATTTTCTTTTTTATACAGTTTAGATATAGTTATAGAAGATATAAAAACAGATAGATAAAGTAGATAATAAAAACGTTATTTTTGGCATTTTCAAAAAAGTGGTGTGGCGGTGTCACGTAATTTTTATTTGTGAGTGTATAAGGGTATTTTTTTTATATATTAGTATAGATATCACGAATTGTATGATTTCATGTGAATCATAAGATAATCGTACACACTCGAGTTTAAATCAAGCTATAAAAAAATAAATATGATCCGAATATAAGAGGTAAGAGATTTTTAATCAATAAAAGAGTTGGGACGTTTGAGTAAATTTTCAAAATCTTGAAATAACCTCCATATCATATAATATCTTCAAACATGGATAATTTTTATATAATAACAGTTAAAATACACTCGATACGTGTACATATCTAAATGTATTATTTTAGTTAAATAAAAGAGAATAAAAACAAAATGAATAAGTAATTATAATTGATATGATGAATTAATCTTCATTGTTTATAAACAAACACTTACTAATAAATCCGAATGAATAAAATGACATTTATTTTATAAAATAAATAAATATATTGCAGGATATTTAGTTCATACATGTTAAGATAATCAAAATAATTATTCTTAAGTCCTCACACTTAATAAATAGTACAAATAAGTAGAAAGTATATATTTACATTAATCCTTATTGGATTGGAAAAATTCCACAAAAAAAATGTGTTTTTTGTGGTTACACAAATTGTTTCTTGGACATTTTGGAAATTATATTTATATATATATATATATATATTTTTTTTTTTTTTAATTTTCATTACAAGAAGTGAAAGTTTACGTTCCCTTCCGTCAACCAATACGACGTCGTGGTGGAAAAGAATGTCCAGTTCCATGTTCCAACCGCGGAACTCCTCTCACCTTACAGAAGTTATCAACTCCCGTTACAACAACGTTGAACAAACATGGCTACTCTAGCTTCAACGTCTCTCTGCAGCGGTCAAGTTTCAAGATTTACTCCGACCCAGTTTTTGGTTCCCAAAGATCTTGCACAAATCAAGACCCGGTTTCAATTCAAAGGTTTCAGAATACGAGCTAGTTCAAATGAGCTAGAGACAGAAACAGAACAATGGTCTGAAAAAGGCCTTGATCAAGAACCCGTTAAAGAAAGAGAAACTGAAGAAACCAGCAAGATTTCAAGTGAGCCGGCATCCGCTGCTCCAGCACTCGACAAAGATCTTAAAAAGGCGAGTTTTTTTTTTAACTGATTTATAGTGGGTCGATGTGTTATGTTTCAGTTTGTGTTTTCCACTGTTGTCTGTCATTGCTTGATGATATATTTAGGCAAATGGAGACTGGGTTTTGGTTATTGATTAAGTATATGAATTGATTTTTCATCTGTAGGACATTGTTGTAAGATTTCAAGAAAATCACGTCTATTTATTGGCCTATGCAATTTGTTTATACATATGATTCAGATATATGTCCTGGTTACTTGTCAGCATGCAGCATTAGGCAAAAAGGGGGAATTGTATCTGTACATATAATGAGATAATTTAGGTTGATTATAAAAATGTTTGTTGGTACTAATCTGTTGATAAAATAGTAGTTAAGAAGTCTTGTAGGATCTGTCTTACCTAGAAGTAGATGCAATTCATGAAAAATAATGTACATATCTATGGTTTAACTTGCAAAAACTAGAGCATTGGTTTGCAAAAACATTAATTTTGGAGATTGTTTACTACGGTGACTAACGTACCAGAATACAGACAACTTTAAGAAGTAATTTATTACACGAGTATACTCGGCTTCTATGGTTGCTTATATTAATGATAACACAACTATGATTATCTTGCTTAGTGAGAAGTCACAGTTCTTCGGTTTCACATTCGGGCTAGTTCTCAGTTATGTTTTTGTTCTGTACACGCAAATAGTGGCATCTATGTATTTATCATGTCATTAGAGTTTCATCTTTGTCTTACTGGTCGGTATCACTTGGTAATGACTCTTCTGTATTGGTATTCATTACATTATTGATTGGAATTGCTAAGTAGCACAAGTGAGTCACCTAATGTTGGAGGAGCCCAGTCCTTGCTTCGGTGGTTATTAATCTGTATGCATCACTCTTTCACAGGTGGTCCAAAAGACTGCTGCAACCTTTGCACCGAGAGCTTCCACTGCAAGCAAAAATCCTGCTGTACCAGGCACTGTTTTATACACTGTTTTTGAGGTTCAAGGATATGCCTCTCTATTAGTTGGCGGAGCTCTCTCTTTCAATCTCATATTTCCCTCAAATGAGCCAGACATATGGAGACTAATGGGCATGTGGTCGATATGGATGTTCAGTAAGCAACGCTTCATTTCTCATTAGAAGCTATATTAGTTCTGTATCGAGCATCAATTTTTAGGCACTTGTGGTTATTTTGCACAGATTTCCTTCAGGATTCTTGGATGCTACTGAATGACTGTTGAAGATAGGACAAAGTAGAAACAGATATATAAATTTAGCTCGATATAGTATCCTATTTGTTCTGAATTAAAAATATGTGATTTGGGACATTGACTTATGAACAATTATTTCATGAAACAACTCAAAACTTTACCGGAATTCTTGTTTGATGTTATTAACGGTAGATCTTTATGAACAATTTTAGTGTCCTGCCAAATATACTTGGTTCGTTATTTCAAAGCCGTTTGCAAATTGAGTGATATTTGTCTCCATTTTGATAAAGAAAATATTTGCTGTTTCAGCTATTCCTTCCCTTCGTGCACGGGACTGCTCCAAGAACGAGAAAGAAGCCCAAATTATCTCTTCCTCCTTATTCCATTACTCAACGTCATAATCCCATTTTTCTTGAAATCATTTGCAGTCGTTTGGTCCGCAGATACCATAGCCTTTTTTGGGATGTATGCGTGGAAGGTATACATATCATTAGCAATTCACATCCTTTCCTGTTTCAACCTTCATCCAAGCATTATTATTACGATTATTTAATTTGTTCCCATCTCTTTTGGGCAGCTTGGATGGCTTTCACAGAAAGAGTAGCATTTATACATTGTGGACAGGGAGAGTATACGTTGCTTCGGTCCATTAACGAGCTAGCTTCCCAAATATCCTGGATACAGTTCATACCTTGAGCCAAGAATAGGTTAGCTCAACGTAAGACGACATATTGACTGGTTTATCTGGGCAATGATGTTTCGAGCTAGCTTCACAATGATGTTTCCAGATGGCCTTTGATTGTAACATTATATATATATATATATATACACATATATATATATATATATATATATGCCCTCTGGTAAATGTCTGAGAAACATTGATGTGATATAGAAAGGAGGAACACAAATTCTTGTTGTACTAAAGAATTGTACCCTGACAGAGAGGTTTATCTTTTAGGTTGTCGCATTTCTGGACAGGTACCTCTTGTTAGTTAGCATCTGAAAAAATGAAATGATTTTCAGTTCCTGAACTACCAACTTCTGATACCTTGTAAGGAGGTGAAGGCTAAGTTAATCCACTTTCATTCAACACTTCATGTCATAGAAGATAGCTTGACTTTTCACATTTTTCCATCTCCAATCTGTGCTGTCTGAATCTAGAACGAATTGTATGAACTAATGTGATGTAGACTTAAACATGAGAATGTCCAATTGGGCAAAGAGCAGTTAGCTGTTAGCCCAAGGCTCAAGCAGATCAGCTCTATTGGAAGCCCAACCGAACTGGGTTTGCAATGACGCAAGTCAATGGAAAAGTTAGATTGGCCACACGTGGGTGCATCTCGGACAGGGCCGATGTTGTCCGTACAGTGGGCCAAGGGACATAAATACCCAGAATTTATAAAAGTTAAGGACATCTTATCTTATCTAAATTTATATTTTAGCTCCAATCTATACATATCAATATACCTTCTAATTTGATCGTTGGAGCATTCTTGTTGGGTGAAGTCCGACACCTCTTTGTGCAGATTTCGTGCTTAGTTGCAAGCCCGTTAATTCCCTACGTACGACCGGTCGCACAAGTTGGTGGTAGGACAAGTCGGTGGTCCCCTTCTTAAGTTGTAATGCTAGTCGGCATTTCTCCATGTGATCATTGTGATTTGGCATAGGATAAATGAACTACTCATGTTTGAGCAAACAGAACCACAGAAACTGAAATAATTTCAGTAGACACACCGAACAAACCATTGGAAGAAAATGATGAACTGTCAATGGCTCATTTTCTTGACAGCCCTCTTATTTTTCAGCCACGGCCGACGCTTCCCGCTGTGCAAACCACGGTAAGTTTTCAGTTTCTTCTTCTTGATCTTTTTATTTTTTCTTTGTTTGTGTTTTTTTTCTTGGTTATTGTTCTTGACTGCATTTCCAGACGAAAGACTTTATAGTGTGTGTCCAAATTCTTTTCACCTATTTTTCCTGAAGTTAATGATTTTAATGTTTGTCTTTGCGTTAAAATACAGGAGTTGATATAGTGCGGAATATCAGTGAGGAGGGACAGGACAGCTATGGCATCCCCGGCTTATCTCATACGACTCTTGCCGGTTCACTCATGCACGGTTTGAAGGAGGTAAAATCCTTCAAAGTTAATATCAACTGTGTTTTGAAAATTGTGAATTGAATCTACTTATTAGACATGTTCAACGGTATGAAAGATAATCAGGATAAAACTCGTATTACTCCAATCATACCCAAAATATTTAAATAAGTTCTTTTGATAAAAAAAAAATTACATAATCTCTTATATTTTTTAAAAAGGTGCAAATTACTCCTCCCATTGGAAGTGGACCTCAGGCTCCAAAAACGAGAATGGTAAGCATTTTTGCTACTTACAAGACCAAACTACCCTATCTTTTTTAATAATTCCAAAACTCTAATTATAATATATTTTTATATTTATATATAAACTTATTATTTATTAAATTATAAATATTTTAATGGAGATGGAGATAAAATGGAGATAACTCGTCGAAGATTAGGAGATTTGTGGTGGGTGGGATGTCAAAATACTCGCCTTTGGATAGGCTTTCCAGCAGTAGTAGGCTCGCATTGAGAGATGGTCCAACGTCGGAGAAAAAAACGATAGAAGATGGGGGTGCGGGTTAGGGGTTTTTTAGCGAAAAAATATATATAAGTCACCAAGGGATTAGAGATTTTCAGTAGGTAAGGTATCAAAATGCTCGCCCGGGATGGAAATTTACAACTGTGGTAAGCTTGCCATGAGAGATGGTTGAACGGTGGAGATATTGAAGGAGAAGAAAACGAGATTTACAATATATACATACAAATACATATATATGTATTAAAAAAACATATAATTATTTATATATTAAAATAATATATTTTCCTTTTTTATAAGCATGATTAAATCTAAGCTACAAATTTAGATCAGATTAAATGTAGGCCATTGATTTAAAAAGGGTATTTTCTTCATTGCAACATTAAACTCATGTTCAAACACACTGGGGGGTAGTATGCACTTTTTTAAATTATACATGAGATTATATAATTTTTTTTTATCACAAGAGTCTATTTAAACATTTTGGGTATCACAGGGTAATGTGTATTTTACCCTGAAAGATAAGATTCTATTACTGCATCCTATCTCTTTCCAAACATCAAATACCAAACAACATTGATAGTGAATCTTGTTTTTGTTCAAAAACCAAAAGAAAGAATTATATGTTTCCTTTGTATTTGTCTCATCATATCTTCACTGTGTCTCTAGCATTTTTGCATTGTTTTTCCGATGGTTAAGGTTGCTGTGGTTGGCGACAGGTTGAGGTATGGCTTCAAACAATTGCTCCAGGAGCTGCGACACCGATTCACAGGCACTCGTGCGAGGAAATCTTTGTGATTCTAAAGGGTAGTGGGACTCTATATCTCGCCTCTAATTCGGATCAAAACCATCCTGGAACTCCCCAAGCGTACCCGATCTTCTCAAATACTACATTTCATGTTCCTGTTGATGATGCTCATCAGGTACAGTGGTTTATATTCTTTCTTGATCGATGATTTAGATACAACCTCAACACGCTGTAATAGTGATTTTGACTGCATTTGGTTCTTTTCTGAATGTGGCTTTCTGCTATATGCAGATCTGGAACACAAATGAACATGAGGATTTACATTTTCTAGTTGTCATATCCCGACCACCAATGAAACTGTAAGCTGTTCGCCTTCTTTTTCTCTTGTAAGATACACTTTATTCTCCTTTGTGGAAGAACAAAGAGCAACGGTCTAATCACCAAGTTACCGGTGTTTGATTTCAGGTTCATATACGATGACTGGTTCACGCCGCACACTGCTGCCATATTGAAATTTCCCATCTTTTGGGACGAACAATGTTACCAAACGCGTCCAACGAAAGACGAGCTTTGATACGCAACTCTTTTTGGGGGAACTTGGACTAAAAGGCTCAATACATTGGATTCTCCTTCTTGAACCTTGGTTTCACTGACCAGGGGGATCCATAACATGTTCTTACATGTTAATCTTAGTTAAGACAACAACTGATGCTTCAACCATTGTGTACATGAGTGGTGGTCCTGTCCTACCAACATTGCCAACTCTTTGGCAATATGCTCTGAATAATCATCTCCTTTTTGTTGACATGCTTCTTTCTCAGCTACAATAACATAGAACTCTGCAAAAACCATCTCATGTTTGTCAAGATTCAAAGAGATACTCAGATTGACAACTTTCCATGATGACTTCTGTCGTAATCATGAAGTCTGAGGTTGATAATACTTGCCGTTATTCATTTAAATGGGTAATAGAATAAATCTGAATTAAATGTATAATAAAAAATTAGAGATTAATTAATATAAATAGTTTAATAATTTACCTACCTGTAATATTAAAATGAACAGATTATCCTCTGTAAAAAATAAATAACAATTTATCATTCTCTGTGTTTTTTAAAATGAAGCAATTTATCAGACCTCCATGACTATTTGGGATATCCAGCCCAATTCTTAGTTATCTGATGTTTATTTCAATATTTTATGGCCGCCTGTGAGAGAAGTTCGCAACTCTGAGATTAGTTCATTGGGAAATCAACTATTAATTAATATAAATAATGTGAAAAATAATTAACAAGAGTGAATAAGTGTAATATGAAAAGTAATTAATAGAAATTAATAAGTATATTATTCTATATTTTTGTCCTTAAAAAATAATATTACAAGATTAATTTAATTGAATTAAAAAATAAAAACCTTTTAAAGTGATGAATATTTCATAGATATATAAATATAAATTAAGATTCTAATCATTTCGTATATAAAATACAATTAGTTACCCAAAGGCTAAGCAATTGTTTAATAAAGTGTTGAGGAGGACTTGCTAACCAACCTGTTGGACTCATTTTTCTTTTTTAATTAAACTACTCGCAGGTGGGGAGCTTTTCAGGAACCTCGTTCTTTTTTAATAAATATAAAAAAAAATAGTTAAATTTATAATAAAAAGTACTGATTCTCTAGTATTGTCTAGAGAATCATAAATAAGAGTACTACTCAATTACGATAATGTTCATAAAAAGTATAAATAAAGAGTATTACTCCCTTACAATAGATAAAAAATAAAGCATAAATAAAAATTACTATTTTCTTATAAAATATTGTTTAGATATATTATTAAAAAAAATGAGTTGGGGACAATAATTCAGAATGTCGAAAAATTTCTATAGTTGCTCAATTACGAACCTGTTGGAACCATTTTTTTTATATTATTTAGAGCTCACCAACTTCTGTAGTTTGCTTTTGTTATTTATTTATTTATTTTTTTAAAAAAAAGAAAAACTAAAGTGCTTATAAAAACTTATCAAAGTTGCTAATAATTTTTTAAAAAAAGTTGTTGGGATTTTCTTTTCAATAATGATTAATTTGTATTATTATGGGATAATTTTAATATTTCATAATTTAATCCGAAATAAATGATTTGGTTGTCTGTAAGCATGTCGTGGGTCCCTTCTTAGTTGACACTTCTTCTCGTGAATCTCGTGATATGCCAGCCTTATGTATAATTTTATTGATTATGTGTGTGTATAATAAATAATATAAATTAAAATATTATATTTAAAAATAAATATATAAATAAAAATAAATTAATTTTAACGATATTATCGATACAAAAAAGTGATATCGTCACTACAAAAAAAAAAATAATTGCTACACTATAAATGACGGCTGTTTGAAAATTATGGTAAATCAATACTATTAGTTGCGGTTAAATAAAACCAAAGCAAAAACTTAAATTATTTTCCATAATTATTTATATTCGCCATGATTTTTAGCCATAGCTAAAATATTTGCCATGATTTAGGCCATGGATAGTGTTTAGACTACACTTGCAGAAACACAGCTAATGAACGTTGTAAAGCCATGATTGATTTGTATTTGCAACGATTTTCTTCTTTTGACTATAGTAATTAATCATAACGGAAAATTATATTTTTTCTAGTGTGTTGGTTTACAAACTATCATTTGTTAGTGACGTTTTCATATTAATATAGATATATAGTATAGATATATAGATTAAAAGAAAAATTTGAGTAGGGGTGGTTGGTAATACATAAGGACATTTTTGATAATTTGAAAAATTGATATCTCGATATAAATAACCGGTATTTATAAGTGAAAAAGAAATTTTCTATAAAATTTTATATAGTGTAGATAAAATGCTTTATTTGGAGTTGTCATCTAGGGGTGTTCAACATTCGGTTAAACCGGCCGAACCGAACCGAACCGAACCGAAAAATTCGGTTCGGTCTTCGGTTTTTTTTTAAAAAAAATCGGTTTTCGGTTCGGTTTTTTTTTCTTGGCTCCGATGAACCGAACCGAACCGAAAACCGATTTTTTAAAAAAAATATATTTTTTATTATATATTATATATTATATTATATATATATATATATATTATATATTATATATATTATATATATATATATATTATATATTATATTATATATATGTCATATATTATTATTATATTTATATTTATATATTATATATTATATATTATATTATAATATAATAGAGTACAAGTAGATATTTTTTTCATTCACTTTCATACTTTTAGTTTTATTTGCCATTTGTTTTATAATTTTTTTTTTGTTTTTTATTTATAATATCAAAGACAGATTCTCAGGATTCCCATGTTCCGGCTCCCAACTAACGAAGGAAGAGTTAATAGTGTTATAGTGATGAACTGATGTTGATGGTGTCAATTATGTCATTGAACGAACACTCAATGTTACATTGTTTTGGATTGTTTCGGACTTGATTCATGGGATAAAGTCGAATTAATGTTGTATTGTTATTCACTTTTGCTACATGTACTATTAAATTTGAACTTAAATAATTAAATTTGCATTTTGGATTAAAATAAATGATTTTTTTTTAATAGAAAATCGGTTTTTTTCGGTTAATAACCGAAAAAAACCGAACTGAACCGGTTAAAACCGAAACCGAACCGATCAGTTTCGGTTCGGTTTTCGGTTTTTTAAAACGGCGAACCGAATTTTTGGTTAACCGAAAATTCGGTTCGGTCCGGTTCGGTTAACCGGTTTGAACACCCCTACACTGACTCATGTTTTTTTTTTTATATTTTATTTCTAATTAAAAGTAATACATATTAATATTTTTGGGATAGTCTTATGATCTTTTTTATTTTTTATTTAATATTTAATAATTCAAAATTTCACATACAAATAAAAAATATAATTAAATATTAACTTCATTATTTTGTTGTTATCTATCTTACTTTTATATAATTAAAGAATACTCTAAATGGTTTCTTTAACTTTATGACCTGTTAATTTTTTTTTTTATGTTTTTTTAGTATTTTATTAAATTTTTTCCCTCTCTTCTCAACTCCTCATTTCTTACCTTATCAACTTCTACATCTCTTTTCTATTTCAATATTTTCATAATTTCTCAACTCCTAATCTAAAAATTATTTATTTTTTATCATAATGATTTTTATATCATATTTTTTCCCCAATAAAAAATTCTAATAAATAATATTTAATTTTTTTTTTTTATTCACATATAGAATATGCCACGCACATCTAATTTTAAAATTAACAACCCCATACTGTATTTAAAAAGAAAAAAAAAAAATTGCATGAGTTGTCATCCATGACGACTGATGGAAACTTGCAAAAATAAATTTATATGTAACAATATTATAAATAAGGCAGCAGCTGCTTCATGTTTGAGCAAACAGAAGCAGAGTATAGAGAGAGAGAGAGCATTGAGCAAATCATTGGAAGAAAACGATGGACTATCGATGGCTCATTTTCTTCACTGCCCTCTTATTTCAGCCACCGCCGACGCTTCCGGCTGTGCAGACGAGGGCAAGTTTTCAGTTTCTTCTTCTTTCTTTTACCTATTCTTTTTTTTTTTTGCTGATTTTGTTGTTTGTTTTTGCGTTGAATATACAGGATATGATGTAGTGCGGAATATCAGTGAGGTGGAACAGGGCAGCTTTGGTAGAGCTGGCTTATCTCATGCCACTCTTGCCGGTGCACTCTTGCACGGTTTAAAGGAGGTAAAAAGCTTTCAACTTAGTCTATGGTCGTATGATCGATGTACAATTTAGAAAATGTTATGAACATTGATAGTGAATCTTGTTTTTGTTCAAATGAAACCAAAAGAAAGAAGATCGATTGTGTCAGCATTTTCATTATTGGTTGCTTTGAAGGTTGAGGCATAATACAGTTGCTCCAGGATCTGGAACACCGATTCACAGGCACTCATGCGAGGAAATCTTTGTGGTTCTAAAGGGTAGTGGGACACTGTACATCGCGCCGTCTAATCCAGATCAAGACCATCCTGGAACTCCCCAAGAATACCCCATCTTTGCAAATAGTACATTTCATGTTGCAGGTGGTGTTGTTCATCAGGTACAGCGGTTGACTCTCTTTCCTGATCCATGATTTAGATATAAGACCTTCAACATGATGCAATAGATCTTAGTTTCCATTCACTTAAGGCATGTAATAATGATTTTGACTGCATTTGGTTTTTGTTGAATGTGTAGGTCCGGAACACAAATGAACATGAAGATTTACAATGTATAGTTGCCATATCCAAGCCGCCAATGAAAGTGTAAGCCATGATACTGTCTTTATTCTTCTGTGTGGAAGAACAAAGAGCAACAGTCCTATCCTAATACTAAGTTCTGGTGTTTGTTTGATTTCAGGTTCATGTACAAGGACTGGTTTCACGCCACACAATGCTGCCAAAATGGTATTTCCCATGTTTTGGGATGAGAGATGTTATCAAACGCATCCGAAGAAAGATGAGCTTTGATACACAACTCCTTTCGCAGAACTTCAACTAAAAGGCTCAATAAATTTGATCTTTTTTGTACCTAGAGAGGTCTGGCAATTGGAGTCTCCTTTTTGAACCTTAGCTTCCCTGATCAGGGGACACGTGTTCTTACATGTAATCAACTTGAAATTTAATCTTAACTAAGAGTACAATTGATGCTTCGACCATTGTGTACATGAATGGTGTTCCAAAGCTATTGTACAGTGCTACCAACATTGACAACAATAGCTCTTCTCTGTTAGTAGCTTAAAAAGAGAAACACCTATGGATCTTTGCTCGATGGCTTTTGGCCAAAATAAAATCATTCTTTGGCAATATGCTCTGAATAATCATCTCCTTCTTGTCAACATGCTTCTACGTTCGGCTTCTTTCTCAGCAACGATAACATAGAACTCTGCACCAAGCATCTCATGTATGTCAAGATTCAAAGAGATACTCAGATTGACAACTTCCATGACTACTTCTACTGTAATCATGAAGCCTAAGGTAGATAATACTCTGATGGCATTCGCTGTCCTGCATATGTTTTGTCTAGTCTCAGGTGGTGTATATATTTCTTCTACTTCTTCATCACCCATCGTATTCCAAGATTTCACATTTTGTTGCTCGGATTTGTTTGATAGATCCTCTACCATGTCATCTTTCACTTCAACATGTTCACCAACCCAAACGAATCCGTTACAACCGAGTATCAAGTCAATTCCATACTGGTCTAGGTAGTGGAAATGCTGTTTACGCTTCTTCACTAGATAAGGGGAAATTGTAAGTAGTTGACCTCTCTTGAGCTGTTGAAAATACAAAATCATAAATGATTAGATGAAGATAAAACCTTATTAATCCACTCTTACAGATGACTGCAACAATTACAGGTAGGTTATCATTTTTAATAGTATAACAGACAACAAACTGAACTTTACTACAGCCGTTGAAGCAAGGCCACACCTATCGGGGGAGGCAGAATGATAAACACACCTTTCCGTACTTCTGGCTTCTTGCTTGTAGGTGTAGGCAGCCGTCATGCTGGAAGCCTCGAACTTCAGCCTAAATTGAAATATATTCTATTAGGAACTTGAAAGACAAAAAGAAAGGGCGAACTGAAATAAAATCTATCATCCGTTTAACGGTCTTTTTTTTGCAACCATTAAGAGTGGAGGGAGATCAGAGTTGTCAACATGCGTAAACATCCAAGAAGCTTACACATATAACATCATTTTCTTCAAATATGCTGCGCATGTTCAGTTCATCAACTGCAGTTCTCCGTCTCTGAAAATGAAAAGCATGGAACCGGGTTAACGTGTGTTGGAAAAATAACCCACTAGTCTATCGATTCAATTTCAACTATAAACTTGACCATTTTATACTTTCAGTGGAAAGATAAATCAGCATCTATTCTTAAAAAGGACAGTGTAAGCAGCAGTAATGGTAGCATTAACAGCTGTCTGACTAACAACAGTCAATGGCTTCAGCAACAACAAAAGCACTTGCGTATAAATTCACCATTATCAACAATTAGAATAGCAGAGCAGATATAGTCTATAAGCTGTTCTTATCATTGGTCTATATGCAGTTTCTGTCTTCACAAGAGCAAGAAAGGAGAGAAGGAAAAGGGTCTTGATGAGCCATATATTTAATTAATCGACAGGTAGAGTGCACGAAACTAATCCAAACCTAATATTGGTAGAATTGATTTTAAAATTCGTCAATCCAATGCCAACCTTGCACTGGATCTATATCAATTGCTATTGTGATCTAATCCAATATTTCATGCATGGAATTGATATATTTTTCCCGATATTACTTCATTTGACATGCTGCCAAGACCAAGACAGACATCATTAAATTACAATAGCAATAAATAGAGAACTATACACATTCAGGCACTTGTAGAGATATGAAACTCATAAACATATCCAAGAATCACACATACATGAAATCCGAAAGTAACACAAGCTGAAACTCAAACAACCACCAACTGTGGTTCCTCTGACATTGCTCACATGATGCTTATCAAAAGTTAATCCCATAAGATTGAAAGATACCTGGATACCATCTGGTAAGTTCATCGAAGAAAGCATCAGCACTGCATCCTGACTGAAGTTGATCTCCAGTCTCCAGCGCTTGGGTGCAACTTGACAGGGAAAGGGTCGAAACTCATTACGACATTATGCTTCACACACTCTATACTACATGCAGATTATCACTGCATATATTTAACTATTGATCATATAACAACTAGTACAATGAAATCATTCAATTCATTAAGAAAATGAAAAAAGAGTTAGAAAAGGGAAATGTATAGATGATAAACACCTTAAAGATCACTTCAAGTTCAATTATTCCAAATGGCGGCCTACAAATTATCTGAATTCGGAAATGGTTTTATATATTCCGTATAGATAAAAAGTTGGTTTAATTATTTTTCACCTCAATAACACGCCCGACGATGATATCACCAACCTCAGGCTTGTACCTGTATCACAACAGAACATCAAAAAGTTCAGCCAAAGTTACAATCTTCATAGAATGAAATTAAAAAAAAAACAACTTCCATTCAGACACTAAAAATCAAACCTCGCCCTCAAAGTCCGAACATAGACGAGCTTATTCACGCGCTCCACCACTCCACAGAGAGTCGCCACCACGCGCCCATCCATCTCCGCCGTCCCATGGCCCCTTCACCACCCACCAATTCAATATAAAGTATGCCCAATTTCTGACACATTTAAAAAAAAAAAAAGAATTACTCAGTTGATAATACTTGAGGATGGCGTCTTCATAGTCGACGGAAATGTTGTCGGCGACAGTGACGGAGGCGTCGGAATTTGCTTTAGAGGAGAGAGACTCCAACTGCTCTAACGCTCTCTCAAGTCTCAACTTCTGGCCTTTGTTCAACGACAACTGCAATCCTCTCATTGTGTGTGGAATGAGAAAGTGTTGATCTTGATCCGAAAAACCCTAGTAAAAACCCTATTTGCAGATTGGGAAAATTTCGGATACTGCCAGATTGATTGAAAAGCACTAAACTTACCAGCCCTGTTTGGGCTTATGGACTAAATCTCTTTGGGCTTATATTTAGGCTTGGGCATGGGCTTGATTAGTTAGATTTTTTTCTTTTCAAAAATTCTTTGTAAACAAATAAAGAGATTGATTCATTAATATTAGAGATAATTACACTTTCCTCCCCTAAAATTTATTTTAATTATATATAGACTTCATACGAATTGAAAAATTAAATTAGTCAAAATTTCCTAAATTAAAATTTTTTGGCTAACGAATATGCTTACTTGTTAGATGGAAGCAAACATTAGGGGAGTTCGATGTAATTTCTCAAACCATAAGAAATTTATGTGTAACTATACAAAATCTCAGGGAATGAGAGTGTAATTATTCCTTAATATTACTCAATATTATTATTAGCATCTTATGTAGTACTGAAATTGTTACTAATTTAATTATTGGAGTGCTAAACTTTATTTTGTAGGGTTAGTTTTCGTTGATTTTAAAAATTTTCTTGAAAATCCTTCAACCTTTATTGTATGGTAAAAAAATCTGGTAAGTATCAATGTATATAATCGGAGACGGCGCTTTTGATGTCCAAATTAATTTTGGTCTTTTATTGTTTATTAAAATTTAAAATTAATTAATTATTTTAAACTTTCCCACCCATCATGATGTTTGTAACTATCTTTGTGGTATTTTGATTTTAACTCTACAAAAAATAAATAATATAATTTATAAAAATATTTTTTTATATAGTGAATGAGGCACAAATTACTAGTATAAATAAAAATAATTTATAATTTGTTTGAATTTATTGAAGCATGGGGAATGGGAATGGGAATGGCAATGGCATGGATGATGGATCCTCCGACTATCATTCTCTTCCTCCCACCAACACTAATACTATCGCTCATTTCTCATAGCATGATGGCTGCTGCCTTTTTCTCTCCTTCACAATTATAACCACAGGATGGCCTTCTGCTGGAGCAACTTCTCCGTTCCAATCCTCGGCCTCCTGTCTCTGCTCCTCCTCCTTCTCCTCCTCTTTTTCTGCTCCCCCACCACCATGATGAGGTCCCTGCCCCGCCGCCATCAGCAGCCGCCAGCACAGACCCTTTATCTTTCCGTGAGGCCCCGGAGTTTAGGAATGGAGAAACATGCTCCTCCACCCACAACGCAACCATTCACATTGCCATGACCCTTGATGGTAACTATCTCCGTGGAACAATGGCGGCGGTGCTCTCAATTTTGCGGCATTCCACCTGCCCGGAAAATGTGGTTTTCCATTTTCTGTGGGTGAGGCATGAGGCTGAGGTATTGTCACGCCTCAAATCCACATTCCCTTATCTCAGTTTCAAAGTTTACACCTTGATGCGAAAAGGGTTCGTGGGTTGATTTCCAAGTCGATTCGGCAAGCTTTGGACCAGCCCTTAAACTACGCAAGAATTTATCTTGGCGAGATACTGCCACAAGAAGTTAAGCGCTTGATTTATCTTGATTCTGATATTGTGATGGTGGATAATGTTGCAAAGCTTTGGGGGTGGATTTGAAGGAAAATGTCCTGGCTGCACCAGAATATTGCCACGCAAACTTTACGAGATATTTCTCCCAGGAGTTCTGGTCGGACTCTGAGTTGTCGAGAACGTTTGAAGGGCGGCAGCCCTGTTATTTCAACACGGGGGTGATGGTTGTGGATGTGGAGAAGTGGAGAAATGGGAATTATACTCAGAAAGTTGAGGATTGGATGGTTGTTCGGAAGCAGAAGAGAATTTATCACTTGGGTTCTTTGCCACCGTTCTTGCTTGTTTTGGCAGGAAATATTGAGCCTGTTGATCACAGGTGGAATCAGCATGGATTGGGTGGTGATAATATTGAAGGAAAATGCAGGGGCTTGAATCCCGGCCCAATTAGCCTTCTCCATTGGAGTGGCAAAGGGAAGCCTTGGCTGAGGCTGGATTCAAAAAGACCTTGTAGTGTTGATCATTTGTGGGCTCCTTATGATCTTTATCGTATGTCCAAGCATTCTTTTGAGGAATGATGATCAAGTAGTTCGTAGCCGACCTTTACTTAGTCAGACATTGGTATTTCAAAGATAGTGAAGGGGATGGCATATTAATTAGGATGTTGGTTAAGAGATGCAACCATAAGGAGTATTAAGAAATTAACTAAGTATTAGGAAAGCAAAACATACATGAAGAAGGTCTTGGAGTTTGTAAAGCACACATATTTTGTTTTATCTTTTTCTTTTTTATTTGCATTTTAAGTTCGGAGGAGAAAAGGAGGAGGGAAGATAGTATTGTAAGCAATTTTGCAGGAAGTCCCGTCTTAGCAGGTGTCGACTCCTGCGTTTTTGTGAATATAGTTTCCCGATTTAGGGACAAAGTAGTTTGCTGAGTGCTCAATGATACTCAGGGCTTGATGATCTTCTGGGAATCAGATAATTCATTACCCTCTGATCAGACTTGTGTATTTGTTTCACTTTTTCCCATTTAAACTATTTAGTTGTGTATTAATACTTGGAATGAAGTATCATAACTTGAAATATGTACATGTGTCCTCTCTTTCAGTTTTCCTTATGGCATCACATCCCTCTTAACTTAGTGACTTATATTTTTTGGATTATTCTTCTTGATATTTGGGTACCAATGCTTCCATGTGATTCTATTGTTTTTGCAAGTGCGCTTGTCTTTTTTCGGCTGTGTATGTCGTGCTTAAAAGACGATTAATGGATGAGGAGAGTTGTAAACAATTATGCGTCGACTGTAGTATCAAAGGAGTAACACCAGGGAATCAAAAAAGTTGAATTTTCCTAGTATCAGTTTTCATTGAGGTGTTTGTAAACATTTATAGCTTTCATATGAACCTCTACTTCAAAAAGAAAAATCAAAATTCCAATCACTCTCCACATTTGGTGCTTGGAAGAGGACCACAAGCATGAATTGAACAGAACCACATACACAGATCTTATTCTGGATGTCTTGAAATTATATAGAAATTCGTACTGTTGTCTGTGGAACGAGCTCAAGACCTTTCCCGATCAAGGCTGTAGTTTCTGCTCATGGCTTTCTTCCTTCTCTGGATATATGCATCAGACTTTTCATTTATGTTGGAGGCCATACTCAGAAGAGGCCCCAGCCGCCTTGGGGTCCTCGGTTTCATGTCTTCATGAGGCTGGTTATTCGCCCTTGTTGCTTCTTTCGTCTTAACTCTTTCCACCTCTACCTCACTTTCCTTGACTGTGACATTCTTTTTCAGGACTGTACTGCGAGCATCTCTCCCAGCAGAGGCCTCCAATTCTTGCAGCTCTTTTCCTTGAACTTGTTTGCGGATCTTGTGATCGATGCTTGGGGCAAAATGGTTCTTATTTCTTTCTTTTCTATCCACACCATTGTGCAGTAGCCCATCTCTCTTTGGAGCACGAACTGAATCCCCATGTTCGTTGATCTGAGTCCAGCTTTCTGAGCCATCTTTATGCCTGAACTCAATCACAATCCCAGAATCCACATAACCATTATGCTTATCAATTGGCCTGACAGAACTCTTTCCATTTCTTGAAGAATCTCCTTCAATAGGCACTTGAACCAAACCAGGAGGAACAGTGGAACCATTCAGCACACTGAGAATGAAGTCGATGAGCCTTTGACAGACACCGGGAGACTGTGAATCACCATCCATTTTCTGAAACTTTCTGCTGTCTAAAGCAGAAACAAAGAACGCCGTGAGTTTGATCAGTCCTCCAACAGCAAAGCCTGCCAATCTGTTTATCAACAAAACACCTTTAATCAAGATGATTCCATTCTTCAATTGGGAGCAACAAAAAGCAGAATGCAACGATACTACGAGTGATTTGCAGTACAGATTCCCCTTTTTCACACTGAAATTGTTTCCATGTTCGTATTCGCGTGTCTTTTAGCTATTCAAAAGCATAAAAACAGCTAGAAAGAATCAACATCCACTCCCCTCAGCCTCACATTATACCAAAGGATGGGAAAGTGATGTTGATGATATCTACCTTTCTTGAAGCATGCTTCATTCCCTAATAGAAACAGCACTAGCCTTGCAACTTTGCTTCTATCCTCTGTTCTTTTAGCTGATTATGCATAATTGCATATCATTCTTCAGCTAATCAAGACTACTTCAAAAGGTCTTCATAAATCAGTTTGTATTCATTAGTAAAAAAATGCTTGACTTGTTAGATATAATCATAAATTTGCATTAATTGATTGTTCACTTTAATGTAACTTTTTTAGCAATAAAAGCCAAACGAGGCAAAGTAAACCGCGTCATCAAATGTATTATCGCGTGACAATGTATGAGGTAATTTGATCATAAAAAGATTTATTTGATTATTAAAGTTAGTAATAAGTTAATTGGAGGTGTATATAGATTTTTTTTAATTCTTTTGTTAAAATCAACAAATTCGATAAATTTCGACTAACGAAGTGACTTATTTGTTAGATAGAAGCAAACCTCAAGAGTATTAGATGTAATTTCCCAAACTACAAGGAGTCTGTGTGTAATTACACAAAATCTCAGGATATTAGAGTGTAATTATCCTTTATTTAAATTTAAAAGTGTGCTAATATAGAATGGATAAATTACGACCGACTCTCGTAATATTATCAAATCGTTGTCCGAAAAAATACAAATACCTTAGAAACTAAATAGGACCAATTAGGTTATGGGCTTAGGGCCCAATAGTAGCCCAACGAAAGTCAAGTGCGTACAATGCAAAACAACGGTAATCGTTAGTTTTGGAAGTTAAATCAGTTTTGGAATGATTCACACCAACGCTTGAAATAAAACATCTTGCCGAAACCCTAACCCTTGATCCTTCAATTGAGCGACTCACGCTATGAATTTCTTCAAATCCCTTCTATCAGACGATCCGGACCCTCCCAATCCCCAAATTGTTCACGAATCTGACGCGAATTCCGCACTCAAACCACCTCGTGACGGTGGTAGTTCGATCGACGTGGTTGATGGTGGTCCTGATGATGCTTGGAGTTTCGGGGGTTTGATGAGAACTTTCGCAGTCCAATCCGAATCGTTGATCGAAACATACCGTAAGGATCTCGAGGAATTCGGGTCGGGTCTAAAAAAGGAGACCGAGATCCTCCGTGAGACCGCGAGCCGAGCCGTGAAGGATCTCCCAGCATCGCTGGAAGCGAGCGCTACAGCTGCGCATGATGCGCTGGACGGAGTGCTGAAGTCAACGGCTGAGATCATTTCAAAAGAGACTCTTTTTGGGTCGGATGGGAACCCGAGACGCCAGAAACAAATAGAAGCAAGAATTCGGGTCGGTATAGTTGGTTTGAGGCGCAGTTGAGTGCAATTCAAAGTGATTCGAGTACTTTTCTTGAAGAGCCGGAGGATGGGGAGGAGTATATGAAGTGGAAATTAGGGTTTCAGTTGGAGGAGAATAGGGATGAGATTGACAGTTTGATTGTGGGAAATGGAATATTGGAGGATGTTTTTAAAAGGGTTGTTCCAAGTGCTGTTGATCCTGAGACTTTTTGGTGCAGATACTTCTATAGAGTTTATAAGCTCAAGCAGCAGGAGAGTGTGAGGGCGAATCTTGTGAAGAGGGTGATTTCAGTTGATGATGATGAGGAGTTGTCATGGGATGTTGATGATGAGGATGAGGATGGTAACGGGGGTGATCAAGCAAATCTGAAGGTGAAAGGAGGAGTTGGAGAGGGAGATAATGTAGCAAGTGATGGAAGTTCAAAAACTGTTGAGAAACAAGAGGATGTGAAGATTGGATCACAATATGAGAAGGGAGGGGGCAATGTCAATGTAGATAATGGTGAAATTAGCAATGTGTGTGAGTCGGGTAAGAGTATTAGTGTGGATGCATCATTTGGTGAGAAAGAAGAAGTCAAGTCTGAAGAAGGTGCCAGAGTGGAAAAGGATGAGCAACTGAAATCTGAAGAAAGTGTCAAGGATAAGAATAGCGATAAAGGGGCGTGGAGGAGAAAGGTGAATCTGTTACAAAAAGTGATGCTCAAGAGGCGTCTAGTGATCAGCCAAAGGTGGAGGTGGAGGATATAGGGTGGGATGAAATTGAGGATATTGGGAGTGGTGATGAGAAAAGAATTTCTGCCACTACTCGTGGTGGGAGCCCCAATGGAGGCGACCTGCGGAAGCGGTTGAGTGCTGCTGCAGATGACGAGGATATGAATTGGGATATTGAGGATGATGATGAGCCAGTGAAAGCTTGATTGCATATCAGTGATAAGAACTGTAATTATTTAGTTGCTGATATGTGGATGAGCTCAGCTGGAGCTTGATACCTATTAAATTCGACAAACTGTTATGGTTGAGTCAGAAACTGAGATCAATTGTCCAGTAATGGCTTATTACTCGTAAATAGAAAAACTCAAATGTATCAAACTGAAATTCATTTCGTTTTTTTTTTTTCTCTTTATTGCTCGTTTGTCTTCTTTTGTGACTAAATTGAGGCCTTAGTTCCTCTACCATTGTGTGTTAAAGGCCCACATCATCATGTGGCTCGGCAATGTTTCTGTTGGATGTATCAGAGCCATTTTGCTCATAAATCAAACGTCTAACTGTTGTTACTGGTAATTATCTTCTTTGAATTAATTTCTGTTTTCAAACAAAGAGTTTCATTTAGACATTTTTTGCTTGTGGCTGTTGAGGCAACGTTGATGTTGAAACTTCTGTTTATAGAGTTAATCTTTCACTTCTGTATGTGTCCAACCTATAAAGTCACTGAACCTGGGCTTCCAGAATCAGTCAGGTGTACAGCCAGAGGAATACTGTCATTTTCCCTTTTTTGTTGTGTGTGTAATTTCTGAATTTGGCATCAGTGGTTCCGATGTACTTCTGAATTAATGCTCTCCTTTCTGATGTGCTTTTGAATTAATCTACTTTTTTGTTTGAGCTTTCAATTTAGCCTTGGAACTGGCAGAATATTGTATTATCAGGCAAAATTCGTCATTACACCCACATATAGGTTCTGAACAAGGGAAAGAGGAGCAGCCAAGCCAAGGAATATACTAACAGGAGCTGTTTGTTTTTTCTTTTATACATGATGAAGAGATCTTGCTTGTTAAGAGAATTTAAACCAGCATTGATTTACAAACTCTTGCTGTTGCTGCCACGGGGTTAAGACTCACCTTCACCTCTTACTGCTCATCCCAAGCGACTTGATATTACAGAAAACCGTAGAATTAACAAAGATTTCTGGAGCAGAAAACCGAATTGATCTGGCCAAGGAAAGGGGGAAAAAAATGGAAAAGTATCTGCTTTTGCACGAGGAGAAGGAAGTGTATGTAGTTGTGAGCTAAAAAGCACTCCGTCCTTAAGAGAGAGAGTTGATACAAGAACTCTCTATATATTTTAGGACTAAACCGCAGACCTCTTAACTTGAAGCTCAACTATTTCTGGAGCCTAGAGCCAATCGGACATGATATTAAATGTATAACCAACATTAACACCTAGCTGCCTTAGAAAAGAGATGGCACAAACTCGTTCTCACCACATGAACTGAAATTACAGTAGAAAATGCATCCGTACAGCAGGAGATTTTCACCAAGGTACTTGAAAATTCCATGGGTTGCTCAAACAACTTAACTTACAGCACATCCTTTAAGGGCTGGTCGCCCCTGAGTCAGAACCTGTATCAGGTTTATGCGCGTCACCTGGGGAAGTCAGAGCAAGATAACGTCCTCTCTGGGCACGTGGCGGAAGATGCTTTGCATGCTTTCGTGATCCAACGGTCCATGGCAAGTACACCCCTGTACCACCACGGGGAACCCTTCTAGGGCTCATGACCACTGGGCGAACTGGAGCTAACATAACCATAGGAGCCCGCACGAGACCCCATTTGGGGATCATGTTCATTGGCTCATAGCCATTTGGTATTGTGCATGGAGATGGAACCCCGGGTTGCCATAGGGTCATTGCTTTAGACGAAGGGGTTATCTCCGATGGGTTGCTCTCTACTGTTCGGACTCTGAAGAAAGTAATGCTTACCCTCTTGTTAGGGAGGAGCACATAACATGCCTTGCTGTATCAGAACTATTTCCCCTCATGACTAAAAGAGACCTGAAAAATGTTTTGAATTAAAACCACTGGTTACTTCTACATTATGTAGACAAGGCGTGGCTATGCTACATACCCTTCCTTCAAAGAAAGCATGAGAGGTCCTCTATAATCCCTTCACCATCACTGACAAGCATGCGACCGAAAGCCATTGTTGATTCAGAGAGGAGGAGGGTAGAAAGAGGCTGCTCCAAGTGAGGCGGTTTGAGAAATGGTTGAGAATATTCCCCCTACATAATCAGCACTGTCTTGTTCACACCCTTCTAACATGGAGATGTGATGCAGGAATAGACAATTGAATTGCATTGTTGGACCAAAAAGAAAATGAGTGAAGTCAACAATATATACCTCATCGAAGAAGTTAATGATGCAGCTGTTTGGTTTCCTACTTTCTGGAATCAAACGCCATTGAATCAAGTGGTCAATTACACCTCGGAGAAGCGCAGGGATTGGTTCAATATAGCCTGTAAATGAAATTATCACACATTTTTAATCACTCGTCAAAATATTGAAACATTAGCAACAAAAATTATCTGCATAATTTTACATGGTTTGGGTTATCAAGTATGCAAATTGATGAATACGTATAACAAACATACTTTTCTGGAATTTATTTGTTTCGTCTTCTTTTATGTGCCCGAAAATAGGAACCCCAAGCTGAACCAACTCTCTCCTGTTTCCTTTTGTCTGCTGATTGTACAAAATAAAGGTTTCCCCTGAAATCAATCAAGAATATGAAATTAGACCTTCTTAGCACAGAATAGTCACCGAATAAATCACATTTTACAAGAAAGATGTGGTCGTGTAGATTAAATCGGAGCTAGTGAAGTTTATAGGACAACGGAGATTCAATATCTTATAGTCTTTTATTGGCAAAATGGGGTTGGCAGATGCCCTGTGCAATCAATATAAGGTAGTATTTAATGTTAAAAGTAAAAAAAATGAATGCCCAAACCTGCTCAAGCAAACCTACAGAAGATGTCCTTTACAATCTCAAAACTTCTGGCCCAAAAGGAAACAACTAGTTTAACTATAAAAGCATCACGAATCACAGGATCCACCTGAGAGTTCACCATTCCGACCAGCAACTTGGAGTTCATTCACAAAGTCATTCAATTTAGAGAGCTCAACATCAGTGAATATGTCTTCATACAACTTAAGACCTCTAACAACATTCACCTGCCATACAACATATACCCATAAACAATCATGCTTCTGGCTATACAATAAAAGCGAACAATAGTAATCAACAAAAGGATTTACCATGTGCCCTTTTACTGGCTCCTTAGCTACGAACCCTTTTGTCATCTTGATCTGTTCACGGCGTGCCTCACATTGGTCGTGGTTAGAACATAGGTCCATGTGTTCCGAAAAGGGCTGCACTTCTTGAGATCCTACATTCAATATTAAACAGGTGTGAATATCGAATAGCCGATATAAATATTAGACAAAATCCAGAAATTCTCTCCTTGTATTTGACAAGGTCGTTCCTCGAGTTCAAAAGCTTCCTAGTCATGACTGTCATCTTTTTCTTGTATAAGTTTAACCTTTACCATCACACCAAACCAGTAAGGATCAAACATTTTAATAATATCTATAAATCTTTATTTTTACACAAAGACAAAAATGGCAGTCATTAGCAGCATTCTGAGTTGAACTATTCTTAGGAAATTAAGGAGATAAAAATTGCAGCCACTTGCAGAGCAGAATGTAAACAGAGATACTGATGGCCACTGCTGTTCAGTGTTCAGTGTTCAGTGTTCAGTGTTAACTAAAGGACCATTTATTTCTCTTGGGACTAACGATGAACAATGCAAAGACTGAACCTCGGACTTGCACACAAACATTATGTTTGCTTGTTTCTTCCGTCCTTTTCATCCCTCCCCTAAAAGATATTTCCTAAACTCATTTTCTTTATTCAAATGCTAAAAAGAAAAAGGTTTGCAATTTGCAGTCGGAGAATAAAAATTAGAACAAGAATACATCACTTCCCTTTCACCACCGCTGGAAACATTCTCAGCCTTTGCTAACAACAAAAAGATACGAGGGCAGGCACCACTTTTGTTGTACCGAGTCCCACTAACAGACCCAGACAAAAGAGAAAAGGGGGGGGAAGCACTAGCAAGCAACCTTTCAAAGAGCACTCAATGGCGAGCTGACTCAACGAGTTGAAAATCCGAGTCGAGAGTTGTCAAGGGGAGCAGTGGTGGGCCATGGAGAGAAAGCCCACCAGAGACAGACAGCCATGCCGTCCGTCAAAGATCAACGGCTGAGACCAGCCGCCGCCGGCCCCATCAAATAAGTCAACCACAAAAACGTAATAATTTTTTTTTTCTCAGGGTACCTCACGCATCTCAAGGTGGACCTTCCCCTTAACAAAGATCGCAATTGCGTTGCAAACAAGAACCAAATTTGCATTTGACAGCCCTTAACGAACTTCTCGATTTCCTAAAACTGCCCATCAAATCCTCCGGGAAATACCAACCGTTTTTACTCCAAAAAATATCCGCAAAACTCATTTACTCAAAAGCATCTCATCAATTTTAAGTGAAAAATGACAACCACCAGATAACACTGGAAATTTCATCTGGATTCTTCCATAAAGTCTCACTGTCTACACAGTCTAAATCACAATGCTATCTGGTGGAACATTCACTTTATCCCGGAATTCAACCAACTTTTTTGTTCATCTAAATTAAATTTAATCAAACAAAATTAATTAAAATGTAATATTTAGAATTATACACTAATCAATCTCTTGAACTGTATACCTTATTGAACAAGTATATTCCATATAATTGATTCGGCTTCTACTTAACCTAATCGGGGTTGGAATTTTCCAAATTCAATTTCAAATTAAATACCTCTCCAAAAAAATACATTAAATTCTTATTCCATTATTTTTTTTAAATTTCGTATGCGTAATATAACGAGCATGAAGAATTTTATTTCCAGAATGAAAATTGACGATAAAAGTTTAACCGAGGGTAGTTTTTATTTAAAAATTAATTATTCTTTAAAATATAATATATTAAAAAATACGAAAAGAAAAGATACCTGAAGCTAAACCACGTTTATTAAGTGTGAAAATCTTTGAGGCCTCCAAACAAACAGTGCTGGGTTCTTTGATTATCATGATATTAGTTTTATCTCAAAACTCAAGAAACCATATGAATCATAAATCAAATGGAAATATAGATATGAATTTATTAACAGAATGGAATTGAAAGAAAAGAAGTAGTGAATATTGAGAAATGATGAAAGACTGGAAAATTTACCTGTGTCTGTAATTTCAGACGTGAAATCTTCATCCACTACCTCACCTCCGCTGTTTTCATTACTCTCCAACGAACTTTCTAGATTCTTCTCTTTCTGTTTCTCTCTTGTCGTTAATTGCCGCCGTGCAGTCACCGTCCTCCTCCACCTCCTGAATCTTCCTCACGTCCACGTCAATATTCTCCGCTTTCTTCTTCTCGGCGACTTTATTGAGCTCCAGTGTGACGTCAGCAATCGAGTAGTACTTCTGCATCTGCAGAATCGGGATCCAGTTCAATCTACGGCGGTGAATTGCCGCGAAAGCCGATTCGTACACCCCGGCTCCACCCTCCAGCTGGGTGAGGTGACAGCAGAGTGCATCGATGATGGCGTTAGCTGCTGCAAACTCACCGCGGAACCACGCGATGATGGCGTCTTTGGCGAACGCCTCCGACGCCGTGGTCATCATCGGAAGCTGAGGCTGTTGCACCACCGCTGGCACCACCATTGGCTTCATTGGAATCCGATCGCCCTGAGGCAATACGCCGGCCGCCGGCGGCATTCCAAACACTCTGGTTAGCGTAATTTCTCAGGTGATAAAAGGACCCTTCTTCCCAACTTTTCTCGAATGCCCTTAAACTGAATTTGTCAGTATGAGATGATTCGTTAGGCGGCAGCCCGTATATCGGAGTAGGCTTCTTGAAAATTTTGCTGGGAAATGAATTCCCTTCGATTTTTATACAGCAGAAAAAATAAACTGGAGAAAAAGGGTGGTGATGAAAGCGAGGGTTTGGGCGTGGGGGGTTTATACTTTATAGGTGGATTTATATGGCTTTTGGGGGCGTGGTGGTGGAAATGTCCGTACCTGTGGGGAACACATGCTGACTTGTCAAAATATTAGCAAAAAGGAAAAAATAAATTACCACTCCACAACCCCAATAATTAATAGTTAATTTAAATATTATAAAAATTTAAAATTTTATTAAAAACATAATGTCCGTCACTTTAGGTGAGTGTATTATAAACTTACTATGGTCGAAGTAATACTAATCTTTCTACGAATATGTTAACTTCGATATTATAGTTGAGTTAACTGTAAGATTTATAAATGGGAGTGATCATATAAATACGATCGTAATCAGATATTCATAACGTATACAGATTCATGTGATACAAAATAAGTTTATAATCGAAATAAATCTCTTAAAAAAAAATAATAATAATAATAACAATATTTATGCAGCATTACCTTGTAATTTCATGTGAATTATCAAAGACGTTTTAGTATGTACAGTTATTGAGATTGAGATTTTATGAACAAACTTAATATTATTAGCTGTTATGACACGCTGTCTTTGTGTGTATATAATAAATTAACCGTTGTGATATGCCGTCTCTGTGTGCATATAATAAATAATTTTTCATACTTTAAAATATAATATATAAAATAACAAACCAATATATTAAATTTAAACAAAGAAAGAAAGAAAGAAAGGAAAAAATTAATTTATCAGTTAAATATAAATTTTAATAACTTGAATAAGTTAGTTATATTATTAGTTCAATTGATTTTTTTATATAATTTAGATATAAATATAGAGGATATAAATACAGATAGATAGAGTAGATAATAAAAAAATAATTTTGACATTTTAAAAAAATGGTGCGGCGGTGTCACGCAACTTCCATTTATGAATGCACAAGGGATTTCTTTTTTATATTAGTATAGATGAATTCGAATTAATTAAACGTATATATATATATATATATATATATATATACTTTATATTTTCTTCTACTCTATTAAAGATGTGTTAAAATAGTATATGATATACTATTTAAAAAATAATATTTGTGATACGATAAATCCCACGTGGAAGTAACTTTTTCCATTCATTGGCAAATTAAAGTGGGTCTTCTGCACTTAATGCACCTTATTATCGAGGAATCTTATCAACTCTTTTAATGCAACGAGAGAACGAAGTTAAAATTACAATTTTTAAAATGAATAATTGAATATGTTGCCCTCTCTTCCGGTGTAATTATTCGTAAATTTTTTTATAATTTAATTTTTTTATCTAGTATTCTTAATATTAATTATTTTTATTTAATAAATAGATTATCATTAGTTAAAATTTATAGAATTTGTTAATATTAGAAAAATAATTGAATAAAAATTTATGAAATTTCATTTATTTTATTTTTTTGCTAATATTACCGAATTATATTAATTTTGACTAACGGATGAATTTATTTGTTAGACGGAAATAATGTTAATAAGAGGAGTGTAATTATCCCTTTAAAAAATTAAGGATTTGAATTATAATATTAGTTTGTAAAAGATTTATTTACTTTTACAATAACTGTTAATTAATTATATTCTTGTAAGAATTATAAAATTAAAATTCATGATATCACAATAAAACCTAAAAAATAAAAAATAAAGAAAGTCAATTTGAATTGAATTTGTCTTCATCCAAATTCAATATGAAGATCGAAAAAAAAAAAGGTCAGGTACCAAAAAGTGCAATAAAAACAAGTTCTAGATGTACTATATTCCACATACATTTAATACGATGTCGTCCTCAAATTCATATTGGAAACTCGGCATAAATTAGTTTTTATCCCATAGTTGACACGCGCACATATATATATATATATATATATATATATATATATATATATATATATATATATAATTTAATATAATTTACTATGTTATGATATTGTAAATAAATAAGTAATTTTTTATTAAAAAAAAGCAATAAATAACTTTCTATTTTATTTAAAAGATAAATTACAAGAACTTTCGTGAGATTTAGAATGATTGTAAATATTTTTTCGTTATTTGAAAAATTATTAATATTTTTTAATGAGGCACTATTATGCTGATTTGTTAAGAATAAAGTATACAATAAAAATATTATTGATTATGTATTTTTTTATTTATTAAAATTAGATATTATAAGTTATGGAGGTTGTGGTTGTGGACAAAGTAGCATGTTATTGCATATGGTAATCTACGCCACACGAGGAAGTCCCTTAGGCAAGGCGGGCCCCGCGTATTGTTTTTGGGGCCCACTTCAACCTATCTCTCTGATGAGAGTGGGCCCCAGGGCAACTTGGTGGTTAGCTCCGTTTCGGGTAAATTGTGACCACCAAGGCAAGCGCATTACGCACATGCACGCGATTCCATACCACCACCACCACCACCACTGGCTAGGATATCATTTCAACACCCCCCTCCCCAACACTCTTTGTTTGCTTCTGGAGCCGGCTTGGAGCCATCTTTTATTCAATTAATTAATTAATTATATAACTTATGAAATTTCAATTAACATACAATAATTTATATGAATTATATACTGTCTTTCCTATAATTCGATATAATTACACATAAATTAATTTATATAGTATGAATATATAAAATATATAAAAAAATTAAATAAAAAAAATCATATTTTACTCACGGTTGACTTATTTTTTTTTGCAGGTTGAACAAATATTTTCTAACTGAACTCTATTTCTTTTTCACATGTCAATGTATGTGAAGTATATGTGAATGTGAATGTTCATTCAAATTTTTTTTATTAATATTAGCAAAATCGATGAATTTTGACTATCAATTTGTTAGCTATCAATTATCCATTTATAATAACTAACAATTATTTTTAAAGTAAATAAATAAATAAAATAATATAAATAATATTAAATTAAACTACAATTTATACGTTGATGGAATTCGAGTACCCTAACTTATATTAATTAATTTCATTATTTGAATTAAATAATATAAAATTTTATATTTTGAAGTATAGGAGATAATAATTGAAGCTAAAAGAGGGTTGCTGTCTTGTTCCATGGAATTTCTCCTTAAAGTAAAAGTGGTTTTCTTTAGTAAAAATGAAATGATATAATATTGTCTTTAAGGAATATTATATTAAAAGTAAATAAATGTCAAAGTAACTTTATTAGAAAAGCTTGCTGCCAACCTCTTCTCCACCAATTATTAGGATAATAATAGTAACACATTTTTTTTAAATTATTTAAATCATGTTTCAATATTAGTAAAGTGCATTTAAATATATATATGTATTTTTTAATTTACTGCATTGGAAATGGGTTTCAGGAATAATTTGATTCTATTCTAAAGTTAATTAATAACACTATTTCTGAATAAATATTTAATTCAGTATAACTGGATTGATTTTTACGAGGACTAATACTTTAATTATTTAAATATTTTGATATATATATATATATATATTTATTACATAATTGAGATAAGCAATGTGATTATGATTCACTTTTGTTGTTTTAATTTTAAATATTTCTTAGTTTCATAGCACTATGTAACGAGATTCCGTTTCTTACAGTTGTACGAGGATAAAGTTTAACGATTTTTTTTTTTTAAATTTGACATAATTACAATATATTTTTATTTTTTTGGAAATTACAACTCTTATATGAACGTTTGAAATTGTCAACTTTATTATTTTTTTAAAAGAAATAGACGAGGTAGATAGAAATGTGAAAAATATAAAAACATTATGCACTTAGTCAATAAAAAAAATTAAAAAATAAGTAAATTTTTTAATTTATCGACTACAATAGCATTTTAATTAGTTCACCACAAAAAAAAATAAATGAAAACATAACATAAACTAACAGAAAATGGTAAATTTTCAAACAATGGAGAGTATTTATAATTATGCTTAACTTTGGGGAGTTTGTTGTAATTTTTATTATTATTATTATTGTTTATAAATAATGAAATAATCATTTATCTTAGGAAAAAGCTGAAGACAACGGCTCGGCGCGGCAGGCAGCTAAAGCTGTGAGATGCGGAGGTCAAGTGCGGGATTCCGTTTCCTTTCTAAGGAATAAAGTCAAGTTAGAGCGCACATGAGAGCCGCTATTTCAAAAGCTTCAACCTAAGTATTACTATAATTTCTTCCAAAAATATTAAACTAATTATTTTTCAATTTTTTTTCCCTAAAAAAGGAGCACATAAATTGGTGTAATGAAAATTAAACTCTCCCACTATTCCAAAACCATGCAAATTATTTGATGTGGCCATGAAATGTTATTCGAGGATCCAAAAAGGTGAAAATTTTTAAGTATTTTTTACAATATTTCCATAAAAGAACTACTTGAAAAATGACAACCTTGCCTGTCACTATTTAATACGAAAGGATACTTTTTACTTTATTTATGTAAAATAATTTGATCCAATACAACATAAAAAAGCAATTTTCTTTTTTTTTTTTTAATCTAAACGTAGAAGAAAATATCTCGTATAGAAGCATATGGTTTGAATATATATGGGTGAATAGCAATTCTCCCCTCTGTGATATTGTAAATGGATAAATTACCCCATGTGAAAAATAAATAGTAATTTATCCACATTTATTTTAAAAATTAAAGCAATTTACCTCCCTACCTAAAGAGGTAAATTACTTCAATTTTAACCACACATGGAGGTAAAATGCTATATTTTAAAAACAAGGGTGAATTGCTATTTTATTTTTTATAAGGGGTTGTTTGCCTTAACACAAGTAGGAAAATTCAATATTTGACGAGAAGAGTGTTGCGTATTATTTATTTAATTTTTTTATATTTAACTGTAAAAACGAGCATCTTTTGGAGGTGTTTGTAGATTTAGACACATATTTATAGTTTATTAATTATATATATAGTTAAAAAAAAATGAATTTCAATAATTTTTTGATTATTTTATTTTTTAAAAAATTAGTTAACTATTATTGGATATTTGTTGGAAAATGGTGGTTAGGTTGATTCACTATTTGGATAGTGATTCTCCTTTATCCATCCATTGTCTTTTAGCAACTTTACGCATTCGCTTTTGGGGGTGTTTACGGTGGAGATTAAAGAATCGTTTACTAGGAGGGATATGGACCGTCCAAATTTCTTTGATGGGATACTTCTCTTTTAGCATTTTAGGTAAAAGCACTGAATTGTTGGAGACACAAGTGGTTTCATCACCTCCACTACCTAAATTTAAATATGATAATTTTTCAAGATTATTTAAAAATATTTGCCTTTGTTAATTAATAATTATATAAATCCAAAGTATAATTGTGAAAATATCTAGCCATTTATGTGAAATTAAAGAAATGAAAAGAAAATATAATCAATATAATATATACAATTTAATAATGTATACTATATGGGGTATGATCTTTTATCACGTTCGATTAAATTCAATAAAATTATATTAAAAAGAGTTTGATTAAATTAATGATATCTATATGATATTTCTTGGAAAATTAAAGAATAAATTACAACGAGATCTCCTGATGTTTTACATGATTACAAATACTCCTAATTATTTTAAATTAAATATATCCCTTTATGTTTGATAAAATTATGTAATTTCTGAATAGAGGTATGAAATTATCAATTTTACCCTCACTATTTTTTTTTAAATTACAAAAAGGTCAGGCAATATAAATGAAATATTATCAGAAATATCCACTTAGTCCATAAAAATATTTTAAAAAATTAAAAAAAATATAATTTACAGTCTTCAAGATTATTTTGGTTAGTTCAGCACAAAAAACAGATAGAGTGAATTCGCAAATTATTAGATAATTGTTAAATCAGCCAGAGGGAGGGTATTGATAATTTCAATGTTATTGAAGAGGACTATAAGTAAAATCAACACCAGCAAAAATGTCAATATTTCAGTTGGAATTGGCCTTCGCATAGGTTTATGTATATGGTGTACGTGTGATATGTGATGTGTACACCTTTGAAGTCCTATGTAGGTTCTAGTGTACATTATTAATAATACTTGGTTTAAAAGTTCTTTTTTCATCAACCAGCTTCTTACAAGAGTATCTTTATAATAATTCTTAAAATAGACTTTTTTTTTTTTTTATGATATGACCAAAATTTAATAAATATATATGAAATGATTCCTAAATTATTCGAACATGAATGGAGTGGCATCTTATTTTATTTAAGCAGTAATATAGGCAAACATTTCACATTGGTTGTGGACGGGGAGTTTGTGTAGTTTATAAGCCCCAATGCATCATCTCCCTAACAAGACGCATTTTCAAAACAAAATCATGAAACTCATATATATGAAGCCAAATTAAATAATACCTCGCACACGAGGCATCGATCTAGTAGTAAAGCGCATAATTTGGCACAATTTGTGGGAACGAGACCATGTACCCATCTCAGTCTCTTGTTTGGAGGGCTGGTGATGTAAGCAAGCGTCCTATATTAATTACAAATTAGGAGCTCGAGTGACTTTTAAGCTTTAAAATCTCTTTTTTCTAGCGAGGAGTTTTTTCAAATTGGATCTGTGATGATCATACAAAAATAAAAATAAAAATATTTTGCACAATAAAACACCGACGAAATCATAAGCCAGATCAAATAGTTAGTACTTGAATACACACAAAGGTAGGTATGATGAATATAGATATGTGGCATGGAAGTCATGCAATGTCATGGGCTTTTGCTTAAAATAATAGTACACTTTTTCATCTTTTGAACCAACTCCTATTCTTTGACAATTCAAAGATGAATTGGGTTTCAAGTTGCAGTCATTGTCAATATCTGAATGTGTGATAGAAACCTCAAAGACCCAAAATAAATGCCTCTACCATTTGTTGGTAATAATAAAGCACAAGTGTCAAAAATTAGGCCAATAAAGAGTTCCTATGTTCGAATCATATACGTTCTGTTTTGATGCATATTTGATGATATTGCACGAATTTTAGGGTGTGTTTGGTTGGGATGAAAAATAAAGAAATAAGAGAAGTGGAAGTAAAAATAGATGTATAAGATATAATCTTAAAATGTATAATTTTTATTTTTATTTACTCTATTACCCATATTATATATATATATATATATATGTATATATGTATTCTCTCCAATTATTTTCTCCTTCTCACTGATAATACCGTACATAATTGACAAAGAAAAAATAACAAAATCGACGAAAAACTATTGCATCAAAGTCAACAATAAAGTACACAATCTTGTTACTAATTTTTTTTATTTATTTAAACTAAGTAGTTTATAATAAATGAATAATACTTATTTTGACAAATATTTTTAATAAAAATATTCTTATTCTTATTTTATAAATATTTTTATTAACAATTTTTTTAAAATTTTTATATACTAAAATTATATTAATATATATTAATTTCTTTATTTTCTAATACAAACTGAAAAAAATGGTAATTCAGTAAAATTATACAAATTAATATTTTCTTCTCAATCTGTTTTCTTCGTATCAAATAAGAAAAAATATTTGATATTTTACTCTCCTTTCAATCATACAAAAAAATTTGAAGGAAAACTATTATTCTTCTCCTCCCCCTCTCCCTCAACTCTCCTTTTTTCACTCACTTGAATCAAACGAACCCTGAATTTTTTATTTTAATCCATCAATTATATATCGATGAGAATCTTTTTATATGAAAAAATAAATATTCAGACTCAGGGCGTATATTTTATAATAAAGTTGATAAAATATTTTTATGTGGTGGTTGTACGTGCAAAGCACTTATAAATTTGAATAATAATAATTAAGCTAAAATGTTATAATTAATTAGTATTACAATGAAAGGACAAATCAACAGGTTTAGGGGTCAGTTTGCATATATCACATGAACTTTTGGACCCATTCACGGGAGATATATATACCATTTTACTTCTTATTAACATCATCATGAATTTCTCGTGGAAGGGGATCAAATTTGACATATATTATTTACCCTGCAAATTAAATTAAAAATAAAATTATACAAAGACTTGCAAATTTAATTAATCACATTTAATTATGAAATTTTTACGAGATTAAAGTGGTGTTTGCGCGTATTTATTTTTTAATTTTTTTTTGGGAATAAGTAAGCTCGATTGAGTTAATTAGATAGTATTGCAGAAATTAGTAGCCTGAGATATTTATAGTTATAAATTAAAAGTAAGTATTTATTTAATTTGGTATTAATTTATTATATGTTTTTAAAACATAATTTTTTTTAAAACAAAATTACTAATTAATTTCTTTATAATTGGTATGGTGATGTATAAATTGACTTTTTGAAATATATGAATTTGACTTTTTAAGGATGATGTAGTCGAAGGAAATACTGTCTCTTGCAAAACACAAAGGGGAAAACCTTTCACCCCCAAACCCCGTCCCTTCTCTTTTTATTTTCGTGTATATAATAAATAATTTTTATATTTTAAAATATATACAAATAAAATATAATATATATAAATCAACATGTCACATGCAAAAAAAAAAAAAAAAAAAACTTAAGAGTAATATTAATACAATAAAAATTAGTGCAATAATGTTACAAACTGCTGTTTGTGAATAAAAAATAATATTTTTATATTAATATAAATTAATAAAGAGAAAAAACAAAAAAAGGGCTATATTGAAATTTTAACATCTCTTTTGAGTCAACAATTTATTTGTAAGACAAGTAGCTGCTTTCATTCTTACACACATATAAACTAAAACAAAAAAAAAAAAAAAACAAAAACAAAAACAGGTCTCCCCCAAGACAACACAGAATTACATGTACCAATCATTTGATTTTGATGGTGAGGGATCATTGACCTCAACTCTACAAATACACTACACAGAGTATCGTAAATGTTATAATTGATTCGATTCAGGATATATTAAATAAACTGACAATCGATACATTCTTTATTTTCTAAATTTAAAGGGTATATATATTTTATGTGTACTCTTAGTGTACAGATAATCGAACATAACATATACAAATAGAAAATACATCGTTATCGTCATCTTTCAAAAATAGAATAAAAAAAATATTAAATGTGACTGTTGAGATCTCTGGACCATAGAGTCAGCATTAATTTAAAAATCACTTTATGCATCAAATATTTAATTACATTATTGTTGCAAGAAACCAAGAAAAGGATGTTGCCTTACCACTCTCTTCCATATTATACATTATATTGAAAGCCACTTTACTCTTCAACAACTCTTTAAGACACCGTTGAAATATTTGTTTTTTCCCCTCCCCACACTTCAATTCTGAGGCTGTAATAAGATGGCACAAGTCAACTCCAACTTTCATCATAATTGCATCTCCGCATGTTCCTTAATTAAAAACCCCCCAACATATTACAACTTGCTGTCGTTTTATGACATTACACCACGAGATGCAACATAATTTGAAATAAAAAAGAAATTAATCTAAAAGTTTAACATATTGAGATGTTATATACTTTATGACGTTTTCGTATGTACGCTAACACGCTCAAATTTTTATTTGAGCAAGAAAGAATAAATACGTAATGAGGTGTTTGAATATTTGATATAAATCGATGTTGTCGATTTGGACAAGTGGTAAGATCCCTTTATTATTTATATATGTAGATGTGCTGAAATTGCAAATTAATAAAATCATGTGTCGTGATGGGGATGGGAGGAGACAAAGTCATTATTTATGTTAAGATGAAAGGGCTCTCGTGATGAATGTTGTCATCAACAACCATTCCATGTCATTCTGGTAATAAATTATTATTATTATTATTTTTAAATTTCGAATTTGGGCTAAGATTTTATTTATTGGGTGGATATAAATATTTGGACTCGTATAGTTGAGTAATATTAAAATTCGAACAGCTAAATTTGGCTCGTGGTGACGTGTATTAAAAAATTGAATATAAAATCTTATCGATATGCCAATATGCATACGTGAGTAAAAATAATATTAGTAGTCGTAAATAATAACATCACGCATTTATTATATATTTTATTTTTCATTCATTAATTTATACCAAATCCGTAAGTAAAATCAATCCTAACATTATAATGTGTGACCAAATTGAGTTTGAGGCTATTGCTAATAAACAACTCACAAAACGGGCTTAATTTACTTTGTATGGTCCGGATACAATTTGACTTGGGCTCAATTTTAAGTGGGCCAAAGCCCAATCCTTACTGTTTGATGAACTTATTGCAAGCCCAAGCCCAAGGCCCACACTGTAACTCAAGAACTGCAATTCGGCGACAAATTAACGGATTTAAAAATTAGAATTTTGTCTGGTCCAATTCCTAGGTTGAACGGTTCTTGCAAAATCAAAAAAATATAAAAGGGTATTTTGGAGCTTTTGATTTTCTTAATTTACCCCGTCCCTTTTGTGAGTCAGGTTCAGAAAACCCGACCGTTCGCATTGTTTGGGCTGGATTTGGTTAGATTTGAACTAATTACATGACAAATATAATACTAATATACTTGTCGTATATTTGATTTACAACTCAAGAAAATGATCAATTACATAACAAAGTGTACTGTATTCATGATATGATTAATTTAATTCAATTAGATTTGTTACGATTAAGAATTTTCCGACAAATGTGGCCTTAAAAGGACAAAATAGAAAGAGAAGTTTACGTTAACAACAAATTCCCATTAAACAAATACACAATATTGTCTCAGTACTTATTCAATCAATCAAACAATCACAACAACATACATAAATACATACATACATCCAAAAGCTGAATTCAGACTCACACTTTATTCATGCATACAAATTAAACTTTGCTTCCACTTCTTGATGTACTACAACATAGTACTCTTCACTTTAAGGAAACCCGTTTTCGTCACCGACACTTGTCGTTGTCCTAATCTTGATCTTAGCACGATCAATGTAATTCATAACCTTATCATTGAAACTGTCCCTTCTCGTAGCAGTTCTTGCAGCAGCGCAACGTTGAACGACGCCGACGACAACGTCCTCATCTTGTCCTTCACCTTCCTGATATAATCAGTGAACTTCTCGTTGCTCTTGCTCTCTTCCACTTTCTTCTTCTTCTTCTTTCCATCGTCGTCGTCGTTCTTCGAGGACTTAGTCTTCAATGCAGGCTTCTGACCATTGTGATGATCTCCATTGACAATCAGGATGTCTCTTCTAACAGCATGATCATGAGGGACAGGTCTGTCGTTACTGTGTTTGGTCATTTGAGGTTGTGGGATTGGACGATGAGAAGAATTACTGCCGGAATGGTGGGAGATTCGGTGGATTTTGGCTTTGAAAGGGGTGATGGAGAATGCATTGCAGATTTTCTTGCACATACCGTTGGAGTTACGGGTGGTGTTTTGATTACGTGCCATGTTTGGTGCTGCTGAGGTTGTGAGAAGGGTGATGAGGAGAAATGATGAGACATGCAGTGGGAATTTAAGGAGGAGGGATTAAGAGATGATTAGCTGCTTGATCACGAGATTAATGTGAAAAGAGGGATATTTGTGAGCAACTTTATGTGGGAATTTCCACCTAATAATTGTTCCTTATGGACTTGTGGATTCCTCCATCTACATATGAAGTATTTTTTTAGAAGTTTTGAACATTAATGGAGTTTCTTTTGATTCCTCTTTATGGAGTTCGGTGTAGTTATCCATGTTATCATGCATGGATACGGACACGATAAATTCTAAAAGCTTAAAACTACAATACGACGACACACGTCATGGTACTAACACGACTCTATATAATATATATTTGATTTTTTTATTTATAATATTAAATATGCAATATGACAAATTAGTAATATCAAAATATATAAAAACCATAAAGAAGAATATCGAAGTTCAGCATTAAGATAAAACGTAAAATAAGCATGTCTTATATTTGAGTTTCTTAACCAAAAATACATGACTTCGAAAAACCAAATCGTGTCCTAAAATATGTTGGACAATGTATCTATTTTTTTTTTATTATATTTTTTTGAACAAGCGAATGTCGTATCCAATACATATCCGTATTTAATATGTATCGAGTATTGCATGAAGTCATTTTTTAAAATGTCCGTGCATTATGTCATTTACACGTCATTAATGACATAATACAGACAACTCTATCCATTCAATAATCAGCCGTTGTTTATCATTTTAAGTCAGGCAGATATCACTAATGGTTCAATATTACCTTAACTCACATTATTTTGGTTCATGATTCTATAATCTCTATGTTTAAAATTAAACTCCAGTCTTCATTACAAAAATTCTTGTCTGAATTAAATTTGATCGACCAAATCAATTACATAATAAGTATATTACACTTACTATATGAGATTGATCACTATCACAAGATAAGTGTATTGCATTTGTAATATAATTGATTAAAATTTGATGTAAACGAATTCGAGCTAGAATCTCCCCTTAATCATAGGTGCCGACATAAGTTTGAGGTGAAGGACAAGAATTGGAAAAGATCTGTAGCTATCTTATTGTATCACAGAAATAACGCAACATACCTTCTGCCCAGAAAGGAAATTAAACAGTGGAGTGGATGATATTAAGGTGGTGTAGGATAGGAATCAGATTCCAGTCTTAACTTTTACCTCAAAGTCTACGGTCCAGTCGTTTCTTAGTTGTAAGAATCAAACCAAAACTGGAAGCCCAAATGGAGAACGGAAAGAGAGTATGGGTTTCTTGAGCAAGGTATGCAGAATATAGGAAATTTTGATTCAAATTGAGTTTATTAAAAAAAAAAATAATATAAAAAGTGTATCATATTTGCTTTATAATTAATTTAATTTGATCAAATTTAATTTGAATAAGAGTTTTCTGAGTAAGACATGGCACGTGATGGAATAAGAGATGAGGCGGTGAGGTGGGGTGGGGTGCTGTCATTTCAGCCGAAAGATTCAATGACAATTCTTGTCAGTGTGGAGATTTGACCAAAAAGAATCTGGAGAATTTGTGTCTAATTTATGGCAGTTCATTCTGGTGGGAATTTTATAAGTTGTTAAGATTGTTGTAATGATGATTTACACCAATTATCTAAGACCAAAATTTCATTAGTATCAGATTCTTGTTGTTTTATTTGTCTTCTTTCCGCTTTAGTTTCAGAATAAGAATGTTGACGTAGGACTCAGCAGCAGCAGCCACTGAGAGAGTCTGAAATAAAACTTAGAAAGGTGGAACAATAAGATAATGAGGTGAGTTTACTTACGCCACATATATAATAAACAACATACCATGAATTGAAACTGTGCCCGACAGAATCTCCACGTAGAGCAAATTATAGGCGAGTTTCAGAATCTGCATGCATTTGGAGAAGTTGGACCCAATGTTATTACTGCACCACCTTCAATTTTCGATGGAAAAAGGGGAGAGAAAAGACTGCGTATCATATGAAAAACTCGCAGGATAGTTATGGAAAGTGGATGATGTGATTTGCTTGGCATCTTGTCTCAATGAGAACAGATAAAGATGAAATCAATTTAGTAGAAATGAGTTTTTGTTTGTTTTCCTTTTAAGTATATAATTTGTTGAGAGATAAGAATATAACGATGACAATTGATTAACATATAAAAATTGATTAACTAAAAAAAAAAGTGTATATATGTGATATGTTTTTCTTAAAAATAAGTAAACGCGAAATATTTCTTTTTCGTATGAAAAATATTTGTATACCTAGGAAACTATTTATAAGGGAGCAGTATTTCTTATTTATGCTTATCTATTGTAAATGAGTAGTACTCCTTATTTACACTTTTGATGTTTGTAGAGGAGTAATACTCCTTATGATTTTCTAAACCATACTAGGGAGTTAGTTCTCCCAATTGTAAATTTGGCTAGTTTTAGTTTTTTAATAAAGAAGGAATAGGGATCCCGAAAAGCTCCCCATCTCCGGGTGGTTTAATTATAAGAAAAAAAAAAAAAAAAAAACAAATAGCCTATCAGGATTGAAACCATCCTACCAAAAGGCGGAGCTAATTGTGTGCGTATTTTACCCTCAGCACACTGAATCAAGATGCGCATCAAAGAAACACACACACACACACGCTCTGAGGTGAAATAACAAAATTAGTCCCACAATTTAAGATTATTTCATACTTGCCCCTATGCTTTACAGAGTTTTAAAATTAACCCATGTTTTGTTAAAAGTTGCAATAGGAGTCCAAAAATGCTGTAAAAAAGACCCTTTTTTGCAACATGGGAGGTCTTTTTTGCAATATTTTTCAACTCCTTTTATAACTTTTAACATAACATAGGATTAGTTTTTAAAATTCCAAGTGTGGGGTCAAGTATGAAATGACCCTAAACTGCGGACTTGTTTTGCAATTTTGCCCACACTATGAACTACATTTAGTTTCCAACTTACATTCCTCCAGGGATCGGTCATGAATTCTTGGCCATTTTCTCAAATGTCTCATATGCAAATTTGAATTCTTGGCATGAGGATACATGTATACCATATAGATACAACAAGAAGGTAAACACTGCTATTTACAATTACTACGAACGTTTCTTAGTAACAACAGAAGATCAGTACACAAAGTCATCATATGTGAATATAGCCTGATGGAGAGGAATGCAGTCTCTAACCTGAGGCCAAAAAGAGCAGGCAGCATCTCAGTCCCATTTATTGGTAAAACAAACTCCGTATATGTTAGTGCCGGAAAGTCTTAACGACTTGGTCAATCCGTCTTCGACACAGTGGACAGTTCGTCAAGTGTGAAGAGCATGCCATGCAACAGCACATATGACCGCACCTGAGAGTAGATCAATAACACTTTTTCAATGTTGATTTTCCATTTTAACTGAGAACAAAGTTTTCAGGAGTTCAGTAGGACGAGAACTTGTTCAATCCTAGAATTTGACTTTTATGATCCACAATTTGATAGTACAGTCCAACAAATGGGATCACATGGTGATCCAGGATGAATTAATTAAAAGCTCCAAATTATGTTTAGGGGCAGTTTTATACAGTTTGCAATTTATAATGTTAAAGTTTTGCAAAAATTATCTCAAGCGCTTACGGGACAAAAACTGAATTGTACTCCTGCTCCAAACATATGACACACAGATCCGGCATCATTCTGTCTTTATTGGTACTTTCTGATCTACTCTCTGCTTTGCCATTTAAACCTGCAAATCAGGACAGAAAGACCAGGCAGAATTTAATTAATGACAGAGCACATGGGGTCACAGGCAAAAGAGGGTAGAAGAAGTTAGGCATTTGGCAAGCTACCTCCTTCCTCTTGCCCAGCTTTCTTAGCTGCAGCAGCAAGAACCCTGCATGCACAATTATTTATCAGATTATGTTATATAGAAGGATGGAAGAACACTCAGGCAGATGAAGGCAATAGTGACCCATAGAAAGTTACCTCTTTCGCATTTCCCAGTGACGCCTTCTCTCCATGATATATTGGACTGCATGCTTAGCGAGAAGATAAATTCCAAACACTGTAAAACCCATCGAGGCATACTTGTACAACCTGAAGGAACAAAAGCATATCAAGTAAATGGAAATCATAACATCGTGCAAGTCATAAAAGGATGGAGAACATTCTATTCAGTTCAGAAGTTTGAGGCAATGTGCATATGTATTGAGCAACATCAAAGGAGATAAGCAATATACCTTGACCATTTCCCAAGATTTGCAATCAGCTGATCAATAGTTTTGTCAGAGACATAAAATGGGCCTTTATGCGGTCGCTGAATTCGAATTGATCCAATGTCATCCTTAACAGCCTGATGAAGGAAGAAAAGAAAGCACTTAGAGACACAAAAACTTTTTAAAGGAGGAATTTTTCAAACATCTGCAAAACTTTGTTTTTCAACCAAAACTAAAGAATGTTCTCTTTGTTCCAGATACAAAATCAACATAACTATCATCAACAAGCTACACTCCACAACTTTTGGTTGCCTGAAATAGAAGTAACAGAGGTCGCATCCAGCTTTTTCATCCCCAACATCCCCCTACCACCTCAAAATGAAGGACTAATAATAGTAATTGATGACCGGATCACTCATAGCTGATTGTTGACTAAAAAGAAAATTAACACACTCTATTTTAGAGGAAACATATTCCTACTAGAAAAGCATAACCCAGGCATAGTCCGATGCTACTGAATACATTGAGAGTGCAAGATAAACAAAATCGGCTTGCAGTTCAATCAAATAATCCTTGTCTTTTGCCAGATTTCTATCAATCAAATAATCCCTTGTCTTTGCCAGATTTCTAGCCAATGTCATTGTTTGAAGTATCTTCATTAGGGAATAATTTAACTCTAGTTCTGCTTTGACTCTTGAATCTACAACTGGAGAGGAGAGGGGGGAAACAGAGAAGAAAGGTTCATTTGGAGCATCATACCTCACCAACAACTGTCAAGGGCGTACCAGTTGGCAGAACACGTTCAATTCTCTTGACTCCAAGCATCTAGACGAACAAGACATCATCATTGGATCTTGGAAGAAATTGATACAACAGCTTTGGCAAAGTGAACTACATACGTCAGGGAAGAAAAACATAATATGCGAGAATAATCCAAACCTTTAGGCCTTGAAGATAATCTAATGTCCCACGCACTAGGGATCGTCCTGACTCCTCAAATACTTCACTTCCTACTGTTAGTACCAGACCTGTGGCACCACGTGCACCAACAACATGCACACGACTAGTGCCATCATCCTGGTACGTCAAGAAGCAAACCTCATTATTATATAGCTCTAAAACCCTAAAGGTAAGACGCCCATCATAAAGAGTATCAAATTTCATGTTGACCATTTGACTGTCTAGAAACATGTGTGCGCTACAAAACAAACATATTTGTGTGCATTGGTAACAGAGTGCATCTTGTTGAGTCAGAGCAGGAGGTCTTACAAGGTACCAGGGTACTTCTTTGCACATGGAAAGCATCAATGCTGAATCTTGTATCCATGATCCTGCATCATTATGTTTCAAAAAGTGCTGCTCTGCCTGGGAACATCAAAAGGATCTTTTCTTATAATAGGTCTCACTGGTTCATTTTCCTAATTTCCAACTATTTTTAAGGTAAGTTAAACCAATTACCGTTTGCTCCACAATCACACCTCGCAAACCACTGTACTCGCAATTAATTGGTGTATCTGAACCAACCCTTCCAGAAACTGCAACTACCAATGGCAACACTTTGCTCGCCGCATCGAATAATTGAGCTGAAGAAGAAGCATGTAAGAAATTTAAGGGGGGGCACAATATGATGACATCTTGTTCAATGTTTTTTACAATACCCAAAATTTCACATCATAATAGCCCAGAAGAAACCTTCACTCTGCTATGTTAGCCCAAAAAACTCAAAAACAAATAAGAACTAGAAAGAACAGAAAATCTATCATGCTCCTTCAGATCAATGGTTCTGGTAGAGGAAAGCAGAAGGGAAAAGGAAAAGCAGCTAAGATGATTTTCATTAGTGAATAGATCCCACTTACTACAAAGTCATGAATTTAGTTTAATATCATGAAAAATGAAAAAAAAAAAAAAAAGAATAGTCAGCAAATATTACCCATAAGCATGTTTGAACAAGCATTTCCTCTGGTACTTTAGTCAGTGGTGATTGCCCAATAATACGTAAACAGCGTGCTAATGTTATACAAAAGGTTTTGCAATAGTCCGTACTTGCTATTTTGAGTAGTCAACTAGACCAAATTTGCACTCATATACATTTCATAGTTCATGCATCTAAAGCTCAATCTTGGAAGCAATACATTAAACACCACACAGAAAATGAAATTGGGCTCGATCAATTCTAAAGGGCATATCAATTGTCAAGCAGGAGCAATTTTAACTTACTAGGCAACAATCACCATAGAAAATCAGAATAATGCAATAAACATATTTATGTAAAACTCAACCTAATAAGTAATTGCTAAAGAACTAAAGCGTACGGGGAATAATCATAAAAAGATACAATAACATGTAGGCAATTGCCACTCACCCAAGTCCTTTAACTGATTAACTCGAGATACAGACTTCAAAACATCAGCATCCCTAAACATTCCCAAATGGATAAAAAATCAACCAAACATGCTTCCCTATTTATATATATAAAACCAAGTATACAGAAAACAGATAAAAACTAGGGAAAAGGAACATTAACAATTATGTTCACCTTCCGCTGCTCCTTCCGAGAAGATAAAGAGCAGCTGCGCTCAGGCAGCAAGTGATTCCACCAACTGGAATCATCGTCAATGATTCACAACAACTTAACAGAAAAAACCACAAGACCCTAACTGTCGAATACCAATTCTCATATAGGGAATTTTCAGCTCTTCTGCATTCCCGTGAAGCTAAACAATACAGATATTTTTCACCTACTGTATCAGAGAGAAGAGAACTGAAGAATTAGGGATTGAGAAATTCAGGAGCAAATCATATAAGAAACCCAGAAAAGTTCACGAAAGGGGAATTAAAAATAGGGAAGAAAATCAGGGCTCGTAGGTGAAATAGGGGCGTCTGATTGAAGGAAAAAAGTGGTTGCATAAGGGATGTGGAGTGACGGAGAACACAGAATCAGATCCCAAGAGTAAAGTAGTAAACTAGAGGACGAAACTGAGCCAATTGTTCTACGTAAAAGCGCTACTTCTTTGCGGTGGTGTCAAAGCGCGACATCTTCTGCTTTCCCAGAGCTAAATATGGGCCATTTACAAGGCCCATAGGCCAATAAGCCCAATTACAATGGAAAGCACTCTTACACAGCCCAGCCCATTGATAACCGGGCAGCGTAACGACGTCGTAGCTTGGTCGAAATCCAGAAAACCCTAGCAAGGTTTGGCCTAAAACCCTGAACCTCTGAGACTGAACTCTCCGTTCTTTCTTCTTCTCTCCAAGTATTTCCCATTCCCGGCTCTCGATCACTGTCCCGCTCTGTTACTTTCAAATGGCGTCGGCGGCAGTCAGGAACCCGAATTCGAAGCGGTTGTTCGCACTCTCGCCACGAATTTACTCGTCATGCTGCCGAGGATCCGCCGTCTCCTCGCCGTTCTCTTCCTCCGATTCGCCGATCGCTTCACATCAGTCTCCCAACCCTTGGTGGAGATCGATGGCCACCTTCACTCGCACGTAAAGCGCGTACTCTTATTTGTGGACGTATTCATTTCCTTATATTCGTTTATGTCATTTGCTTCCGGCGTTTTAAACGGCGCCCTGAGAGGATGATTCTGGTTTTTTATTCATGTAGAACACCTCTGCATACCGTGAATACTATGCGCATTAGGTTTACGATTTGGTTTTGGATATTGTGCGTTTGGATAGAGCAAAGCTTGAAAATTCGAATTTGGGACTTTAGTTTTGGGATTTGATAAGTTGCATATATTTAGCTGATGTATTGCTTGATGGCAGAAAACCTCATGTGAATGTGGGTACAATTGGGCATGTTGACCATGGGAAGACCACCTTGACTGCAGCAATCACCAAGGTAGGATTGAAAATGGCTGGGAGTTTGTTGTACTTGTACAGTTTTCCCGTCGAGTTTTATTGATATCTCTTTTTTGCTTTTTTGTGCCGTTTGTTGTCTTGTATATGTAACTTTACTTGCCTGGCGCTTGAAATTCATTTTCTTTGCTCCTATAAAGGTCTTAGCAGAAGAAGGGAAGGCAAAAGCTGTTGCCTTTGATGAAATTGATAAAGCCCCTGAAGAGAAGAAGAGAGGGATTACAATAGCCACGGTTGGAGTCTTTTCTATTTGCTCTTCCTGTATTTTCTTCTACTTGGAGTGCTTTTCATGCTTAATAATAAAGTTTATGTTGATTTGCAGGCACATGTAGAATACGAAACTGTGAAGAGACATTATGCTCATGTAGATTGTCCTGGGCACGCAGATTATGTTAAAGTGAGATTCAAAATCTACTTGTTATTAGTTTACAGTTATCAACTTTGTTTTAATCAATATAGTTTTTTCCTGGTTATTTGCTATAAGTGAATGAATAGATGTCCTCTAGAGACAGTAATAGGCTATTAGTCAAGGCTTCAATAACTTTTGGGATCAGAACAAAACATCCTTCAATCTGAGTTTCCATTACATTTTCCAGGAAACATGTTTTTCTTATTCATCTCACACTGTTAAGCTTGTCTGCCTTTCAACTGCCTTTCTAAACTCCCCCCCAACTCTCAAGAAGAAAAATGTCTGTAAATACCACAAGAATCAAGAAGTATTGTGCTTGTCTAATTATTTTTGTTATAGAACTAAAACTAGCCAGCATCCTCAAGGCCTATTGTTGGAGCAAGCTTGTGCACTTACTGAACTGGCTAGTTTTAGTTCTGGATTGGTGGTGATTTTGTGTTTTTCAATTTCGTCCTAAACTCGAATCTTTCTTCTTGATAAAGAATCACTCAAGGTTTCCCACACCTCATGAATCTCTGCTGAACCTGTTCCTTTGTGACTGCTGCATTTTTCTTTTAGTAGAGATCATAAGCTGAAGATTGTAGATTGGGTTAGTTGGGGAAACAAAATCAGGTGATAGCCCCGTGCTAGTTTAGATCAACATAACCTGAGAAGATAAATCTGAATAATCAAGATGCAAGAATAATGTGTTGCTGTTATTTTATCAGATCCGACTCAATTTTGAGAATTACCTGAAGCTGATGAGGTAGCAAAATCTGTCTGAGGTCTTATTGATCATATTTGGATTTATAGTTGAAGAGGTTTATCATTCAATGTTTAACATCGCTTTGACATTTGAATCCACCTATTTAAGCACAAACTAATGTAATCAAATCTTCTCAAAACCTCAAAACAGTTGAATTATACAACAATTTGAGAAAAACCTCTGAAATGGGTCCATTGGTTTGCATCTCTGACTATTAGTGTCTAAAAGAATTAGTATTGGCCTATTCAAGGAAAATCTGATTCAATTTCTAAAGAAAGGTTAATTATTGATTGTGCTAATCATGCTATTGTGGATGTTGGTTCGCATTTTCATGACTTTAACCATGATGCAGAACATGATTACTGGAGCTGCTCAAATGGATGGGGGTATTCTAGTTGTATCTGCCCCTGATGGACCAATGCCACAAACTAAGGAACACATTTTGCTTGCTCGCCAGGTTCTCACCTTGACATGAATTTTGACTTGTACAGAAACTTGCGGTGAACCTTCACTATCTTTTAGGTTATCAACCTCGACTCTTACTGCAGGTTGGCGTGCCATCACTTGTTTGCTTTCTTAATAAAGTTGATGCTGTTGATGACCCCGAACTGCTGGAACTTGTGGAAATGGAGCTACGTGGTAAGCTAAAATTTTTGATATGGTCTTAATCTTATATGCTCCACTTCGGCAGGTGCGATTCATTTACATCACCTTATTGTGCTTGCAGAATTACTTAGCTTCTATAAGTTTCCTGGGGATGACATTCCCATTGTCCGTGGATCAGCTTTGTCTGCATTGGAGGGTACAAATGAAGAAATTGGAAAAAAGGCTATTTTAAAATTAATGGAAGCTGTAGATTCATATATTCCAGATCCCATACGACAACTTGATAAACCTTTCTTGATGCCTGTTGAAGATGTTTTTACCATTCAGGTAACTGATACACTTTATACATGCTTCACATTACTCAAGAACTATCCATTCTCAAAGTTTTAAGGTTTTTTTCAACTAAACATGCCCTATGTATTTCCTAGTTTCAGCTGCTAGTGGAGTTGCATATTTTGATTATTTACTGTCAGTTGGTAATCACATGATAATATTTCTGTTTTCTGTTATTAGTGTATTCAGCTATTAGTTAATCTTTGTTTTTGCCCTTTCTGGTAAGTTTGGGATTTTGAATGATCTGTAATAACCTTCGTTCTGAAGTTGTGTTCAAATGATGAGGAGATTCTGTAGTGTTTGTTGAGTGCAAAATCTCTTCTCGATGATTGCCATTTAAAAAAAAAAAAAAACACAGATCCTAAAACGATGTTTTCTTTGTACCTTGTGCCTTCTTTTTTGTTTTTTAATGAGGACTCTGTACCTTGTGTAAGCTTGATATTTTTTGGGTATTCTGAAGGGCCGTGGAACTGTTGCAACCGGCCGTGTAGAACAGGGTGTAATTAAACCAGGGGAAGAAGTGGAGATTTTGGGACTGTCACAGGTGAGAAACAGTTTTTTGGAACCTTGATCTAGCTCCATCACTTCCCTTGTATTTTCAAGGAAGTCTACTGCTTCATCTTTTTTGTAAAGCTATTCGGGGTCTTGTTATACAGTTGAGTTAGGTTATATGTTGCTATTCCACCATATGGTGAACTGGATTATGATGTGGCATGTCTTTCTGTTGCAGAACAAACTTAAAACTACAGTAACCGGTGTTGAGATGTTCAAGAAGACTTTGGATTTTGGCCAGGTGAGGTTTCTATTTCTGGTTGCCTTTCTAATGCATTTCATGTTGCATGTATTAGTTATTACAAAGTTTACCTTTTGGCAGGCTGGAGACAATGTAGGACTACTTCTACGAGGCCTGAAACGTGATGAGATCCAACGAGGGATGGTAATGCTCTTTGACTAGCAATTTTAATTTCGTATGGTACTCTAGTGACCAGTCACTCTAATTGGTTACTTTCTATTCTTCATACATGCTCTCCATTCATCAGTCAATGTCTTCATATTTCCACTTCTCTTACACTAAGGTGCTTAAAACAGTTATGTTATCTGGATATATGATATCTTATCCTCAAAAATCCATTACATAAATGCTTTTGCAGTGGATGGTAAAACTTCCCACTTGGGACCATGCAATGAAAGCGAACTCTATTCTGCCTGTAGTTATGTAACACTTCTTTACTTATTTATTTGTTTATTATTTATTTATGTTGTGTGGATCATTGTCTGTAGGTAATTGCAAAACCTGGTACTCTAAAAACATACACAAAGTTTGAGGCAGAGATATATGTCCTCACAAAGGCGTGGTCTACTGCTTTCTTCTCAAATTATAGACCTCAATTTTACATGAGAACAGCTGATGTTACTGGTAAAGTCGAGCTGCCTGAAAATGTGAAGATGGTTATGCCCGGGGACAATGTGACTGCTGTTTTTGAGCTTATTTACCCAGTTCCTCTTGAAGCAGGTATGTATAAGCTTTATGTATTAACCATGGAATATTTTCTAGGTGTTTAGTTTTTGATCCATTCACTTTGCAAGTGGTTGTATATTAGTGTGTATGATTGCTTGCAGGTTGGTTTTCTTTCTCTACAATCGTTTACTTAGCCATCAATCATTCACTGAGGAAAACATGAATAATATGGTTATATTAATATACTTGCTAAAGAAAATACATTAGATACCTCTAGTTTCAGCTGTCAAACTCAAACTTTAATAACCGTGGATTAGATGTACTATTGTGATGCCTCCGTTGTGACCCATCTGCAAATCTTTTCTTAATGGCAGGACAAAGATTTGCCCTGAGGGAGGGTGGCAGAACTGTTGGTGCTGGAGTAGTTTCAAAAGTTATAAGTTAAGATAATTTATTTGAGGCGTTTTAATTTGCCCGTTTTCCTTTGTCACTAGAGGGTTAGAACGAACGAGTTTCTTGTTCAGAGAGGACAAGGTTATATTAATCATGTCGATTGCTAATATGCCACTGCCGCAAAATGTTTTGATCTGTATCATCAATAATTACATTTTTCATTATCTTACTAATTGCTTTGGCATGCCTGATAATTCAAATGTACATCACATCTATTCTGTTTACTGGAATTGGAGAGAATTTTGGAATGGCGTTGTGGTGGTTGTTGCCTCAAGTACTGATTATATTGTTATAATGTTCATGCATGACAATATTTTGCTCTTGTATGGCATAATGTTGAAACCTGCAGTCATATCGTTCATGATAACATGCAACTCTGTTTTTTGCTAGTGTTGATTGGGATAGCAGGGTGAAGAAGAAGAACGATTACATAATAGAACTTTTCGTTGTAGCGACATTCAACCGAACGTCTTCATACGAGTAAATTTGAAAATTCATGAAGGGAAAATCTTGGGTCAGCAGGAGAAATCTGGTACTGATATCTAGCTAATTGATATAGAAATAGCAACCTACACTATCTTGTATTTTCACATCTGTGCTGTCAGCCAACAAGCACGGCCGAAGTGTAAGGCTCCCATTCCGTCTGCATTATTGTGACTTGCATGAGAACTCTACAATTCAATGCAATTTCGTTTGACAAAATTCAATCCCATTAACTAGTCTATGATCTATCCACTCACACAGATGGATTTAGATTAACTTATCATTTTACAGAAACGTCTTTTGAATTTTTTTTTAAGAGAATATATTGTAATAATAAGTGATATTAATCTATTAAATAATTTTTTTTGCTTCAATGCTGTCCAAGTAAGCGTCGTGAATTACTTGAATAGTTTTTTTGAGTTTTCTTTTGTTATGTAATAAAATAATTCTTTTAGTTATTTAATTTTAGATAAATGGATGATGTTTATCTTTATTTCAAAGAATTACTGGATTTTTTTTTTGGATAAATCAGTTAGTAATACAATTTAAATTTTATTTTGATATTTAATAATACTTAAACAAATTATTGGGCAAGTATACCATTGGTTTGAGATTCACTCTGTTTTTTTAGGCAAAAATTAGTTAGTAAAATAATGTAAATATTCTTTTATATTCAATATAAGTATGTATTTTTTTACTTATAAATTATTTTATTTTAAATTTCTGATTATTTATAATTTAAATATTTTTATATTTTATAATTTAAATAAAATAATTCATAAATTTACTTATTTATGATTCTGACCTGTGTTGACATGTTACGGACTAGTTGTTATGATATTTTGCATAATATAACATTGTTGAATTTTTATTTTTTATTTTTCTAAAAGAACTTATAGCCTTAAGGTATTTATTTTTTTCTTTGTTTTTTGTTAAAAAAAAATTATACCGAACGAGGGTGGGATTGAAGCGGAATTTCTATTTAAAGTAGCGTTTCAACCTTTCGGCAATTTTATACTGAAGTCGCCAATTTTGAAATCACGAAACTCCTCTGATTGTCCGGCCACCTAATCCCCAGCGATTCTTTCATGGCTCCAACTATCCACGCGCACGACGTTCCACGGGGAGCGCGTAAGCGTGTTCGACACAAACACTCTGGCGAAACAAATGAGCACCACAATTAATTTTGTAGGCCCTATCCGTAATGTGACAGTTGGGGTCGATCTGCCAATGAAAACACGCCATTTGTACAGGGTGCAGACTGTGGTGCACGACCGCGTTTGTACAGTGATATTTCTCAGAGCAATAATTTGCTGCCACTATAAATAACAGTCATGATGCGGTAGTAGTAATATTTTTAGCCTCTCTCGTCTCTTTCTCTCTCTAGAAAAGCTCCGACCCTCGTCGTCGCTCCACCCGAAACCCTAGAAATCGAGGAATTTCTCTCGTCAATTCTTATTCAAACGGAACGCCCGAGATTTCCTCGCAATCGTCCCGGATCAAAAACCCTAATCCATTTCCCTTAGTCTACTCCCAGTCTAAATCCGTTCAAATTTCCTGCCAGATCTGACCTCAATTTGCCCAAATTTTCCATTCTTGATATAATAATTGATTTAAGCCAAAGAAACCCAATTCAATTCTTTTTCTGTCATATACAAATATTCATTGTTGTCGATATTAAGATTGTCTATAGCGTTGATGGTAGGAATGGGTAGGGTTTACCAGGAGACAGCGAAGCCCTCGTCTTCGTCGGCATCTCCGTCTTCACCGGCTGTGACGACTTCGACGTCGATAACCGAGACCGTAAATGGCTCTCATGATTTCAAGATCACGGGGTATTCCTTGGCGAAGGGAATTGGGATTGGAAAGTACATAGCATCCGATACATTTATGGTTGGTGGGTATGCGTGGGCGATTTATTTCTACCCTGATGGGAAGAGCGTGGAGGATAATGCTACTTATGTTTCACTTTTCATTGCATTGGCAAGTGAGGGAACGGATGTGAGGGCGCTTTTTGAGCTGACTCTTTTAGATCAGAGTGGAAGGGAGAGGCACAAGGTTCATAGCCATTTTGGTAGGACGTTGGAGAGTGGGCCCTATACTCTTAAATACCGAGGCAGCATGTGGTGGGTTTTCATTCTTTTGTTCTTGATGTCTTGTGTTGGATATTTTTTCCAAGTTTGTGTAATGTTTTAAAGTATGAAGTCTGACCAGTTTCTCCATTTTAGTTAACATTAAATTGCCAACAATCTTGTTTTTTTGGTTATTAATATAGGAAAAAAATGTAAGCGGGCAAGTTGAGGTGGTCTAGTCAGATAAGAATGCTAGCTGGCTGCTTTTATGTTGAGTGCATCTATCCTGTGGATTCAGTCTACTCATGTTAGCATTTGATGGTATTGCTTGGACGATAGGTGTTCCATGTTTGTTATTTGTATTTATGGGTTAACTAGGTTCTTATTATGAAATGCTGTTTCCCTGCCTCGAAAGGCAGTTTCCATTTGTGGGAATTTTATGCCATTTAGAGAGGTTATCGTTAAAGGAGCCTCACATAGTAGGTGGTGAGACATATGTCACAGTGTTCATTTGGAGGACTTGACTTCAATTGGGGTGAGTACTAAACCCAGCGATCGCAGGAGTTGTGACTTTCTTCCAGATTGTATTAAAAGTAAAGATACAAGTATAGGAAAATTGTATTCTTTGTACTCATCTAATTCAGTAATGATAGGAACTCCCTTGGTTTCATAACACTTTGTAATGCGTTCAACTTACTTCTATTTGAAAATGACTGGTGGTGGATGCCTGATTGCACTTGTTTTGGTTGCATTCCTCCATTATTTCTTTGATCTATCACTATTAGGGTGGGCAATTTATGGTTACTGGTGCATTTAGTACTATTGTTTTGTTTTCTTCAAAATATTAGCTTCAACCTTGGGGCTTCTTGCTAAAGAGTAAATGTGATTTCATTTTGTTACTAAAACTAGGGAAAGAATCATATGGGATTATGCAGTTGAGTCCACTTGTCATTTGCGTTTCTTTTGATGTGGTATACACAAAGTAAAAGAATTGTTCAACCTTCTTGTTGCAAGACAGTTGGTGTAAACTAAAAAAAGGAAATGCACATGGTCAGTATAATATTGAAGTTAATTTTGGCTTCAGGGGTTACAAGCGGTTTTTCAAAAGAACTGCTCTGGAGACATCTGACTACCTAAAAGATGATTGTCTTCAAGTTCATTGCTGCGTTGGTGTTGTTAGGTCTCATACAGAGGGACCTAAGATCTACTCAATACCTTTGCCCCCATCAGACATCGGTCAGCATTTTGGGCAGCTGCTGGAAAGTGGAAAAGGAACTGATGTAACTTTTGAAGTTGATGGAGAAACCTTTAATGGTCATAAATTGGTTCTTGCTGCTCGTTCACCAGTGTTCAGAGCTCAATTATATGGTCCAATGAAGGATCAAAATTCAGAGTGTATAAAGGTTGAAGACATGGAGGCACCTGTGTTTAAGGTCCTTTCCCATCTCTCTCCATCCGCGACTGCCATTTCTAATAAGGGATGTCTTTTCGTGCTTATGTATTGCATTCTTAATTATGTTTTGAGAGACTGACTTCTTTTAGCTAGAGTCTTAGTATTGCATTCTTAATTGTCTAGCTTCTCCATTTGATTCTAAACCACGATATATTGCTTAGGACTGATGCCAACATGAATAGATAAAAATTAATGTTGAAGGATATTTGACAATGACATATGTATGGACAAAGTTATGCTTGTTTCCATGTTGAAGTCCATCTTAATTTGCCATCTATAAAGACATAATCTTCATGAATCGTCATCTAATTTGTGTAGCTATCGTTTTCTCCATCAGTAATGATACTTACCCTGTGGTCTTTTCAGATGAGTTGAATGAAATCAAAGCATAGATTATGATGAGTTTCTGATTGATATTGAATAGTCATCATTATGAAGTACCAATAGTCAGTTTCTGGATGCCAGTAGTTGTAAAGAGAATGATTTTGACCTTTTTATCTAGCAACTGTTAATCTGAATGGATCTGCAGATCCATGTGCACTAGCATTGTACACTTATCTTCTTTGTTTTCTATTTTATTCGCATTGAAAATATCTTTTTGTACAACTCACCAAGGAATTTTCAGTTTGTTTATGAGTAAAACGAATCTATTGAGATTATAAATTTCTATATGAATGGGATTTGGAAGTAACTAGTGCATGTTCTTTGTGTTGTCAATCTCAGTTCATGTTTGAGAATCTCGGGATGGGTCGCTGTAGATCCTCATTTTGTCTTGTTTCTTTATTTGAGTAATTATATGAACTACTGGAAATGTTTAGTTTATTACATCGAATTACGATCCATGTGCCAAATTTCTGCCAGGTCTTGTGTTTCAATTTATTTTAGTCATTTATTATGCCATCTTCACACTCATAATTACTTTAGCTTTCAATAATTGCTTTCTTTTGCGGTTTTTTTTTTACCCTGCAGGCTCTACTTCATTTTATGTACTGGGATGCACTACCTGACTTGGAAGAGCTTACTGGACTCAACTCAAAATGGGCATCAGCCTTGATGTCTCAGCATTTGCTTGCTGCTGCTGATCGGTACGGTTTAGATAGGCTCAGATTGCTATGTGAGGCTAACCTGTGTGAGGATGTTGCTATCAATACCGTTGCAACAACACTAGCACTAGCAGAACAGCATCATTGTTTCCAGCTGAAATCTGTCTGTCTCAAGTTTGTTGCACAACCTGAAAATCTCCGAGGTACTTTCTTTATGTTTGCTTTTAGTTGTTACATTTGGTAGAAGGCTTTTTTTTTTAACCGATTAGTTGAATTCTTATAAGAAGTGGCCTGGGGTATGGATGAACCAAGAGTCCTGATTAGGTTGGTGATATTGTACTAAAAATTTTGGTATAAACTTTTGTGCTTCTTAAGCTTATTTTCCATCTTTCCAGATATGTTACAGATTCTGAGTGTATATTGTGATCTATATTACTTGGTTTGTGCCTTTGAGTGTTTAGGGTTGTTGAGTAGTGAATATATAATGATTCTCTAAGAACACAAAAAATACACAGGAACAAAAGGTGTTTCTTGTTCTCAATACACATCTGATTGTGATTTGTGCAAAACGAAATTGCAATAGTTGTGACCTTTTAATCTTCATATCTATGTTATTGGGTGCTCTGTAGTCGTTAGATGCAAGAAACCATTTATTGAGATTTGTAATTCGTTTATTGTATTTCATGATGTAACTTCTGTAACAATTTTTCTGCCTTCTATTTTTCTTAAGAGGTTGCAAGGGTCGTAGGTGGTGAGGCAAAAACTGACTTTTAGTAGACCCCATGTGTGAACTGCCACTGATTAGTTGAATTTGTGCAGCTGTCATGCAAACGGATGGTTTCGAATACCTTAAAGAGAGCTGCCCCCATGTCCTGACCGAATTATTGGAGTATGTTGCTAGAATCAATGAACACTCTATAGCTGTTGGCAAGCAAGGAATTGAAGGTATTCTGGATGGAAGTGATGTCAACGGCAGACGTGTGAAACAAAGACTATGAATGTTTTACTAGCAATATTGACTCCCAATTAGCTGATAAAGAGAATAGCCGTAGATCCTTCTTTAGGATTATTATTATTAAAAAAAAATATTTTTCCGGCTGCCCATCTAGTTTGACACAGTTGTAAATGATCGTTCTGTTTCCTTTTGTTATTGTGAGCTAAAAATGGCTCTTTTTTTGTGCATGTGCTTGACGCCTTCGCTGTACTTCATCGAGGAAGTGTAATTTGTGTATGATTCCCCTAACTGACATAAGGACGTATTAACAAACTTCGTCTGTAATGAATGCTAACTTAAGACTTCAGAACTTTGAAATGATCCGTTCCTGCACATTCTTGTGGTGTAAGATATGTTTGCTAGGTATCCAATCCAAATTGCCTTGGGCATGCCTGCGCATTAGACATCCTGTAATATTATCTTGTATTGATCCACTTACCAAAGAATTTCACGAAATGTTGTCGTCTCAGTTGTACAAAATGAAATTGTGCGAGGGACTGAGATTGTGATAAAGATTGATGAGTATTTAATGCTGTAAACTTGAGGTCTTCAACTTCAGTGTTTACCTTGATATTTGCATGTGATGTAATTGCCGAAAGTGTGGATAGGTATTTTGTCTCCTTGTCCTATGCCCATAACTGTCTGGGTGGCAATTTTTCTTCTGCTGAATAACTGTGAGCTATTGAGCAAAATCCCAAAAGAATTTGATCACAATGCATATAAAAAAAAGGGTAAATTGCATAACACCCCCTGTGTTTTAGGGATATAGTGCGAAATTCCCCTGTGTTACAAAAATAGGCAAAAAAACCCCTCGTGTTATCTAAAATAAAGCAAAATACCCCCTCTCCGTTAGAAACTAACGGAGAGTGAGCCACACTCGCGGCTTGTGCAAGTTGTCCTCATTTTTTGTTGATTTTCAGATTTTTTAAGTGTACAAAATGTCCAATTTACCCCTTTGTTTGATAATGTGCACATCTTTTAAAATTCATTCTTTAAAATAAAAGTTTATATAAATATAAATTCAAATTACTTATGATATTATATATATTAATTAAATTAATTATTATTTAATTTAAAATATATTTTGATATTTTATTTATAAAATATACTAATTAAATATAAATTAGTATTTATTTGAATAATATATTATTATTTAAATATACTAATTATGTTATCAATTTTTTAATTTATATTTAAGTATTTTAAATATATTAATTAGGTAAATATTTATTTATAAAAATATACTAATTAATTATATTACATTAAAACTTAAACATTTAATATTATTGTTTAAAATAATCCTTCTTCTCTTCTTCTCCGTCGGCGACGAAGACTCCGTCGCCCAGAACCTGGGTAATCAGGGGCGATGTCGCCCCGCGGCAAGGGGCGATATTTAATTTATTTTTTTTATATATATATGTTTACGAGGCACCGACGGAGAAGAAGACTGGGCGACGGAGGTGGGCCTCCATCGCCCAGAACCTGCAATTAGGGGCGACGGGGCGACGCAAGGTCGCCCGTCGTCGCCCCCCTCTTGCACAGGCGATGGCGAAGTGGCCCAAATTGTTCTGGACGACGTCGCCGTCGCCCACCTAGGCGGTGGCCGTGGCCGCTACACACACATATATATATATATATATATATATATATATATATATATATATATATATATGTATATATAAGTATATAAAAATAAATAATTTTTTTTAAAATTATTTTTGATCTGGACCGTTTATTTTTACAATTAAAGATCAATGGTGGTTATAAAAAGGGTATAACGGTCAATTTAACAAAAAATTTAACGCCGTTAGGGCTTAGCTAACGGAAGGGGAGAGTATGCATCATTTTGGAAAACACAGGGTTTTTTTGCTTATTTTTTTAACACAGGAGAGTTTCGCGCTATTTTTCTAAAACACAGGGGGGTTTTATTCAATTTTATCCTAAAAAAAATAAGGGATAACTACCTGAGCTCTCATATTACTATGTGAATATATAATACTCTCTCTAACTAAGAAAATTAAAACTTATTTTATTAGTTATTACCATTATAAATTGACCCTTTTATTAGTCAAACTAACGGTCAATATTGATTTCAATCTAAATACTTATATGACTTTCCTATTTTACCCTTTGATAGGATTTTTATAAATTTTGCTGACAAAGATACCTTTAAAGGAGTCTGTTTATGAGCGAAAGTCTGAAAATCAGTCACAGCTGCCGATGAAATTCTCACCGGCTCTTGTGGAAGGAGGAACGGTTCTTTTGGTATGAAAGGGAAGCTCAAAAGAGAAGAAAAGTGAGTAGTCTTTTGCTAGGCGGGAAAAATAAGGGGAATTTTGCATTTTTTAATTATTTTTTTTTGCCTATTTATATTTTTTGAGAAAGAAATTTAAATGAGGATAAAAGTGTAAATTCCTTAAATTTCGTTAGTCAACCTTAGTCAGAGGGTGTGTCTGTAATTTTTCTAGTAAGAGTGGGGAATTTGTACATTTCTATAATAACATGGGAGGTCAAGGTAATTATCCCATTACATAATGTCAATTTTTAATAGAGACAATGGTAAACAGTTAACTCTGTTACAAATTATAGTACCTTGATAAAATTTTAACTATCTCATTTGAATAATTATGAACGTTTATATAATAATAGGGATAATTACACTCCTTGATGTTTGGTGTTTACACGTAGACTTTTTATAGTTTGAGAAATTACATCTAATACATTTGAGGTTTGTATTAATATGTGAAGATGTATGAGGGTAATTTGTTTATAAAAAAAAAATATTTGACCTACTACAAATTAATAATAAGTTAATTGGGGATAAATATAATTTTTTTGTTAATTTCAGTAAATTCGATATTCTTTTACCAATATAGAAATTTATTTGTTAGATATGAGCAAACCTTAAAGGTGCTAAATATAATTTTTTAAACCACAAGGATCTACGTGTAACTATATCAAATCTCAGCAAAATGAAGTGTAATTATTCCATAGTAATAACATTGCCTTACTGTAGTTATAAAGCATTTCACACATACTTCCCTACTCTTAAAATAAAATAAAAAAAAACCATATTAATTATAATTGTTACATTTTTTCACTTGTTTTATACATCATATCAACAATTATGTTACAATTTCTTTTCACGTACAATCATCTATATTAATATAAAAAATAAAAAAAAAAATCCTTATACACTCATGCTGCACCATTTTTTTAAAATGCTAAAATTAGTTTTTTTATTTATTATATAAATTTGTAACTATATCTTCTATATCTATATTTAAATTCTATAAAAAAAAATTCATTAAACTAATAATATAATAACTTATTCAAGTTATTAAAATTTATTTTAACTGATAAATTAATTTCTTTTTTTTTTAAATTTAATATATTAATTTATATATTTTACACTTATATAATGTATTTTAAAATATAAAAAATTATTTATTATATGCATGTAAGGACGGCGCGCCAGAATAGATAGTTTATTGAAAAAGACACTATTATCCCATTTTTTCGAAAATACAATTGCATTCTAAAAAGTAATATTTATTATTGCTCTTGTTGAGAGTCGAACTCAAGACCTCCCGCTTACTAAACGGGTGCTCTAACCAACTGAGCTACAAGAGCTTGATGAAATGGAGAAGAACAAACTGGGAAATTTAAATCTACCTGGGCAAAACTATAATTTAATGAATTCAGTGATCAGTTTGTGAAAATATCGGTTAGGAGAGTACTCAACCACTCTCCAAGCAAACTTCGGGGGTCCTTTCTGCAAAACTCAACTCTTATATTTCAAGGGTTCTTCACCCGCACTCACTTTCGCCATCTGCCCCCATTCCTGAATCCTGATCGACAGAGAGCATCTCAGAAGCATTCTCTCGCACGTAAAATGGTACTTGATTATTGTCTCATGCCCCTCAGTTTTTGGTTTCGATTTGGCATTAATCTCGTGCTTCTTTTGCTCCATATTTGCAGTTGTTCTTCTCGTATTTCAAGGATTTGGTTGGCAGAGAAGTGACCGTGGAATTAAAGAACGATTTGGCAATTAGAGGCACTCTTCACTCGGTGGATCAGTATCTCAACATTAAGCTCGAGAACACTAGGGTTGTCGATCAAGACAAGTACCCCCACATGGTAATACTTTCCCATTCCTAAATTCCATCTGTTCATAGGGTTTAGGGTTTGAGTGTTGAAAAACGTTCATATTTTGAGTTGTTTTGGGGTTATACATTCACGGTTTATTTTCTTGTCTGTCATTCGGAGGAGAATCTATTCTATGGTTTATGAGTTTCCTACTATTTTGGCCTGGGCTTTAACTAGTTGTAATCTTTGTCCCGATTTTAAATTATTTAAGCATACTTTAAGACTTGGAAAACCAGGGTTTTCTGTTAGGATCAATGGGCTGAGAAAGTTTTGGAGATGATTGTGATACTTGCGATGGGAGTATGTTGAAATATAGTTGTGAGACGGAATACTTCATCTACCAGCTTGTTCCTGGATGAGTAATGCTATGGTTGATTTCCTCTCCTTGTGTTTCTAGAGTATTATCATGAAAATTGATTATGTCCATGCTTGTGGAGTGTGTATTGACGTATGTGGTTTATCCAATTCTTGAAAGCTGCTAATCCTGGAAAACCTGTACCACAAATTGGAGGTTGCCAGTTTTCTGTTTTTGAACATTTTTAGAACCAAGATCGAGGTTTACTGCAAGTTTCTCAATTTAATACGAAGCAATTGAATGTAAATGTCAACTCATGTTTTCCTTCGCCAGGCGTGAGATAGTACATGCTTATTAGATTGAAGTTTAGCTTTCACCTGTGATACTAAATTGGTGTAGACTTCATTTCCTGAGGCAGGGAGAAGTTTCCATTTTATTTTTCAGTCTTTTAATGTTGATACTGTTCATTGGGGGATCAAGTAGACAATGACTGTTGTTCAATTCCCATTCATCTTCTGTGATCTTACAAGGTGCTTCTTTTTTTTAAGTGTTGACAACTGATTCTAGTTTTCCCATGCATAAACCTCTTCTCAGTACATGAGGCTACTGTTTCCGTCAACCTGATATGTGTGTCCGTGGACATCTCATTTGGTGGTTCCCTTTTTCGCTCTAACTTTTCTGCTCCAATAATATACTTGTGAATACTCTGGCAGCTTTCAGTTCGGAACTGCTTCATCAGAGGATCCGTAGTTAGGTATGTCCAATTGCCACCTGAGGGAGTTGATGTTGAACTGCTTCATGATGCTACACGAAGAGAAGCTCGGGGCGGCTAGGTCTTTGTTTCCCCAACCTGTATGTTATGAGTTCAAAGAAGTAGTGGACTCTTCATTGGAAAACTTGGAGACCTTTTGTTCTGTATTATTCTGAAATATCTTGCCGTTGTGGTAATCATTGGAAAATGGAGTAAGTCAGCAGTTAAGGAATTTGCTGGGGGCTATGGAGACGCTAATTATTGAAATTTTGTTAGCATGATTGTGATATAGTTGAGAGAATACTCTCTTCTTGCAAGCTCGTGTACCATAAATTTGAAGAGTGGCTATGTGGTAATATGATTGTTTGACCGCAGTCCTTGCTTGTGGACAAATTTTATATACTGCCTGCATCCGTGTGTGTGTGAGTGTGTTGAGATTTGGGGGCATGAAGCAGGTTATTGAATGTGTTGCTTGAAATAAGTAGACTATGTGGTACAAGCCACAGGATAAATGAAGCGAATATGTCTAATACTCTAAAAAACAATTGAAGGAAACGATAAAGAATTGGTCACCCGCCAAATGGAAACTCGTTTGAAGGTTCATATCAACTTGATACATTGTCGTTCTGTATTTGTACTTAATTAATATGTGATATTCTTGACATGATAACCGTAACATGTGCTTGATTTTTTTTCAACCAAACAAATATTTTTGATTGCTTCAAGATTCTGCACTTTGGGTGTATTCAGTTAGCATCAATACAGAAGAGAGTCTTGTATCAGTGAGAGGCAGAGTGGACGCCATTTCACTCACAAACACAGTCTTTTATGGAATGGAGGACAACCATCATTCGTGATAGGATGCCTGCATGTGGGCCGGCTCACATGTCAGATCAGTATGGTCCGTGGCGGTTTTTGGAGGAGCCGCCACCCGGTGGTGCATATGGCCGTTTGTCCGGATTTCAGAACTATGGTTCTATTGGTTATGAGAATGGTAGAGGTTGTATTGTAGTGCAGGGATGAAGGAGGGGAATCAGATTGAATTTTCTACCTCAAGTCTTATTTAATTAATACACGCCATGTATATAAAAGATTATATCATTTATTTTAGATAAATTATAACGGGTTCTCTTAGATTTGCAATAACTACAAATCACCATTGTTCAAAAAATTACAAAACACATCCTAAAATTAACAGTTATCTAACAAATACCTCGTATAATAGGTTATCACGAGAAGGTATTTGTTAAACAATCCATAATTTTAGAATGAATCGTAATTTTTCAAATAATAAAGAGATATTTATAATTATATAAATCTCAAGGGAGCTCGTTGAATTTACCTTTATTTATTTTAGGGAAAGAGCTTATACACACCACAAATGAAGTAAAAAATGCAATAGAATTTAAAATAAAAAATCCAATTTGGAATAAGAAATTTTCATAATTTTATATATTATAAAAAAAATTATATTGGAGTAACTTGATTTATGCGGTAGGGATTAGTATATTAGATGAAATTCCATGTGACTCAACAACCACAACCATATAAATGCATGATTCACATACAGCTAAAAAAATACTAAATTTTAATCTAATTATACAAAATTTGAGGAAAGAAGAGTGGCAATGTTTATATGCGACAACTTGCAGAGGTGATTAATCCATTTCCACATACATTCACGACTTCCTCAGTACAAAACAGCGACTTTTAACTAAACCTGAACTGTTCGATATAAACATTTTTCCGACAAATGGTAAATGAATTCCCTAATAACACTCACGGCAAAGAGCATGTAAAGAAAAAGGGTTTATGAGAAATGTTGCTTCCTAGCTTCTAAACCTGTCAAGAATTCCTACCACCTATTCCTCCTCCGCATTTTGCGGCTTCGTTTCCGCCCCGCCGTGGCCATGGACTCCGGCGAGGAGGCCCCGAAAACCCTAACATCGTCGACGACGAGGTCTCTTGCTTATTTTGAATCAACTCTATGTTTAACTGCTGCGACAATCATTTCATGAATCAGGAGAAAGGGCAATGTTTGGAATGTAGAACATAAATGTGGCTGTAGGGAATTTTTTTTTTTGTGTGTGTGTGTGTGTGCAGTTTTACTTATCTGATGATTGGCGCTTTTTGATTGCTGGGAAAATTGTTTTTGAATTAATCGTCTATGTGAGAACTGCTTTGAGCATTGAGAATGTAATTTTATTGTTGAATGGATGATTGTTGGGTTGACATCTCTCTTCTTGTACAAGTAGTTAATGCTGGTATTTTCGTTAGTAGTGGATGTTGTGTTTGATTTCTTGTTGGAGTACTGATTACCGGATGTAATCAGCCACATGTAATGCTTAGATAGTCTTTTTGGTTTTATTCGCGGTAGCTGATTGATTTTTCACCTCGAAGCATTGCATGGGTAGTTCAGAGCATTGAATGTCGATAAATGGCGGGAAGTTTGCTTACTTACCAATTGCATTTTGTCTAAGATCTGAAAGTTGTTGACTGGTCTTGAGGAGGAGAAAGGTAGATAAGCTGGTGCTTTTGTTTGTGTCTTTGCGAGGATGCATCAAGTACAGAAATCATCTCTTTTTTTGCTATTGCATTGGGGCTAGTAGTTGTAGGCTCTTCTCTTTTCTTACTTCAATATCTCGAAACTTTTGAAACGAGTAGGACAGACTTGCTTAAGATACTAGATTGACAGTCCCGAATGGAGCAATATAGAAACTACACAAACTTGCTCCTGCTTTTGATGTTGTCCTCATATAAAGAAAGAATTGGGAGCAGGTTTCTGCAGCGTACAAACGATCTTGCAGACATACACTGAGATGTGCATGTGAGGTGTGTTAGCGATGATTCTTCCTCATAATTAGTTCTGTATTTTAGTAAAGTCTCCATGCATTGTTAAATTTATCGCTTCGATGGTTTCTTTATTCATACTGATACGTTCTGAACCTTTGCTAGTTTTATCACATAATATGTACATGGATTTACTCCATTGTCAAGACATATGTAGCTCAAGTTAACTTAGTTATGTTCGGTTGTTGGAATTACCTAGCTACCTACCATCCTTACATGTTTGTCTTATTCCAGGCACAAGTGTGCAGCATGTTTCAAGCAGTACAAGAAAAAGGAGCATCTTATTGCGCATATGAAAACCTCTTATCATTCTGTTCACCAACCTAAATGCGGCGTATGTCAGAAACATTGCAAATCCTTTGAATCACTACGGGAGCACACAACTGGTGAATTATGCTATTCTAGTTAAGGTTTTACATGCCATCAATGATTGTGGTGCTTCTTTTTCATACTTATTTATGGTAACATCTAGGTCCGCTGGCTAAAGTAAATTGTTCGAAGATTTTTGCTGAAAGAGGTTGCAAGCTCTGTTTGCGAATTTTTGACAGCCCAGTTTCTCTCAGAGAACACCACAGCATATGTTACCTACCTGCCCCTGCTCTACTTGTGAGTTTGGACTTAATTCTACTTTTACACCGACGTGAGCTAATGGATGTCTACTTACTGTAGATAATAATAACTAGTTATTACTATGCGAAACTGCCTTCTCATGGTACTTGCATACTTAGTTCAACCTTTTTCCTTGTTGTACAGGGAACAATCAAGATGCCTAGCCCAGAATCTCAGATTTACAATCCTCCCATAGACATTGAATATGATATTGGGAATCATCCTGAGGCAGTTTCAATGGACTGTGAAATGGTTGGTGGTGGAAGTGATGGATCACTTGATCTCTGTGCAAGGGTATGCCTTGTTGATGAAGATGAGAATCTGATTTTCCACACTTATGTACTACCTCAAATTCCTGTTACCAATTATAGGTATATGATTTTCATATATTTTTCCTTTTAAATTTTCTGTTGGCATCAATGACTTAATGACCATTGTTCTAAATAGCGTTGTTGCTTCAGGTACGAGGTCACTGGTATCACAGAGGACCATCTAAGAGATGCCATGCCACTCAAGGAAGTACAAGACAAAATTCTGCATATTCTCTATAACGGAGAGTCGATTGGGAGATTACGCTTGAATGGTGGACGAGCTAGAGTTCTTCTTGGTCATGGCCTTGAGCATGATCTAGATTGCCTAAAGATGAATTATCCTGATCATCTGCTGAGGTAAACTCATTTGCTGAGTACAAGGAAATTGATTCATAGTCCATGCAAGATGTAGAGCAACCTTTAGTGACTGAAAAATCTGCATTAAGCAGTGAGTTACCCATCCTTCAGCCACTCAGATAGAAAAAGGAAAGAAATTATGAAGGAAAGTAAAAGAAAGAATTAAGTTGTTTCTGAATGGACAAATATCGTTGTCTGGTAATTACTTTTTCCTAAAGCAACCTTTCAGAGTTCCGGCTAATGTTTCTTGCTTTGACCTAGTAAATTAAGAGCCAGACATTCTCCTTATGTGGCTGGAGAATACTAAGATCTGCTTATGTGCTTCAATAGTCAATAAACTTTTGCATTTAAAGAAAGGTTTTTGTATCATGTTGCTAAATACTACACATCATGTGCTTTAACTCTTCCACCTTCACTATTCTGCAGGGATACAGCAAAGTACCCTCCTCTGATGAAAACAAATCTGGTGAGCCACTCGCTCAAATACCTAGTCAAGACCTATCTTGGGCAAGTTCTCTTTTCTCTTGATTACTCTCGGTCTTCTGTCTTCCTTACTGATGTCAAGATATAGTTTAATGTAGTTAGAGGTGCATAGACAGCCATTATATATCTCATTGTCATGCTTGCTTCCAAGAAGACAGATTGACCCTGGATCAATTATTTTCTTATTGTTAAAGATACAATATGTTTGTCAAAACAATTTTTGGTTTCTTCATTTCCATTTAAAGTTTAATTACACTAGGCTTGCTTTACATTGAAATTTGCAAGAGGCCTTGAATCATATATAGAGCAAGGAACGGCTTTACCTGGTTAACGATGCAGTGAAGGGCTGGAATCACTAAAAATATGCTCAGACACCTTCAGAAGAAAAGAAAAATGTTCATTGCTACTATCTGACATGGGGCCTTGACATAACAGGTACGATATCCAGACAGGGACGCACGATCCATATGAAGATTGCGTATCTGTAATGAGGTTGTATAAGAGACTACGGTCCCAAAGACACCAAACCAAAGGAATGGAATTCACATTAGCTGCTCGGAGTACCCCAAGCTTGACAAACTGTCATGATTCATGGAACTACAGGGAAATTGAGAATATGACCCCAGAGGAGCTTTTCAATATCTCAAAATCTAATTACAGGTGCTGGTGTTTTGACTCCCGACAAGCATTGCAGATGCATGGAAGTCTAGTTTAATAATGATATCTTGATTCAATTGTTTGGTTGGATATGGACATGATTTTGCACCCTAAAAGTTTTGTTTGGACCCTATGTTGAATGGATTGGCATGATGTATAGGAAAAGAGTTTGCTGCCAGGGACTTTTACATATATTATTGCACATAGATATTATATTTTTCATACTTAATACCTTGGATTTATTGTACGAGAAAAGAGATGAGACATTTAAGGAAATGAATCCTTCTGTTTTTTCTGTAGATGATCATACAAAATGAAATGTGAACATAATTTATATTTATATTTTCTTATTCCAATTATGTCTTAAAATAAACACTCTAAAAATAATTCAAGCAATATCTAAATCTGAATAGCTTTTATCAAATTGGGCAAGTTCCTGTATTAAACACATGTAATTCGCATGTTGTATTTTTTTATTGAAAGGTACGAGTATCCTGAATGGTATTTTTATTATAATTCATCAGTGTTTGATTTATTTACTATCTAAACGAAAATTTATTGTATTGAATATTTCACATCATACACACTCATTCATGCATTCACAAACTCATTTTATATCTAAACAATTAATTATTACTTTCTAAAATATATATTATTTAGATAACTAAAAAATATAAAGACAATTATGAAAAATTATTGGAAAAAAAAATGAGAGAACAAAAATGACATGAAAGTCGGACAATAGAGAAAATTGGGAAGTTGTGAACAAATTTTTTTAAAAAATATGCATTTTTTTTAATGAGATCAATATAATTGTAGATGCAAAAAAAGATACTTTTCAATTTATATAAAAGTAAAATTTTTAAATTTGTATTTGGATGGAATGATTTAAAGTTATGAACTTTGAATTATATTAATTGAATATTAAAAAAATTATTTTTTTAAATTAAAAAATTTAAAATCCTTTATTTAAAGTATTTATTCAAATTCAAATTCATGTTGATAGATGGAAATGCACCCAAATAGGCAGACAGTGTATGGTTTATTAGGGGGTTGAAAAAGGGAACATCCCACTTAGGAAGAGTGTGTGTGTGTGTGTGTGATAATAATTATAAAAGAAAAAAAAAAGACATAAAATAACAATAATAATTAATAATAGTAAAAAGATTTGACAAAAATAAGATTAGAAAAACATTGGAATATATTCTCCGTCCGTCCCCAACATTGACTGCTTTTGGTCTTTTACCCTCTCGCTTTCTTGTGCTCTCTCTCTCTCTCCCACGTCTCTGCTGTTTCAAGTTACACGCACCCCCCCAAAGCTGCAGCCGAAGCTTCTTAATCTTCTCTTCCCCCTCCAAAATTCCATGCACTGAGATCTGCCTCTGCCCTAATTTCCTGCAATTCTCGCTGTGGAATTGTGATTTTTCAGATCGTATGGCGGCGGCGGAGGGGGTCAAGCAGCGACTGTGGGACGGCGTGTTGGAGCTTACCAAGGCCTCACAGGAGAGAGGCACCGACCCCCTCATGTGGGCCATGCAGCTCTCCACCAGCCTCACCGCCGCCGGCGTTTCCATGCCGTCTGGCGAGCTGGCCGAGCTTCTCGTTTCTCATATTTGCTGGTCAAACAATCTTCCAATCGCCTGGAAATTCCTCGAGAAGGCGCTTACAATTCGTATCGTTCCCCCTATGCTCGTTCTTGCTCTCCTCTCCACTAGGTATTTTGTTTTCTTCTTGTTTATCATTTCCCTTCTATTGTTCAGTTAACCTTTTATAATACACAAACGCGTGTACGCTTGTATCTTTGTGGCTATATTTGTCTGATAATGCAATTAGGTACACTGAATGTGGTGCCATGTTCCCTCGATAATGTTATGCTACTAGTTTAATAGGATGCTTTCTGTCTTTATCACGGTGTGATGCCACAAAACTGTGTATCACATATATGTGCATAAACTAGCTCAGACAGCTGACAGTGTTGTTATTATGCAGGGTTATACCGAGCCGCAGAAGGTACCCTGCAGCTTATAGATTGTATATGGAGATTCTTAAGAGATATGCCTTTTCACTGCCATCTCTAATCAATGGTCCCAACTATCACAAGTAATGTTTTGTTGCTTTTAAATTATATGTTGTTGGGATTTGATTTGCTGAAAAGGTTTGAAGGTGAAAATTGAAGCAATGGATAATTTAAATTCTGAGCTCTCTCTGTGGCGTATGCTATGCCACTGTTTCTACTACTGCTTGTTGAATGATTATATACTGTTATGGGCTTAAAACATGCATGAAAGATAGACATGTTTGTTGCTTTTCACATGAAGTTCATGTTACAAAGAGTCATCAATATGTGGAATTTTCTTGATTATACAAGCACAAGTCATGAGTACTTTTGGACGAAGCAGAGATTTGCCATTTATTTGGACATGTTTTTACTTGGCCTTGTGATCATTTGATGATTGAAGAGGGATAAATCAAGTAGTAATTGAATGCAAGCCATTGTTTTGTGGGACTTTTTATCGTCAAAAGAAAGCAGTCAATGAATTTCGGATTTATTTGGAGCCTGTACCACTTTTTGTTTCCCTATCAGTTGGGTTACTTTCCTTTCATCTTTGCTCGCTGATAATGTTGTTCTGTCTTCACCTGCAAATCTGAAAAAGATGTTTCCCTGATTGGTTGTTGCATGCTTAATACCATTTTTGGGGTATGAGAACTAGACAAAAACGGTCCACCATGCTTGTATGTGTCCAAAATGTTAAGTGTGTCTTTCATTTTACTATATGAGTGTTTGCTGTATAACTTTTTGTACCCTGGTTGAATTTGAGCATGTGACCTCATAAACTTCTGAAAAAATGTACCTGCTTTTTCTTAAATCCCCATTGAGTATCAGTAAATGTTTACCCCAGAAAATCTATCATCTGACATTTCCTTATTATTTACACATATGAGTTTCCCCGTCTCCTCTGCATCTTTTGTCCTGATTATACTTTTGAAACGGGTAATCATGGTATATTCTGGAGTTGGGGTTTCAACATTAACATCTTTTTTCGCTCTTAAATTCTCGACAAGCTAATGATCTATTCCTAATTGTTATTATGAGGATGAGCACTAACCTCTCATGTGTGGCATCTTCCATTTGTTAAGTGGTATTAGTGGAATTAATTTTCTGACTAACTTCCAATGCATTTATATCACTTGATTTCTGATTGATCAAGCTAGTTCCATACTCTGTTTGGGTCAGTCAGCAAAATTGTTTCCTTGAATTCTAGTAAATTTCCTTGAATGATGGATTTAAATGCAAGCATAGAATTCTATAGTGGACATTCATGAGGTTCTTAGAAAAATGCTAAGTCATTCTTTTGTTGCTCCAGAAACACATGCTTTTGTAATGTTTTCTCTGCTGCAAAAATGACGACCAAGTTGGTGAAATTATCTATTATTAACTCTTACTGCACCTGAACCTGATTCTTGCTTTAATCCGTTCCTTGGAGAAACTTCTGGATTTTGTTTAAATGGCTATTATCCTATGGGCATGTGTAAAAATACTAGTGTGGTCGAGTTCTAAACTTATGTTCAGCAAAAATGCTTGGTCTTGTTAGTTGGCAACTATTAGAGAATTAAGTTTCTACATAATCTTTTTAGTCACTGTATTCTGCCGGAAATTCTGATATTGAAGTTCGAAAGTGACAAAAGTATGTGCATTCTGCTTATTGAACTGAATTGTTGACTATTTCGGCTTCGGAGCAAGTTTCTGTTGCTATGATTGATAACATGAACCATCAAATTGCAGGACTATGGAATCCATTAATGATGTCCTCCAATTTTACCAAATATTTGGAATTCAGTCCTCTGAACCAGGGCTACTTGTTGTTGAATTTATATTAGCAATTGTATGGGAGCTGCTTGATGCATCGCTGGATGATGAAGGCCTACTAGAACTCACCCCTGAAAAGAAATCGAGGTGGCCAATCAGGAGCCAAGACATGGAAATAGATCATCTTGATGGTTTTGAAGGGAAAAGAATCGAACGTCAGGCAGCATTTAGTAAGATAAATACTGTAATGCTATTGAAATAATTGGTGAATTTTTTCGAAACAAACTTACTTCCCGGCTCCTTTACTTGGCCCGTCGGAACATGTAAGCTTCTTGTTTCTTTCTCCTTTCCCTTGAAACTTTTAGCACTCCTTCAGCACCGCGAAATCTGAGTAGATGACAATAATGCATAGTTTACTAATAGATGACAACTCTGTTGACTCCTGCATGGTTGTATACTAGCTCTGAAGCTTGCATTTCTCTGTTTTCTTTCAGGCCGACACAATGGGAATGCTTCATTCAGCACTTGAGACTGCTGGCCGCAAATTCGTCATCTTTAAGAAACTCAAAAAATATCTCTCCGGAGGCACTCTTGCAGTTGACATCCAACACACGCCAAGTTCTGTCTCGTGAATGTAAAACAAACTCGCAGCAGCAGTTTCATGCAGTGACAGCCAGGTCTCCTACGTCATCTGTTGGTCAATGCCATGTTCGTTCAGCACTTTGGCTTCCTATAGATCTTTATTTAGAAGATGCAATTGATGGATCACAAGTGAGAGCTACCGGTGCTGCTGAAACTCTTACGGGTACACTTTCTAACAGTGCTCAAAAGCTAATAATGTGGGTATGGATTTATTGACCCAGATTGGTATTGCAGGTTTAGTAAAGTCTCTCCAGGCTCTAAATCAGACTACTTGGCAGGATGCATTTCTTGGTTTATGGACTGCAGCTTTAAGGCTTGTTCAGAGGGTAAGTGCTACGCCAAAGTACATGAAACATGTACCTTTTCCCTAGTATAGTCTTAATTTTTTGCAAAATTGCCCTCGTTTTTCTGTTTAGGTATCAAGTAAAGCTCTATTTGCTGATTTGAACCGATCTCCCATGAACTAGTGATGGGAAGCTGCTTTTCAGCTTCCTGCTTTGTTGTTCAAAGCTGTTCATATTCACTGACAACAATGAATTATTGTATCTGCATAAAAAGAAATCAACACAAAACTTTTCGAAGGAGTTAGCATACTGTTTCCTGTCCTTCCTTAGAAAAATCATAGGCCTAGCGGATTCTCTCTTGCTCCTGGCCTTGTATTTCTTACCAGGACGAAGAATAAATTGTCAAAAATGTTTGCTGTCTCTCTCTCTAACCCAAAACACCCAATGTGCTAACACTTCTCCTTTGCCTCTGTGCAGGAGAGGAATTCAAGTGAGGGTCCAGTTCCTCGGCTTGATAGTTGTTTGTGCATGTTATTGTCCGTTGCGACACATGCAGTTGTCAATATTATTGAAGAGGAGGAGATTACATTCAGTAGTGAAACAGAACAAAACTCTATTAGTCAGAGAAAAACTATTGAGTCAATGGGAAAGCGTCGTGAAGACCTAGTTACCAGCCTTAAGCGGTTGGATGATTTCGAAGGGTTATTGACTGCTCCGTCACCTGTAAGTGCATTGGCTAATCAAGCTGCTGTGAAAGCAATGATGTTCCTTTCAGGCCTAACAGTTGGCAATGGGAACCTTGATGGCGTAAGCTTGAATGACTTGCCAGCGAATTGTTTGTGAGTACTTTTTATATGCCTGCTTTTCGTGTAATTATATTTCATCTTTTTAATTGTTTATATGAGTCATGAATACTATTTTCTAAAAATTCACTATTTGTAATGGTTTTTTTTTTTTTGTTCTTTTTGGTTATCTAAATATAGACTGAGACGATTGAAATGCTTTTTTCTTTTATCTCTACTGTTTACATCTTGGACTTTGACTTGCTTTATTTGTGTCTTTAATTCTTGTATATCCAGGTTACTTGCTCTTTATTTTAATTTGTTTTTGGGTTTGCTATCTCTTGTTTCCAGTTCTATGGTAAACAGGGGGCTATATCCGTGCAATGATTTATTTCTGATCACTTAGCTCATTACCTCTTTATCTGTCTTGATCTTTCATATCTCTCCTGAGGGTGAATTGACAGCTCTTGACTTTTTTATGATCATTTTCAGCTGGAAACCTTCGCCATCTGATTGTTGAGGCTTGCATTGCTAGAAATGTTTTGGACACGTCTGCATATTTGTGGCCTGGATATGTAAAAGGTCGATGGAACCAAATTCCACGGAACATTTCTGGGCAAATGCCTGGTTGGTCATCATTGATGAAAGGGTCGCCATTAACTCCTCCAATGGTTAGCGCGTTGGTGTCAACTCCAGCTACTAGGTATATGGTAGTTTTAGTATTGGAAGTTACAATTTTGTTTGCTAATTGATGTAGACTACCTCAGAAGCAAAACAACCCAAGAATTAAGAAGTTAAGGATTCAGTTGAGCTTACTAGTTTTGCTTAGCCCCTGAATTCTTTGTTGCCTGTTTTACAAGGAAAAAGTATTTTGAGAAATAGATATGGGGATTACAAAATTATTAGGACATGTAAAACTTTAAAGAACAGTGGGAAAAGGGCGACTCTTTTATTGGGTGGGGAGAAAATTCATTAGTAATGTAGACCAATTTACCATTAGCTTAAACAACCTCATTGATGGGTCTCAAATTAACTTCCAACTGTCACTCTGGTATCTGTTAGATGAACTTTAAAATCCAAGTCCACACACGAGCTAAATGATATTTAGCGCTTTACTGTGCTATTATGGTAAATCATGTTGGCAGCTTGGCAAGAAATAAAATGTCATTGGTTAGTACAAGATTCTTTTGGCTTTTTTGTGTTTGCTATGTTCTCATGAATAGGAGTTGACAAGCAAATATGTGGATCTCAAAATGTGTGATCAAGTAAACATCCCTTTTATTCGTCAACCATGGTACTATCATCAGTTGAACACTATGCCCTTTATATTGTTGACTTAGCTGTTTATTTATTATCCCATCTTAGTAAGAGACATGAAACTTGAGCTTGTTAGTGTTTTATAATTCAACTTCACAGTACTAGATCCTCCTTTTCTCATATATCCCAGTTGTAAGGCAACTGAGTTTGAGCTTGTGGATTTGATATAAGCTTAGCAGAGATAGAGAGAATGTATGAGATTGCTGTCAGCGGTACGGATGATGAGAAGATTTCTGCTGCTACAATATTTTGTGGGGCTTCTCTTTATCGTGGTTGGAATATACAGGTAATGAAATTTGAGTTGTCTAAAAAATGACATAATATACTGATTAGTCGAGTTCAAAGCATTGTGGCCTCTTTTTGGTTTGGCTGGTTCCATTATTATTTTCCATTACAATGCTCAAATGGAGGGTAATAGAAGCTCAAGAAAAGCTCATCATCTTTGACAGGATTTCTTTATATGTTTCTCTTTTTAATAACTCCTAACTTCCTGTTTCATAAAGGTAAAATGTCGATTTGTCTATGCTTACAGGAACATACTAGCTTTTTTATCACAAGATTGCTGTCACCAGCTGTTCCAACAGATTTTTCTGGGAGTGAGAGCCATTTGATAGGTTATGCTCCATTTCTGAATTCTTCTTGTGGGGATATCATCTGTTGATTCTGTTCAGATTTTTTCCTTGAACGGCCTGGTGGGTCCAACTTCATCTATTTGATTTACACTTTCTAGTTTTATATCTGTGAAGTTGTTACCTCACAGAGAACAATAGATTGGACCTTTAGGAAACATTATTTTACTTATGGTTGTGGGCCTGTTGCCAAATGAATCCAAGACCTGTAAGATATTGTATTCTTATTAGTACAACAAATATTTTTTTCTTTGGACCATCTTTTGATCCTATTTCAGTATTTACACAAATAAAATGTAACTACAGCAATTTATGGGATAGTTAATTAACATGAGGACATCATTGGTAAACAGGAGACACGCAAACTGTCGTAATATTTCCATGTGCTAATACACTTCAACTATGCTTTATTTATTTCCAGGTTCCTCAACTTGCAGCTGCTTTGATGCCAATCTGTGAGGTCTTTGGTTCCTGTGCACCCACTATGTCGTGGACTCTTAACACGGGGGAGGAAATTTCTTCCCATGCTGTATTTTCAAATGCATTTACTCTGCTGCTGAAATTGTGGAGATTTGATCAGCCACCTCTGGAACATGTGAGCGGAGATATTGCCCCAGTGGGATCCCATTTAACCCCAGAATACCTCTTAATGGTGTACAATTCCCAGTTAGCTTCACGTGAGAACCCAGCAAAAAGTCAAAATAAAACTAGTAGACAGTCAAGATTGTCATATTCTTCTCCAAAAAGGCCCGTATTCATTGATTCTTTTCCGAAACTTAAGCGCTGGTACAGGAAGCATCAAGAATGTATTGTTTCTATTCTTTCTGGCCTGGTACCTGGAAATCCTGTTCATCAAATTGTTGAGGGACTCCTGAATATGATGTTCAGAAAAATCAATAAAGGAGGTCAACCGCTGACTCCTCCAACTTCTGGAAGCAGTAGCTCTTCTGTCTCTGGGTCCGATGATTCCTCTCTCCGTCTTAAGGTACCTGCTTGGGATATTCTCGAGGCTGTTCCCTTCGTCCTTGATGCTGCCCTTACTGCCTGTGCCCATGGAAGACTCTCACCACGTGAACTGACAACTGGTTCGTCATTATGTTTATAATTAAGTCGTGCTTGTGGTTTTTTTAGAATAATTATACTTGGCCCAAGAATAATGCTGTATTTGGGAGATACTTTAGTCCGCTAATCAAATCCATTTGCACTTGGGCGTGCGAGAGTCAGCATTTATTTTGCACTTATTCTGGTGCCTGCCATGAGGTCAATTATGACTAGCATGCATGTATACTTTTCTTGCTTCAAGAATGTTGTATGCTTGAATGCATCATTTGATTTCAGTCTAGGAGGTTCAGCTGTTCCTGTTGGGTATAACAACCTCTAGAATTTCTCATCTACAATCTCACTAGGTCAGATCATGACATCATGTAATTTTTTAGGGTAGTTTTACCTATTTGTGAATGAGTGCATTGAGTAATCTGGTTTAGATTTATCAGTCACAGAAATCCTTATACACAGTTGAATGAGAAAAAAAAATAGAAACCTTCTTCGAATCTGATTCTATATTGTAATGGAAACTGAATGAGTGTGATCTGAAATATCTTGGTCGTTTCACTTCTATGTTCCTATTTTCAGTGATATATTGTTCTCCAACTGTGAGCATTCTGTCAATATATTAACAGACAATACCATGATTTATCTGTCCCAGGGCTCAAAGATCTTGCTGATTTTCTTCCTGCTTCTTTGGCGACTATTATGAGTTACTTTTCAGCAGAAGTAACTCGGGGTCTTTGGAAGCCTGCTTTCATGAATGGAACCGACTGGCCAAGCCCTGCTGCAAATTTGTCCCTGGTTGAACAACAGATAAAGAAAATTTTAGCTGCCACTGGTGTCAATGTGCCATGTGTTGCAATAGGTGCGCCTTATAGATAGGTGTCTAACAACCCAAGTAGATCTGTTATTTGCGTCACACATCCTACTTCTGCTGCACTCTGTTGTTTGGTGAATTGTCATCATACATTTGATTTCAGAATTAGATCAAAGAACAAGGTGTTGCATGTTGAAACCTTATCAGCATGAACGTTTGATGCTATTTTTTGTCATGAAAGCAATTTGTTTGGGGTAAAAAAACTTTTCTTTTCTATTATGTTGTAAGAATCTAATTTCTGCAGCAGAACATGAGACTCCTGTGTCTTTATGGAGTCATGAATTTGTTCACTACAAAAAACGAAAAGAAAACAACTTGTTAGTCTAAAAGCAAATCCTATATTCCCTGTAATGCTGATAAGTGCTTTCCTTGTAGGGGGAAACTCTCCGGTGACACTTCCACTACCATTGGCAGCTCTTGTGAGTCTGACGATCACGTTTAAACTTGACAGAGATACTGACCGTTACTTAAACTTGGTTGGTCCAGCCTTGAGTAACCTTGGCATAAGTTGCCCTTGGCCATGTATGCCTGTAATAGCTGCTCTGTGGGCTCAAAAGGTAAAGCGTTGGAGTGACTTTATCGTGTTCTCTGCATCCCAAACTGTGTTCCACCACAGTAATGATGCTGTCGTTCAACTCATTAGAGTCTGCTTCACAACAGTCCTTGGGTTAAATTCTTCTTCTGTTGCAAGCAACGGCGGCGTGGGTGCTCTTTTAGGTCACGGCTTTGGTTCTCACTTTGCAGGTGGCATTTCGGCTGTTGCCCCTGGAATACTATACTTAAGAGTTCATCGAGCTGTCAGAAATGTCATGTTTTTGACTGAGGAAATCGTATCTCTTCTAATGCACGCTGTCAAAGATATTGCAAATAGTGGATTGCCCAGAGACCAAATGGAGAAGCTCAAGAAAACCAAATACAACATGAAGTATGGCCAGGTTTCTCTATCTGCAGCAATGAGTCAAGTGAAGATTGCGGCTTCTTTGGGGGCTTCTTTAGTTTGGATTACAGGTGGGTTGAGTTCGGTACAGTCTCTAATTAAAGAAACGCTACCCTCGTGGTTTATATCTGTTCATGGGGCGGAGCTCAACGGAGAAGAATCAGGAGGCATGGTTGCAATGCTGGGTGGCTATGCACTCGCATACTTCACCATATTTTCTGGAACATTTGCATGGGGAGTCGACTTGGCTTCACCTGCATCTAAGCGGCGACCCACTGTTCTGGGGAAGCACTTGGAATTTCTTGCGAGTGCCCTCGATGGAAAAATATCACTTGGCTGTAACAAGGCCACTTGGAGGGCATATGTGACCGGATATCTGAGTTTGATGGTGAGTTGCACCCCCAGTTGGATGCTGGAGGTTGATGTGGAAGTTTTGAAGAGAGTTAGCAAGGGACTAAAACAATGGAATGAGGAAGAACTGGCTTTGGCTCTTCTTGGAATAAGTGGGATTGGTGCTATGGGTTCTGCTGCTGAAATGATCATAGAATCTGGATTCTGAATTTTGTAGATTTTTTCTTGTGTTTTTCTGGTTATTGGGTTAGATAAATTAGTCACAAGTTTTAGTTAGTTTAGCTATAGATAATGTTAGTGTATACTAGGAGCCGAGGTAAAGCAACAAAATTTGAATTTGAATTTTCTGTTAGTTGAAATGTAAAAATTATCTGCTGGAACTGGAAGATATTGACATGTCAAATAAATTTCAATTTTGTTGCTAAGCCTTTTTTCTTTTACTTTTTCTATATTTTGAGTATTTACCCTTTTGTAGCAAAACTTCAGCCCTTTAAAATTATTTTTAAATCACTTTTATAGTAATATTAAATACTATTTATATCCTTTCATACAAATTTCAAACTTTGTTAAAGTATTTATATTTCAGTAAAACATATTGTTTCCTTTTAATTTAGAAAAAAATAATTATTCCAATCATGACTTGATCAAATTAAATTATAAAATACATGTAATATATTTATCTATACTAATATAAAAATAAAAGGGATTTCACACTCATAAATAGCGGTTAGTGACACCGTCCACCAATTTTTTGTAAAGTTAAAAATGCCCTTCAAGTAATAAGATAATTAACTCATTTCACTTTTTAAATTATACATTAATTAATAAATTAGATTTCTTCTTTAGTGTCATGTATTGATTTGTATATTTTACTCTTATTTATAATATTTATAAAAAAAATATTTATTATATACACGCATAAACGACGTGCCACCATGACTAGTAATTATATAATAATCACGCAATAACTAAATTGTATTTATAGACCAAAATATAGAAAGAGTTTGAAATTTCCCTTAATAATTGATAGAGGCAACAAATAGAATGCAATAGTTGGGATAGAAAGCAAAGCAGGGTTCAACTTTTATCATGAGAAAGTCGAGAAAAGGGGAAAAAGAGAGTTGAACATGCGGAGAAGGGTTTAAGCAGAGGCAGTGGTGGTGGTGGATAACGCAAGAAATGGAGGCAAAGACTTTGTATCTGCTAACATGCACCGCTCTCCCGCCCTTCTCTATTTCTTCACCTTATCCGGATTTCAGAAAGTTTTTCCAATGACACCTACTTCCAAGAGTATGCTTTAACTTTGTTTGTTCTTGGGTTTGGTTCTTTATTCAAAAATTGAAGAAAGATGTAATCTTTTTCTTTCTCGTTGTTTTCAAATATCAGCTTTGCGTAGATGCAAGAAGATAGAAGAGCGAGACTTATATGGCCTTCCAAAAAAATATTACGATGATGTATGTATGTGTTCCCTCTTAGTACTCTCAGTTCTTGCGATTTCTTTTTGTGGGTTTTCGTGAATGTTATTCTGCTGCAGTGGTTAACTTGTTGTTTCATTGTTGCTGGTGCTTTACTCACAAGGATAGTTGGTAAGGAGTTAAAGGGTTTCTAGACCTGTTTCTTGGATGATATTTTATCGAACTAAGTGAATAATGAACTTTTCTTGGAAAGATGTTTTGAATCATAGGGAAATAGGAAAGTCTGAGATTTCAGTTTCATATTTTCTGAGAGCCAATGTAACCTTTTTTTGAGCTTAGGAATGGCAAGCAAGGCAGAGGGAAAAGACAAAGGAATTGCATAGGAGGCGGCAAGAGGAAGATGAGGAAGAGGAAAGAAAGGTTGATGAGTACCGTGAAATTGGGCTGCGGCTGAAAAGTTATCCAGATGAAGAACTTCGCAAAGCCAAAAAATTGGTTTCGAGCTTCATAAGATCGGCTGAAGAAGTGGAAGAGGTATTCGATAATCATTTTTAGCTCAAATTTCTGTTGAATACTTTCCTTAATTATAACCGTACTAAAGAGAAAACCTCTAGTTATATGCCTGTAAATGGTTTAAGTTGTGATTAAATTTGGACATTACCGAAGTCAATGACCAAAAATGAGAAGTCATGCAAGCTCATCTCAGTTAAAGGGAATAGCAACTTATGAACTGGAATTAACTCAAAAGACTAAGACAGCTGGATTGAACTCTACTGTCAGAAAAATTGAAAATGCCTTTACCGGTGGTTCTCTTTACACCAGTTAATCCTGAGTTGCAGTAAACTTCACTATGCTTCAAATCAATAACTTTTGGTGATTTTCATGCATCTTGGCTGTTATGCAAATGCCGAGGACGTCTAGACCTTCCCAAATTGCTAATTCTAGTTCAAGTGTTATTTCATTCTTCTGTCTTGCAGCGGGGAACTATTACCTACTATCTTGTGTTTGCCATTTGTTTCCTGAACTAAAGATTCAAGACCCCAGTTCCCATCTTTCATCATTCCTATTCTCATTTCCATATCCATCTTTACTGTCTGTTCCCATTTTGTTACTATGGATGTTGTTTGTAGATGTGTATATTTGTCGTTAGTGAGTACATCATATTAACTAAAGTTTCAAGCGATATTGGATCATAGTTATTTACCTTTTACTGCAGAAAATTGAGGAAGCCGCTGAGAAAGGTGAACTGAATGAACTAGTGCTATTGGTGATATGGAATCGCCTAGATCTCGCTAGGCGTGATGTAAGTTCATGCAGTGCCTCTGTCGTCTGTTATTATCTGGAAATGATTGCAAGAAGGCCATACCAATAAAGAGCAATCCAGTTACGAATAGTAGTAGATGAGCATGAGCTTGGAATATTATATCAAGCACATCCACATGCTTTTGTTCTGGGAAACATTTAAGCCATTTCAAGGATACACCTTTTGAGCCTCCTAATCCTTCTTTAGTTATTTATCTTTTGTGTCTGTATGATAATTTAGATCTACAAAAACTTGTTTCAGGATGAGAAGGATGCTGTTAGAAGTCTTGATCTCTTGTACAGGAGGGTTGAGGTATGCATCATTTCTGAAGGTCGGCTTGTTATGTTTTCCATTGTTTTTCATTTTAGATAAAAGACTTCAATGTCAGGCTAATGACAGGTTTTTCCTGATAATGCCATTTGGCCTGATACTACATTATTTGGCCTGACACCATTTTGTTGGCGTTTGACCATCTTTTTACCCTTATCATATAGTATGGTATTACACTGTCTAAATCATCTTTATGCTTTAGACTGAGATATTGAGTCGGGAGGCTACTCCAGCAATGAGGTTACTTAATGATCTCTTGAATATACACGACGGATTTGACGATGATGGCTGGCTAAAGGCATGTAAGAAGCGTATGGTTGAAACTTTTCCCAGAGAGGATCCCTTCAGCATTCTTGTACCACCTGGATTTGACATCGATAAGGTATCTATCACGTGTGTTATGTCACTCTCTGCCACAATGAGGCGCTATTATCAGGTTTCTTCTGTTCTTACTTTTATTATAAAATTCTCAAATCTGTCAAGGCTTTCAGACATATTTTTGCTCCCCTTGGACTGGCAAATAGAGGAATAATACGGTAACCAAAACTGAATTTTCCACAAAGTCTCTAATAAATACCTAGCCAGTTCAATGAACGTCTCAATTCCCTCGTGCCTTAATTGCGGATTGCATGCTTGTTTCTGCACCTGTGTGTGCCTACATATTCCATGCTTTATAAGTGCATCAATCTGCTTTGAAGTTTATCTTTCTATTCTTTTGATTTTCTTAAATGATTGGTTGTCCATCTTTATGTTTAGCATCAAGGACCAATGAGGCCAACCATTGAGGCTGATGATGTTCTTTTGAGGGTAGATTTTGTACGAGAAGTCGATGCACTGCTGCAAGAGATTCGATCCAAGCAAGACGAAGCAAATACGCAAGCTCTTGATCCAGAATCAGTTGCTAGTAGGTTGAAACAGCAGGAGAAACAACGGGCCATACACCAAGTAGAAGCTCTATTGGATCTGGCTATTAATTTGACCTGGTAGTCATGCTTCATGAGATTTCTGTCATGTCCATGACCATGAGTGGTGAACTTCCAGCCAGATCCAACAAAAGCTTACTGTGAGATTTAGGAGTACTTGTAGCAAGTCAGTGTCTATTGCTTCATAATAGTCACTTTTCTTCTCCAATTTTTGGCCTTTTTTCTGCCATCAGCATATATTTCTCTGTTCTAGCCTTTTACTTACTACAAACTCTTGGAAGACAAAGCGAAAACGAGAAGAAGTTTTGTAATGTAGATAGCGAAAACCAACCAAAGAGAGAGAGAGAGAGAGAGAGTACTACATAATGAGTGTTGTGTAGGAAGAATATATATTATACATGAGGCCTTATCATTGTCATAAATACAGAGTGACCATATGAAGAAAAGCTAGTCTATTTCCCAATCTTGACTTTGTCAAATCTTCTGGGAAACATATAATCCAACACCATGTCACTATATATTGACATTCTAATCCATGGACTTGGCATAAGGGAGCACAAGCCAAGTGCCAAGGATAATCCTCATATATGTCTAGCGGACATCTTTTGTTGCAATTTCAGGAGTGACGCCACCAGCAGCAGAAGTGCTTTTACTACTCATGCGGGAATTTCTCTTAGTTTCCACAAGTGGGTTGTTCTCCTCCTCATCAACAGCTGCTGCTTTCTCAATCTCAATGGTTTTGAACACCGGGTGTACATAAGCATCCTGTAGGTAAGCTTTCAAGTTTAGGTTCGGCTCTGTAGCCCTTTCTAATGTGTCCTTCACCACTGCATCCTGTTCAGTCACAAAAGTTATGTCATTGTCCACACAAGTTTACATATACATAGTTCCGCTGTCTGATACAAAAGTTTATCTCAACTGATTGAAAAGATTCTGATCTAGCATAATTTCTTGGCGGATCAGGTCTCGAATTTTGGCAAACCCACCTCGGACCCAACGTGTTGTCATCAATAGTTGTCTTATAGGTTATCATCATAAAGTCCAATCAAAAGTAAAAGAAGTTCAGCATGCACTAACCTGAAGGGGGAACTTAACAAATGCCGACTCAAACCGGCCCTTGCAAAATCGATGAAACCAGATGGTCAAGATGGGAAGTATGAGCAACACTGGAGTTGATTTGGCTATACTCTTTGTGCTCAGCAGTCCCATCAACAGTAACTGTGAAATTACTAGACCTATAACCACACGCCGATGCACATCTGGCCAAAAGGCAGCCCCACTCTCATAATTCTGATCATATACATTGATGATCTGAGAAGGGGTAAATGCAAAAAATCTCATTACTAACCTAATCTTGAAAGACAAAGTGGCATGTCGCCCTGTAAAATGCATAAAACCACAAACAGATAATGTTTCCAGACTAAGCTCAGTAATGGGCTCCTTCAAATGAACCCCATACAGTGATTTCCATAGGTGCATACCTGATGGCGAAAGACCACATAGGCAAAGGCGAAGAAGATAATGATGAAAGGTAAAACAAATGGTGTGACCACTGAGTAAACAAGTCCCAGCAAGAAATATAGTTGTATGCGAGGTTCTGATGAGGCGAAAGTTATGCAGCCAGGATCCATTGCCTGATCCCTGTCCTGTTCTGTTTTAACCAAGAATGTATTCTTGAGGTGGAATAGGATTAGAGGAACCAATCTGAGGATCTCTGCAGCGATCCCCGCCCAACCATCAACCATAATATAAGTAATAAAGAAAGTGCCTTTCATTGGAATGGCAACACCCACTGTTATTGGAATCCTGCAAGGTAGGAAAACTTTAAACCGTCAATGTCAGATCAAGGAGGCATGTTATTTTCAAGCATGAAACAAATAGTTAGTGTGCTATTAATTGGGAACTGGTGACTTGATCTAATTTAAGTATCCAATGGAATTAGGAAGGATAACAGAATTTTAGAGTTCTTGAAACAAGAATAACAGGATTGCTAAGTTTTGTTGCAGACATCTCATCAAGTTAAAACAGATGGAAAATATGAATGGTAGAGTTAGTGAAGGGAACAAACAAAACTTTGGCCAACGTGTAGGTTGAGTTCAACTTCACTGAAGAATAACACCGCTTAAGGTATATAAGATCTCGATAACTAAATAGGGGAACTGTTAAGTTCAGTTAGAAATCATAAATGGATGGTGACAGTACAATTAAGCTTAGATGAGAGACTCTCTTGTTCTTATGCCTGTTGAGTCTTAACAATGATGATATCAGCAATTAATCAAGGTAGAAGCAAACAGTAACATACTCTGATGGCGATTGGTTAAGGAACTTATGGAGCTGCTGGAATGCTGCTCCTGTGATGAGACTTCCAAGGAAGACATTGATGAGTAAAAACAAGTGATATTTTGAAGCTGATCTTCTGTCCAGAGATGAAAGAGATCTGAGTCCTTCTATTTTGGACATCATCATGAGAATTGTTGGAAGAACTGCCAGAAATATCTTAAGCGCTATACCAGGAAGAAAACCTTGAATAATAGACTTGAACTTTTTCCTGAAGAACAACTCAATTATGAAACATGTTGAAGAAATAAATGCACAAATAAAGTAAGAAGATAAAGACTCCAATGAGCTTAAAGAACATGACATTATAAACTAAGAAATCTAATATGGCGCCAAATACAAATGTTGGCTGGCATGCTATTCCCGGATCATCTTTCTCTGTACTCGACTTTGTGCACAGACTTATATGTCGAGGAATGTGGTTGCAGAATTTGAGATCAATGCTAACCACAAATCAAGAACATGGTTATCAAACTCAATTTTCTAGATAAATCCTGAGGAATTATGTGAGAACAGAAAAAGAAAAACCATGACCCGTATTTATTCCAATCGTTAACTAATGATTTCAATGTTTGGCATACTGAGAAAATTCAAACATCAAACAAGTTTGAAAATGCTTGACAAATCTTCTATTCAAACTAAAACTCATTTAATCTGATATGTTGAGATCCAATAACATGACAATAAAGGCATGATATGCAACGATGATAATTCAGCATCCCAAAATCTATTCATAGGAGAACAATTCAACTGACACAAAGAAATACTTGAAAGAAATAGCTTACATTTGAATCAATGGTTTCAGGAATGGAAGAACCTTTGTGATACCATCTATACTTGCCAAGGATTGTACAAATGCTATAGGTATCATGAAAAAGAATGTGAGAAAGAACATAGCAACACCCATGAGCAGTTTTCTTATATTAAGCTCAACATAGGGTATTGCAAGATTGTCCCAGTAAACATCACGTGGTTCAGGGGCCCATTCTGTCAACCAAATAGTTGGATTGCTTGCTTGTTGAGTTTGAGCGCAAACAGCTGCTGCCCAACGGCTCTTAAACGAAACAAATGCTGCAGGAACTATGGCCTTTGGGTCACTTACGACCTTTTCCCTTTCTGCAGCTTCCTGTACCCCAGGAAAAGAACATAAGAAAAGAATGCAAACAAGAGCAAGTCTTCAAGGTATTATTCCTCAGAAATCTAGGTCTGTCAAGTAGCTGAAAAGCATTGGTTATCAGCAAGCGCATCAAAACTGGGAATCATGTATGGCCGAACTTCTGAATCATACCAATAAAGCAATATTGACATGAAAGAAGGTATATCTGGGTAGTTAAAAAGCAAAGTAAGTTTACATGACATTATGTAGTGTAGCAGGCTTACTTCTTCAACTGTCTTCTTGATTTCTGCCGTGTAGTAATCAATGGCATCCACAGATTCCCCGCAAAGGCCCCAAAAACCTGTCTATAAACTTTAAGAAAATGAGATTACAAGTTCATTCTAAATGATGGGAGGATATATTCAAGCACAGCTGAGTAAACTATTTATGAGCACATTCCACTGAGCAAACAAAACCATTAGTCAAAACTTTTGATTTCCGAATGAACAAATAAATAAACAGAAACAAATTGCTAAAGACATTAACTATACCTTTGTCATTGGTCTGTTTTTGGGGTTTCTTTCGTATCTTGTTTCATAATAAGTTCGCCAGTTGAGTAAACTCTTCTTCTTCTCAACCAAACTGGCAAGCTTGTTTGCATTGTATATGACCTGCAGTCCAGTTATTGAAGAGCTGTGTAGAATTAAAACCTCAGAACAAAATACAATATTAACTTCTATACTTAATCTGCAAGTTCGAGTTCCCTTTCTGGTTTTCCTTACGCCTCGAAGATTAATTTCAAGACTTTACTCTTCAAATATTATAATGAAGTAACATAAATGCGAACCTGATGCATGAGATAGTGATTAGGATGGTTTACGCAAAAGAAATGCCCCACATGCTCGCTAACTGACTCATCAAGATCTGGAGGAACATTTCTCACAAGGACCTGAAATGAAACGCAAATTATCATCCCCACTGCTAAAACAATAGAATTGGCTGAAATGAAGTCTGATCTCAGAAAAAAAAGTATACATCATAAATAGCAATCATAATTTACAAACTCACAGTGAATTGATCTGGACGACGACTTTCAGAGGCTAGGAAGCGCAACCTCTTGTTAGTTATGATCTCGTATTCCTTGTAAAGGACATAGCATGTCCACAATGTGACTATATATGCCATGACTATGTGTGCGATAAACCTGAATGAAAATTAGAGAAATATATGGTTTACCAAAGATTAGAACATAGAATAACATCCAAACTGAAATAAACATTAACAAACCAATAAATTCTGTTCATCCTTTTCAATCTACGAAAGGTACAAAGGTGCATAGTCCCGTAATCTAATGAACAAGATGGCACTGATACCATCTTCTAAGAAAAGAAATGTATCTAGCAACTTATAACATTTTCATGGCATCTAAACATGCAGCTGCCCTTCTTACGATTCATGACACAAAAGTCTTGACCTACAGTAGGATGCGGTATAGAATCAAAACACTATATTTCAAAACATCATAAAGGTAAAATATAATAGTTTGGATTTCTTTCTGATAACAGAGTTTCAATGAACTTAAGAAATTATAATAGCTTTCATCAGCGGGTTATCCTGTAGATGTTAGAAAAAAGATGTGTAAGTCATTAATCAGAATGGTTGGAGCACAACATGATAAGATGACATCTGTTAAATCATTTTCATTTGCATGTTTTGTCATAATAGCATTGGTAATGTACTCTGAGCATCTTGGTTGTGCGGAGACTCCTTTTAAGGTAAGAGCTGAAACCATGATCGCACATAAATATCACTGTAAGAGGTACAAACAGGTCTAGTCGTCACCTCAAAGATCCTGCAGGAACATTGGATATCGAAAGCTTGTCAATGTCGCTGTATGTTAAATCTTTGACATCATCCAGTGTTTGGCCAGTCCAATTGACTGGCACCAATACGGCAAAAGCAAGCAGAGCTATAGGGACAAAGATCTTCAATCTGCATTCGAGATTGTTTTTATTGCCATGATCCATGAGAATTCAGAAATGTAAGGAAGAGAACATTTTATATGTGTTTTAAGCACTAAAAGAATTAATTTCCACATGACAACACTAAAGCTAATAAGCCCAAACTGTCTGTACTTACCCAAGAAGGTAAATCCTTATATACACAGCAGAATCGAGCCCCGCATGCTCTATCAGCTCGGGCTCTGGCATTCTTAATGCTGCAGGCATCCATGTCCAGAACTTTAAATAGGTTCTGTAGTCTAAGTTAACGAACTTGTTCACTATAGGTCCAGAACCCCTTGGGCTCGATCTTATACCCTTCTTGTACCATTTTGGGAAATATACTCTATCATTGATTGGTTGGAGTCTTAAGAATGCAAACGCCAGAAGAAATGCCAATGCAGATAAAAGATTGATAGCTGCCGATGTGCTAATATCTTGAATACTAGCCATATTGTTACGTGAGGATTACTTATCACCTGCGACGGAACAAAGAGAAGTGAGATTGGCTTCCCAAGTTGATACATTAAGAGAATATAACCGCTCATGAACATAAATTGAATTAAAGAAAGGATGGCAAAGGTCTACATCTCCTCTCAATTCTACTCAGGGATCTCCAAAAATAATACACATACTTGGAAACGTTCCACACTTGTCAGGTATAATCTTCTACAGTTGAAACAGATGGAATCGGGGTAATTCCTCGATTCGTTATAGCTTGCCTTCCTTTGAGCAGAAGAACTTGTTTAGTCAGTCAGTTTATTTGATCCCCTTGAGCTCCAAAAACTTGCAGAATATCCTAGAACATTTCTGCTCCTTAATGACCAGAATATTACCTGAAAAATCAAACATCAGGTTTCACGTTTCAAACAACTCCAGTACCAAAATTATAATATTGAATTGAGGATGAGCCATAAATCTCAGAGTGTCATTCAGCACACAGTTACTGAGAACAAATCATACAGCAAAGGATCATGCAGAAACAAACTCCACTCTATATCTCTCTGTTATCAACAAACACTGATAGCATTATGTCTGAACGTCTGGCATCAACGTTGTCTCCAAGCAGGAGGCGTAAGAACCCAAAAGAAAAAACAGAGGGGCCGAGAGACACAAAGACGCAGAAACAAGATGTTTGATAACAGAAATACGATAAAACCAATAAACCATCACATATTAGTACAGTCCAAAACTAGGTTAGAATCAAAAGGACACGAAAAGGATTCAGAAATTTCAAATATTTCCTAAAACATCAAAATTTCTTATCCAAGATTTCCGCCGATTCAAGACACAACTAACGAAGAAACAATCGAAAGATTTAAAAAGAAAAAAAATTAAAAAAAAAAACCGACACCCTTTTATTTTTCTCGAAATCTTGTTACCGTTACTTTCGAAACCAGCAAAACAGTTGAATTCTTGTCTCTTACCAATGGCGCAAAACGAGATGCATACCCCTAATCTCCTCGGCGATGAATTGAATTGGATGAATGGATGAATGAGGCTGAATTAGGGCATCTCAGAATGGAAACCTTTAGGGGGGTGAGAGACAGCGGCAAAAAGCTCGAGGCGGACAACGGGTTCTTCGGTTTGCGAGTTCCCTGCCCCTTCATGACAGTTTGTTAACGTTAAACTGCACTACGGATAGAACACGCAAATTTTCAAACTCCTCATGACTAAATTACCCCTCACTTAATTTTATATGACACCGGGCGCGCGTAACATATAACGATACCTTGCGCTTTACCTTTAATTTAACTTTTACCATAATTAGTTACTTTTACCTCAAAAATTCAATTAATTCCTCCTCAGTAAATTTTAATCTCACGTTTTCATTTTTTTTTAGATATAACCAGTAATTAACGATTGTATCAATATTTTAATTAATTGATTCCACATTAGTAGTAAATTCGAATCATATGTAATTAAACAGATTATAATTTACCATAAGAGAAAAAAAAAACGTGACCGCACAATAAAATTTCAAAATCATTACTTTAAAATAATAATAAATGTCAATAATTATGTTTTTCTATAAAAATTTAAGTATTATCTGTAATTTTATATTTTGAGAGAGAATTTAAATAAAAAACATGGTAGGCACATAGGGGTTGTGGCAGTTGACCGGTTCTTAGCAGGGCAAGCGGGGACAATTGGCGGAATATGCACATCTCCATTTGGAATAATATTGAAAATTTTTGAACTTGAACCGACCACTTCATCGTCTTATCCCAACTGTCATGTTGTAATTTTTTGGACATATATAACTCCGAGGTCTCCGCCATTGACAGTTCACTAAAAGGGCAGCCAGTCATGTCCACATGAATTCATAGCATAGGGCTTCCGACAAAATTGCAAAATTAATCCCACCATTTATTATTATTTAAAATTTGACCCCACATTTTATGAAATTTTATCTTTCATCAAAAGTTCAACCGTTTGTTTTAGTGTCTGCTAGTGGGAGGGGGCTGCTTATTTTTAATGTTTCTGCCTCTTTTTTATGAGTTTTAACAAAACATAGAATTAAATTTAAAATTATTTTAAATCGTGGGATTAATTTTGTAATTTTGCCCGAATGTGCGTAGGAATGGGAGCAACACATGGACACAGTGGTACAATGATTCAAATTCTTGAAAAAGGCTAATTTGGAGTGAGATTAGGTTGCTTTGATGATGAGTAAAGCTGGTGTTGCTCAAGATTAGTGTAAATTTACGGATCTCAATGCGGTTTATGAAATGTTAAATAATTATACGCTCCTCTAATTACATAATTAACACTGTCTAACCATAATATACTATGTGTATTTGAGTCAATATAATTATTAAATACTTTATGATATATTAAAATGTTTTAATATGTTTCCATGTGCATGCGAAATATTCTTTTGAATTTTTTATACCCATATTTGTACTACATTTATATCTGATGGTGCGAATAAACACGCATACAATATATTCAGATTATCACATACATACATATTAGGATGTCGTGTGTATAATCATAAATTTTATTACATTTGTTTAATTAAATGAAAAATAGAAAGAAAATAAATAATTTATCAAAACTTGTGACTGTTTTTATTTAAATGTGCATCAGTCTAGAACTGGAAAATCTAGTACATGAAGAATTTGTTATTCTCTTTTATGTAATAAAAAAAAACATGATTTAGAGTATTTTAGTGAATATATATTATGAATTAAAAATTGTGAGGTTAGAATATTGGGAAGAATGAATGCATCCCCAAAACTCATAATTCATTTATGGCATGCATCAATTGGGCGAACCACATTAAAATCATATACTGAAATTATTGGGTGCGAATATGGCCACCCATCCTTAAATAATTACGCTGCCCCACTCCCATTTTATTTTTTTTTTTTCTTTTAAGGATAATTATACTTTCCTCCTCTAATATTTGACGTAAGGATCTTTTATAATTTGAAAAATTACATTTAGCTCTTTGAGGTTTGTTTAGATCTAATAAATAATCATTTCATTAGTTAAAATTTATTGAATTTGTTGATAAGGGATAATTATATTTACACCCCCTCACTTGTTGTCTTTTTACACAAACCACCCATGCATTGTGAAAAATTAAAGAAACCACCCCCAGCAGCCTTTAAGATCCAAAAAATACCCCGATTGACTAGGTCAACCTTTAATATAATTTTTCAAGAACAGAAATGCCCTTATGGGTGTTTCTGTAATTATGAAAAAGTAGAATGGGTGTCAACGTAATATTAATGAATATGAGTAATATGACCTATATTTTTTTTATTTATACTAATTTTAAATGTAAGTATAAATTATTATATTAACTTTTTTATTGAATCTCTATATAAAATTGCACATTTTAATAATTAAATATATTTAATTAATATATAAATTATTCCTTAGTAAAATTATTAAAATTAAAAAATTATTTATCCTCTATTTTTTATTTATAACTAAATTTTACTAAAATTAAAATTAAAAATATTTTATATATTTTATACAAATCATATTAGAAATAATAAACTTAATAATTCACTTATTAAAAAATATCTTAAATTATTAAGTTATTTATTTTTAAAAAATTATCATTTATTCTCCAATCACACCATCATGCCCACCTAATCCTTGTTTTATTAAAATATATTTTTAATATATAAATTAATCTATTTTATTAATTCTAATTAAATTTATATAAAATACATAATTTTTTTTTAATTTTTATTGTAGAAAAACTCAATTATAAGTAAAAATAGAGGATAACTAATCTTTCCATTTTAATAATTTTAAATTATACGAGTGTAATAATTTTTAATTTAAATTTATAATCTATTAACTAATTTTATTTATATATTAATTGAATAATTTAATATTTTAATTCTTAGAATTTGTAATTCTATATAGAGATTCAATAAAAAAAGTTTTAAAATAATTTAAACTTAAATTAAAAATTATTATAAATAATAAAAAATATAGAGTCATATTACTCATCTTCATAAATATTACTATGACGCTCTTTTTACCTTTTGATAATTACATAAACACCCCTAAGAACATTTATGTCCTTGAATTTTTTTTTAAGATTGACCTAGTCAACAGGGGTATTTTTTATTTTAAAGGCTGTTATAGGTAATTTCTATAAATTTTCAAAAGGTATGAGTGATTTGTGCAAAAAAATCATAGGTGATGGGATGTAGATGTAATTATCCCTAACAAAAAAGTAATGGAAAATCTATATATATTTGCTCCAATTGACTTATATTGATTTATAACAAGTTAAATAGATCTTTTTATGATCAAATTACCCTAATGTCTTTACGGATTAATGTATGTGATGAGGTATATCTCCACCGTTATAAGAGTAGTTTAGTTTGAAAAGTACTGATTAACCTGCAATAAATTAATTTTAAGTCAATCAACGATAAATATCAATTTTCATTCAATTTTTTTTATTAATATCAGCAAATTCAATAATTTTTAACTAATTGATATACTCATTTGTTTGATGAAAGCAAACATTAAAAGTGGTATATGTGATTTTTCAAGCTACAGAACGTTTATGTGTAATTACACAAGCCCCAAAGGAGGGGAATGTAGTTTTTCCTATTATTTTAATCACCTCTCTATTTTTTATGAGACAAATTTTTTAATTAAATCGAATTTGATCATACCAAATTAATTGTATAATAATTATAATGTATCTGTTGGTGCAAAATTTATGAAATTCCATGTCTGTATTTGATTTGATTGAATTTAATATAATAAAAAATTTTAAGTACTCAGACAAATATCTTTATATCTTCTCAGGCCGGCAATCATATCGGCTCCTAATATTAATTTTGGTACATCCTTAATTGATATAATTAATTTGAGGAGACTAAGTCCAATACAAATGAATTATATATGAGGATCTCATGATATATATATTAACAAAATATTGGAAAATAAAAGAAAGACATGAGTAGCTAGTGATCGAAAATTATAGGGATAATTATACTTTTCTATCCTGAAATTTGATGTAATTACACATAAATTTTTGTGATTTGAAAGCTTACATCTAACATCCATAATATTTGCTTCCATGTAACAAATTAGTTTATTCGTTAGTCAAAATTCATGAATTTGCTAATATTAACAAAAAAAATGAAAAAAAAATATATATATATATACATTTGATTGACTTATTACTATCTTATTGCAAGTCAAATAAGTCTTTATATGATCAAATTACCCTCATACATCTTCACGCTTTAATGCATATGATGATGTATATATTCACTGTTGTAAGAGTAGTTTAGTCCAAAAAAATTTTGATCTACAATAAATAATCAAGGGTGTATATCAATTTTCATTCACTATTAACAAATTTAGTGAATTTTTATTAACGGATGAATTAATTTGTTAGACGGAAGCGTACATCAGGGTGCTAGATGTAATTTCTCAAACCATAGAGGATCTAATTGTAATTAGACCAAATCTTAGGAGATGGGCTAATTGTAATTATACGAAACTTCAGGGACGGGAGTGTAATTATCCCAAAATTATAAAATAAAGAGACAAGCGAAAATTGAAAATGCATCATGTGCATGCAATTAAACGCATGCAGCATCTACTCATTAAAAAAAAGTGTTACAATAATGTTGACACACAACACACTGATAAACTCCGTAGAGGGAATGTAATAATGTAATGTAGTCAAGAAATAAAGAAAGAAGGTTTGTGTAATTCTTCAATGAAGAAAAACAGATGTAGATAGAGGCTCTCATCATCAACCATTGGATTAGACTGTCCACTTCTCATACAATTATAATTGTATATATTTATACAGTAAGTCCCGACAAAAATACTTTCTCCTAATTTCACCCTCAAACTCACTCACTCTTCCATAATCAATGATTTCTTTGGAACTTTCAAAGAACGGCTCCGTTAAGTTAATCTGGACAATCTTGATGAGTTTCACCAAATTAAAATTTAAAACTATCCTACTCAAGCAGCTGTCTGATTCTAGATACTTATCCTTCCGTTTCTAACCTGGAAATCACCATAATTATTACAGGACCCCCCATCAGCATCCTCATCGTACTCCTCATCATCGCTACCAACAATATCACCATCGTCGTCGTCTTCTTCTTCTGCTTCCTCGTCGGACGACAAGGGCACCAACCAGCACGTGCCGTGCAGGTGCCCGTTCAAACACACGAAATACTCCAGAGCACCGTCCTTGGACCCCAGCCGCCTTGCCGCGCTCTTCCTCGGAATCAGCCTCGCCGCCGTCATGCTCCACACGCGGGCGCCGCAGTACGGACACTTCACCCCTGCCTCGAACTCCACCTGCCTCCTTATCAGAAACTCCCGTGTCCTCGACTTCATAAATGCCCGAAACACCCCTCTGTATATTCCGACGTCGTCCTGCTTGTCCCCCGTCGGGTGCTCGCACGGGTCGCTCACGTACAGGACATCCCCTCTGCAGTTCTTCGCCAGGAAGCTCCGACCCGAAGTCTTGGAAAAGCGGGACGATTCGACGAAATGACCCGGGGAAGGCTGACTCAGCCTGAAATGCCGAGTCGACTCGCAGCCGCCGCAGAAGAACAAGAGCTTGGCCAGCGCGTTCCAGCCGCCAATCATCCGGCTGCTCTGCGAGCCCTCTGTCAGCGTCGACATCATCCTCGGCGCGCGGTACAAACAGAGCTCCCGCCAGAGGAGGCGTTTGGCCAGGGCGCGGAGCCGGCGGTTGACGGCCGCGGTCCTGCAGAGAGTGTGGATATCCCAATTCAAAGACTCAAAAACCAAGATGAGAACTCGCTCGTTGAGTATGCCGGAGTCGGGTGACTCATTGAGGCGCGGCATCTGGCTGGAACTCTCACTCTCACCCATACCCATACCCATACCCATTTTCGGACACATTATCCAGTGGCGTTGAAATGGTGTCGACTGGAGGCGGGTTTTATAACAGGGGAGGACACGTGGAGAAGGGAAAATCATTGAGCGACAAACAAAACTCAGGAGGAGAGGATACGTGTGGTCGCATGATTGGGAAGCGAACACGTATCAGAAGGGGATTGGAGGATGGAGGCCCTGAGGAAAACATACATAAGTGGTAAGAAGAAAACAAATGATGAGGTGGCGGTGGTAAAGAAGGAAGAGGGGTGCCACGTGGTGGGAAGAAAATATCATTTTCGTGGCTCGAAATATCTGAGGGTGAGGAATACGTGGGGGGATGAGGAGGAAGGGGAGCAATAAATATCTGGGGTTTATGATAATTTTAGTGCTACCTACTAATTGTGGGGGTACACGTGGGGGTAGGTATTTGCATCCCACGTACAAAGTTTTGACTTTTTGAATGACTGTTTTCATGTGTTGTCACATGCAGAGATGGGATGGGGTGGGGGGGTTTCACTTTTAAAATTATAGGACAGGATCTATATATCAAAGTGGATTTTTGAAAGTGAAACTTTTCTTTCTTTGACAATCATTCTTTTATATTTATATTTATATTTATATTTATATTTTCCCCCATCATCATACTAATCTATTAACTAATCATCTCTCTCTCTCTCTTGATAGATAGATATTTGTCCAATTCTAACAAACTTGTCTTCACCATCAATCTCAATTGGATTTACATACATACAATCATTCTATGTTATGTTATGTTATGATATGATATGATATGATAATTCACCCTCAACTGCACTTTATCACTTCTCCTTACACTTCTAATTCCATTTACAAGTTTACAACACACACAAACGTACAAATATTTTCTTAGATAACATAGCAAATATTAACATTCATACTATTTATCTCCATCTCATCCAAAGGGTGTTTCACTGTTTGTAATAACTTTCTGTTTTTATAGTGGAAATAAGTTACATAAAAAAATACTATAAATTAAACTGTAATAAATGTTTAAATTATCTCAAAATAAAAATGAAGTTTAACAAAAAAAAAAAACGAAAGTTGGATTGCTTGGGAAAATAATCTAATCATAATAAGTTGTTGAAGTTAATGGAGAGCTGCTTATAATTTTTGGATTGAATTAATTTAATTTAAATTATTTAAAAATAAAAAATGTAAAACAAGTACACTTTTTCTAATTTATTTTCGATAATAAAATTATAAACGTCTAAAATAAGCCTTTGCAAATACTCTTTCAGCTATCATAGTTGATTCGTGACAAGCATACGTGTCATTTTGCTTCCATTGCCACGTGTTAAGTTATAATTATACAAGGAATACATATAAAAGAACAAAAAAAAATAATCAAAAATTACATAATTTTTATTATAAAATTAAAAATAGGATGGGTGGAATACTTTTAGAGAGTTTTTTTTATTGGCGCAGCCGCTTCCACTTCCTTAAACAAATTAAAAAATAAATAAAAAGACATGAAATTATGTAACAAACCTTGGATCCCTGGGCCTGCCTCCAAAGTGATTAATGATGTAATTAGGAAGAAACCATTAATTGGGGAAATTAGTGTTTATTTCTGCTTAATGTGAGACATGTCCCTGAGCCTGACCTATTAATGATTAGCTTTCCTCTTATGGAAAAGACAAAAGAGACCCTCATGTAGAGTAGAGTCAACAGTCAAGAGTGGTCCATCAACTCGTTCTCTTCTTTCAATGTTTAGGGTTTTGATTTATTTAATAGGGCTAATTATGCTCCCCCTCCCAGGATATTTGATACTTCTGATATTTATTTTTGTTTAATAAACAAATTTTTTCATTAAATAAAATTTAACGAACTTGCTGATATTAACAAAAAATAATAAAATAATTATATTTATCCCAATTGATTTATTACTGATTTATTACATGTCAAATAAATCTTTTTATGATCAAATTATTTTTATGTCTTTACACCTTAATGCATATGAGAAAGTATCCCGTCGTAGTTATAAAGGTAGTTTAGCCGGAAAAAATTTTATTTGACCTACAATGAGTTAATCGAGGGTAAATATATTCTTTTATTTTTATTTTTTTGTTAATAAAAATAAATTCAATTAATTTTGATGAACATAATGACTAATTTGTTTGACAGAAACAAATATCATGGGTGCTAAATTTAATTTTTCAAATCATAAGGAGTTTTTGTGTAATTACACTAAATTTTAGAGAATGGGAAGTGTAATTATCCAAATTTAATAAGTTTTCCTTTGGTATTAATTAACAGAGAAATAATACTTAACGTTCCGTAATTTATGATTCTTTCTACTTTATTTATATTGATTATGGAATTTTTTTAAGCCAGTGTATCTTTTTGAAATAGTACTGAGATAATTATACCTTTCTTCCATAATGTTTGATATAACTACACATACATCCTTTATAGTTTGAAAACCATATCTAGTACACTTGAAATTTGCTTCTGTGTAACAAATAAATATCTCTGTTAGTTATTAATCGAATTTGTTGTTATTTATAAAAAAAAATTGAACAAAATTTGATATTTATCTTCGATTGATTTAATATTAACTTATTACACGTTGAATAAGTTTTTGTGAACTACTATTATAACAGTAAAAATATACCTAATCACATGCATTAACATGTAAAAATATACAAGGATAATTTGATCATAAAAATATTTTTTTGACCTATAATAAATCAATAATAAGTCAATCCGAAAAAATTATGAATGTTTATCCTTTTTTTTTTGTTAATATCATCAAATTCGTCGAATTTAACTAATAGTGAGATTTATTTGTTAGACAGAAATAAACATCAAATGTACTAGATGTAATTTTTAAATTACATGGAGTTTACATATAATTACATCAAATATTGAGGAGGATGAATGTATAAAAGTAGCATTTTTTTGTCTCATGACACATTTTTCGTTAGATAGTCTAACGAAAAATGCAACATGTTCATCACATAACTGTTAGAGCCTTTTATTAGTTACAAAATTACACCTTTTGGTCTCGTAACTTAAATTTAAAAATAAAAAACAAAAATGAAACACTTTTAAGTCATGTGATCTTTTTCGTAAATTATCTAACGAAAAGATGTTATGGGATTAAATGTGCTCATTTTTTGAAGTTACAAGACCAAAGGTAATAAGCATAACCAATCTGATTAAAATTAAAAATATATTAAATTAAATAAAAAATACTATTTGGTCCTAATTAGCTATAGTATTAATATTTTCTCAGACAGCTTGCGATGTTTGGGGTTTGTACAGTAATATGTTGGGACAAGGCATACGTTGAATTCCGAGGTACAACATGGAATTGACACTTGTTTTTGGTAGGGGCAAAAGAGGAATATGTGAGGTTGAGTGTAGGTAGGGGTTTCTTTAGAATCTTCTATTCCAAAATATTTTGTCCACAATTCTTATTTTTATTTTTATTTCTTGAGTGCAAGAAAATTAAAAAATGTAAATAAATAGGATAATTTTAAGCTATTGGGCTACAATTTTTTAAATAATTTAATTTTAGATGGATTTTTTTCTTAGTAAAACAGTAAAATAGGAAGCAAGTCAACATTGAGTATATCTATTTTTGCAAAATAAATAGTATTTTTGATGTAATAATTTATTTGGTAGTTATGAACTAGCGTAGAACTCATGCTATGCACGGTTATATATATTTTTTTAAATATAAAATAATTTTTTATAATATGTTACTTAATAAAGGAATCTTATTTGTAAAATATAACTTTTTATTTTTAATTGGTAAAATGCAGTAGTTTTAAATTTGTAATCTATTTTGATTATTATTGAAAATGATATTTCCTACACATACAATATATTTTCATAATTAAAATATGTATTTTATGAGGATTACTTTCATAAAATAATGACATTCTATTAAATATGTACATTACTTATTTTATAAAAGTCCAACTCTATAGAAAAATATAAAAAATAAAAAATTAGTTAAATATATAGTTTTCCATAATTTATCTTCCATCAAAACTTATACTAAAGTTCATAAATTTAAAATGATCTTACTTTGTAAAAAATAAAATACAATACAAAATTGAATAAAAAACTTGCTTTTAATAAGTTATAAGAAAGACAACTGAAAGAAAAAAATAAAAAAAGATGGACGATTAAGAAATTAATTTTAACATCTCAATATCTTTTAATCGATTTGAATAATAAAAGCGTAAATTATCATAAAATGAGCAAATAAAAATAAAATTGCTAAGTCACAATTAAATCATAAATATAGCAATATTATTACTGGCCATGAAAGATAATATATAAAAAATAAATAATATAATAATAAAGGCAAAATATCAATTTAGCTATAGGATATGAGTGTAAATACAAATAAAGATTGAAATTTAATGGACATAAATATATGAGTAAGGGATAACTTCAAAGGTAATGGGAAAAAAAAAAAACAAATAAAGTTATATCAAGAAAAAGTGTAAAACATCGTTCCTGCTATAGAAGAGCAAAGAAAAGAAACATACAAGTATTAAGTTTTGAGATCGTTCAATAGAGAATAAAAAATTGACTTGTATTGCGTCTATTTAATAAACGAAAAGATGTTGAGTAGACTTTATTCTATTTAAATACAAAGATAATGGAGATCACTATCATTATATAATAAAAAATTTTAGTTTGGATATACACAAATAATATATTTTAAGATTTTTTATTTGATTTGGATATTTTTAGTGTTAATAAATAAAACACACTCACGTAAATACACAGTGAATCAATGTAAAATAAAAAGATAATATTTTGAATAAATACAAAATAAATATTCAATATATTAAAAATAGATAATATTTCTAACCAATAAATCTTTTTCTTGACAATTAAAAAATTCAATTGTAATACTGGAGATAATATTTTTGGATAAATACAAAGTGAATATTTAATATATTTAAGTGGATAGATGTTTCTAGCCAATAAATATTATCAAAAATTAGTATTCGATCAAAATTAATTTAACTTTGTTCAACTATAGTTCTGCTATATGTATAGGTATTATAGTTATCCCTTTATAAATACAAAAGTACACATAAAAATATTGAATAAGGGATAAATTTAAAAACTTATATAATTTTTTTCAATGTATGTCAGCAAAACGAAAGAGGGTCAGTAAAAATGAGAATTTTCGAAAGGAATGATAAGATAATTTCAAAAAAAAAAAATTAGAGAAAAGTTTAACCCTACAATTTTTAAATAAGACCTAAGTGCAATTTTTAATAAATTCTTAGAAAGATCATTAAATGACGCAAAATTAATATTCAAATTACCAGATCATGATTAGTTTGATCTTATTTTATGGCATTCTTGTTCAAAAATGCTAATCTACAATTTTACCCGGACAGAAATAAGCAACTACTTCTCTTTAAAACAAATAAGAGTTTTATGGATAGTGTAGAGTAGGAGTAATCGGCAAAGTATGAAAATTTTGTGATCTTATATGGTAGTTCAATTATCTTCGGTCCTAGAAATTCTAGCCAAGCGACAAAACTATAGACAACAATATTGAATAAATTCGAAACATGTTCTGGGTAAAGAACTAATTCGAAACTTAATCAACCAGTTTAATAGCAATAAATTCAAATTCAGAACTCAAAATCATCAAGTTCAGTAGTATACACCATCACTCCCCTCAGCATCATAATTCCTAATCACAGGAACAGGAGAAGTATTGGCAATGTATTTGAGCACGAATCATTCTGATCGACTGGGAGGTAGAACTACTCAAAATGTACAGCTAAGTTAACATTTTTACAATGGAGAGACGGGGTGCGAGCAGATATCACAGACCATTGCCTCGAGATTGATCACAAATTCTACACCAGCCTACAAGTATAAATTGTATGGTTCCGCTCAACAAAATTCGGAGAAAATTATAATCAATCAATACACAGGAGTTAACAGCCTACGGGTAACACGCATCTCCATGCCCAAACAGGACAGCTAATCATCTATTCATTTGGACAGACGGGACAACTACATACATATATATACAATCAAGCAAGGAGCATGACATCTTTCTTCTTCAGCCAGAGCAAGGACAATATCTTTTAACAGTCCCACAATAGTCAATCATAAGAAGACATTTCTCAGACGAGCCACAGCACCAAACAAAAATCCATCCTGTCAGAGATGCCAAAATAAGCAGATAGGAATATGGGGGTCCAAAAAATAATTAAAACCAAATAGAAAGGGGGCAGCCAATTATACCAGCTTGAGGCAGCTCCTCAGACAAATCATCTTGGTCTCCAAAAATTAGGACCTGAAACATAAAGCAATTAGAAATATTCGCCAAAGGAGTAAGACATTTATCAATAAGTTTGAACAAACTGGCACCAGTACTTCTATCTGGTCCATCAATGATGATTGTACAAAACCAGTTACAGCTGAATGATTAGTCCTGCTTAATTGGGAGCTTGGTTCATCCCGCAGCCCAAAGACACAATTAGAACAACAAACTTAAAATGTTCACCTCTATCAAAGGGCAACAGTACTCAATAAAATACAGCCATCCCAAAGAAGAGCAAACATATATTTGGCCAGTCGCCTTTCGTTACACATTGTCATCCATGTCGTGTGCACTTGAACAATGCCGTGCCCTATTATCTGAAGTTAACAGCAAAAGTGACACCAACATATTCCACAATTTTTTAACATAGCTTGTCGGCTGACTTAATAGTCCCAAGGAGCCTTTTGGCTGTATATATCCAAAAATCTGATAGATTCTATCCATATCAATAAACTCTACTCCTCAAACTTCATAAGGGCAGAAAACTTCATTGAGGAATGACATTGGAGTAAACATGTCAAATCTCAGGTGTACCAACATATATCATCTCTTATAGCAAATGTTAAACATCCATTTTCCTCTTGATAATCTTTCAAAGCCAATATACTTTAACTGTCATTTAAGTAATTTAGCTCATGTTCAGTCTATTCACCCACTGGTTCTCATACAACTACATTTAAGGCCAATGTCAACCAGTCAACAGGTTCAATCATTTAATTTGCTTACAAAATTAGGTGCGGGTGATTTTGGAGTGGCACTTAAACCTCAAAGATTTTGATGAGTGCCAAACAGCACATGTACCTCACAAACAATCATCCCAAATCCTTCATACTGAGTTTCTCAAAAAAGTTGTGCAAAGTTACAAATGTCATTTACAGAATCCACACGTAATTGATGAAACTTCGGGAATATTAGCATAGACAAAAATAGATATTCATTGTGATAATAGATGTATTATAACATGACAAGCACTAAAGAACTATCCCACAAATTGCTTGCCGCAAGAAATCTCGGCAAAATGTATTTCACTATAAGGCTGAAGAAGATTCTTCAATAGAATTCCAAACACAATCATCTCACACATGTTATTCTATTTAAGTAAACCAGAGGTAATGAATTTGCAAAAAAAGTCGGGAAAATCAGATTTACTTTTTCTCAATCCAAGAAAAATAGATGGCACACCTCTATTTGCAACAGGAATAGGACCTTCAGAAGGTGGTCTGTAGGGATCGAAATGTCTGTGGTTCATGGGCCGTGGAGGGAAATTCCACCTACTATTAGGTAATGCTGGCTCATGCGGGGGGCCACTGTACGACATGGGTGCATGTGCGATCCTGTTACCATCTGAATAGCATGGACCTGGGTAAGAAGAAGATAAGAAAGGTTCTAGATAAGCAAGATACAAATTCAAAGCTTCATCAAAATGCCCCAAAATGCTAGAATACAAGCAGTAGAAGCCATAGTTACCAGGGGATGGAAATGGAGGCTTCCAGCACTCTCCAATATTGTCTCGTGGGCCATACTTATTTCTATCACGATCCCTGTAAAAATTTCCGTTTTCTGCATTATGTGCACGGTATCTGTTGAGATGGGAAGGAGGTGGGATATCCCTCCGCGATTGGATCCGTTGTTCTTGGACATATGAAAATTGATTTGAAGGAGCAGGGTGAGGAGGGCGCAAATGAAAACCCTTGCTGAAAGTATCAGTTGGCTGGATGCTATTAGAACCTCGACCAGATAAAAATGAGGTAGGATGATCACTGAATGAGGAAGCACTATTGGCTTCAGGCATCTGTCTCGGCAGCTTGGCTTCAAAACTTTTGTTGTCATGAACATGAAGATGGCCAGCATCTACAGTTGATGGGTTAACTCTGGACAAAGCAGACTGGTTCACTGTGGAATCCTGCAAACTGCTGTTAAATTTCTGCAGCCGCACAAAGATCAAGTAAAACACATGTTACTAAAATCATTTGGTAACTTGTTAGTAACACAGTAGCAGTATAATAGACAGAATGGGTATGGAGGAATGACAGAGACAAACCTGAGAATTCGAATAAGGCTTTGAATTAGGACCATTTGTAACAGAATCAAGCACTGCAGGACAAGAAAATGATGGTGGAAGTGGAGGAGGTGGCGGCGGGGGAGATCTTGACAAAGGAGCAGATGTCAGTTGTACATCATTAGCATGTTGGGGGTAAATTGTGCTGCATAATGGCTGTTAGATTGATGATGAAACATTTGTGTGGACTCTGCTCCACCAATATTACTGGTGGATGTAATTTCAACTTCACAACAGGGAGCCACATCCTCCATTTCAAGCTCACCATCAACATCTTCCAGGATATGGCTGCGTTTCCCAACTGCAGGAATCTGAGTCGTTTCTCCATCAAGTTTTTCAGTATTATGCTCTGGGGTGACAGCCTCGAAGCTCTCTCCATCAGAATCACTTCCTCCACCATCATCCCTCAGCATAGGAGGCATACAGAAACCAGGAAGCTGAATGCTCGAATTACTAAAAGAAAAGGATAAAGCTTATTATGGCTGTACAAAGATATACCATCCTACCCAGACGTAAAAACAATTTTTTTAATACAACAGATTCTTCATCTAAAGTGGGGCAAGAATTACCTCCCATATTCATCAACCAGCATGCCCTCCATTTCTCTAATAGGATCATCAAAAGCCCTTTCATTTCTCAAGGGTCGACGAGAGCCAGCAGTAGGATATGAACCACAAAGGGCGTCAAGCTCCCGAATATGGTGGCGAATTATCGGTTCTGGAAGAATCTTCCTCTCCTGCCAAACTCTCAAAACCTGTCAATCAAGCCAGGACAGAGAACATTATCACCACATATTATGAAACATAGGGATCATGAGCAAGACTGCAAGAGAAAGGTCAAAAGTGTATATCAAGACAGTGATTGCTCAAACTCACTTTCAAGCACTGCCTATGATTCTCACGAGAACTACTGCCAGGAGGGGCAGCAGCTAATAGTAGACGGGGCAACAGTGCCTGGATTGCAGATGGATATACACCAGCATCACCTGAACAAGTAAACATATTCAGCATATAAAATAGAGCAAGCAATACAATGCTGCAACTGTACGAGAACTCAGATATAATGCAGGCCACACAAAATAGATCAATTACCATAAGGAAAAAGTTAAATTTTAAGTTACCTTTCATGCCTCGGGAGCACTGAGTGATAGAATCGACAAGGAAAAACAAGTCAACTTTTTTGTGTAAACTTGACTCACTCTCCAAATTACGAGCCAGTACTTCCACCACCTAGAGCAAAAAAATGCTAAATTATCACCAAGATGCACTCTATTAATATCTAACTGCATAGCTCTTCATGCATAAATAGTAATGAGATAGAGCAATTCCAGGCAATATATGTAACAAGCTACATTTTGTAATGAGTCGTTAGCTAGAAAACTTCTTGAATAAGGAGATGCGGCAGGAGAATACAGTGAAAAGTTCCTACAAATTTAAGCAAGAGGTCCTACGGATCAATCAATAGAGGCCAAGTAGTGAGTTGTGACTAGAACATATAACCAACGAGCAGACAAGAATTAAATTGGAAATCATCCATGTAAAAGAAAAGCATGTGCAACTTTTTTCACCGTTCTCATAAAAATATGGGACCAATAAAATCTTCTCATTATGAGGAGAAGTATACCTTGGTTGCTAAACCAATTTTTGCACAGTCAATTGCAATCCGCGTCGCTCTACCAATGCTATCTTTTGTTCTCGTCAATGATCCAATGACAGCCTCAAAGGACGATAAAGAATCTCCTTTGCCGCTAGACTTGCCAACAAGTTTAGCTTTTTCTAAATGGAACTGGACATCAGGACCGCAAGCACTACTATTTTCAAGAGAATGATTATTATCTGATGCAGATATATTGCATATGGATGAACCGGGAGGCGATTCCCTTGCAACAGAGTCCGGCCCATCAGTCAACGACGAAGAAGACTGAGTGACAGAAACTGCTCTATCATCCATCTGATCATCAGAAACAGAAGTAGAATGAAATAGAGATTGATGATAAAAACTATTCAGCGCCTTCACAGGAGTAACAGAGAGCATATTATTTGAATCCAAGGATGCTGGCCTTGCTTCTTCAGACTCAGACCTGAAGATATGAACAGAGAAAAGTAAAACATGGAACAACAGTTATACATACAATGTTATTTATGGGAAAAGAAACAGAACATAGACTGAGAAATGGTGCATATTCAAAACCTTACCTCTTACCATCTTGGTTATCCTCAGCTGATAAAAGATTCTTCATCTTCTGTGTGCCATCACCCTCACCCTCTGCAAAATCAGGCCGGATACCAGTGTTGATATTAGGTGAACCACCAGCAACTTGTTTGATTCTATCTAAGTCCATCTGTGAAATATCAGGATCAGATTCCTTAGCATTTTTGTTCAACTCTGAGTGTTCAGTCTCACAGTGATCAATGGGAGACATTTTCAAACCAAGCGCATTGCTGTCTAAATGAGCCAATCGCTCACCAACGTCAAGTGAATCTAGTTTTACATGATGCTCAATTTCTGCAGGGAACTCATTTAATGGGGACATTTTTTGACATTTAGTATCAACACCTTGCACATGTTCAAATGAGTCTGCTTTACCACCATCTGATACAAGTTTAATAGTTTTTGCATCATTCTCAGATGTTTCCACATTTGGCATGGCACAGAACTCAGAAGCACTCGACAGAGACTCACCATTGATCATATTCCCCAATGCTCCTGCTCCCGATTCAATAACAGCTTTCTTTTCCACAGACAGCTCAGAGCCCTCCGGAATGGAGGAAGGAAAATACTCATTGCTCTGAGTATTTGGAGCTGGTGAACAACTGGAAGCTCTTTGACAAACCTCCGCCACGTTGGCAGACATGGCCTCCAAGGCCCGATGAAGGCGTTTGGATGGAGGTAAAGCAGCCTCCCCATCCACAAAAATCTTTCTAGCTTCCCAAAGGTGAGGCTTTCGAGCAGGACTTACACGTGATAAACATCCATGAGTTTGATCTTCTTTGATGGGGCTAGATTTCCCATCAGCAGGAGCATCCACCTCACGGCTCGAGGGCCCGGAGGGCTGCGCAGTAAGACTTTCAGGAACTCCAGACCCTATATCCTCTTTATGAAGGAAAGTGATTTCTTCCTCTGCTGTTGGCGAAGGTCTGCCCATACGAACTCTGGCTCTTTTGACTAAAGGCAAGTGCTCATCACCATCATCCTTAGCATATTGCTGCATCGATTTCTCACTAAAACTGGGTGAAGCACATCCAGTTCTTAGCACTTCAGCATCTGAAGTTACTACATTCAGTTCAGCTGCCTCAACAGTATCAGTGTGGTGTCTTTTCCGATTACACTTCCTTTTCTTCTTTAGGATGACAGTGTTAGTCTGAAAGTCCAACCTGTGACTTAACTCTGTTTCCTCTTCATCATTTTCAGTGAAAGGCTCCTGCTTGCTAGCCAAGTTGCTGGTTCCATCATTGGCACCAAGCCTATCAGCATCCACTGCCATAATTTCAGGACCACTCTCTTCGATGCTATCATTTGATTCAAGGGCATGTGAGTCCACATCTTCTTCCTCAGAATCATCAGACGATTTCATAATCCTTTTCCTTCGTCTCACAGATCTATCCTGCAATGCATTAGGACCCGAGCGCCTAGAGCTCCTAGTGTTATTAATAGAAGGCAGCACAATACCTCGGGGTCTACTGGCATCTCTCCTCGAAGAACTTTTTGACCTTTGAGCAGGTTTCTTCCTCTTTGAGCCACTCTTTTGTGATCGGGCAACATCAGTTTTGATTCTTGCCAAATCAGTGGTACACTCAGGTGATCCTGTAAGGCCCAAATTAGAAGGTGCCTCCACCAACGGGATCTCCTCATCATGCAAAGCATCTTCAGCTGCTGCAGCTACAGCAACTTCAGTTAGAGAATTCAAATCATTACTGGTCCCCATAGAAAGTGGTTTAACTGTAACTACAGCAGCTTCATCCTTCACAGCTTTAGTCAAGGATTCCTCTGAGTTGTTTATATTGGTGATGTTAGTTTCCTCAGTGCCATTAGCCCTACTAACCTGATCCTGTTCCTTCAACTTCTCGAAGCAATCAATAATCTCCTTTACTGCACGAACAAAATCAGCACCTTTTCCATGGCGTTTCCCCAAGAGAGACACTTTCTTCTCTTCTGTGAATTCTTCTACATCGGCAGGATTACAGAAGGCACTGTACAATAGAAAATATTCTTAAAGAACAACACAGAGCAGTGTAATGTTTGAATGAGAATATCAATTCCAACCATGCATTTTAGATGTAACCTTAAAACACACACGTGCAAATAAATAGCCAGCTAAGCAATAACAAATTTATACATCACTGTTTATTTAACAATAGCACATCATCTATCTGTTTTGGTAGTTAGACTATATTTACTATAATTAGAGATATATGACATATTTCAGTATATAATAGGGCTAAATGTTGGAGCAAGACTTCATGCAGTCAACTCAACAAGCAGCTAAACTCCGTAACTTTGATAAAACAGAGAGCTGCTTATTCATGAAAACATTGAGAAGCAATGGAGTTAAACAATACAAAGCAAATGCAAACAGAAGCTGTCAGGAACCTTGTATTAATATGTGCATTCCAGCAGTGAAAATTTTCCACCTGGAAGAGCAAACTACAACCCATAACCATGCTCCACAAATATCATTCCAAGCTCCTCCTAAATTCTAAAAATACACCAACTCAACACCCTGGTTGCCTGATCTGATTGTCTCAACTGGGGATCTCATCTTGTTAAGCAATCGACTTATCAATAAAATACATGAGAAATTTGTATGTAGCATTGACACCACCTGACTAACCACTGACCTCCATTCCTCTACAGTGCAACAGAACTCTAAAACCATAACTCCAGTATAACAATTTCTATAACTTGTCAGCAATGTTCAGACATATAACTACTGTGGCTAAGATGCTTGAAGAAGACCTCAATAAGAAAATGCGGCAGCAAATGTGTAAAGAAAATAAATTGCAGGTCCAGTCAACTAAAATACATCACGAAATTGGCTTGATTTTTTATTTGGCAAGAGAGTTTATGTAGTAGCAAAATGAAAGAGAGAATTAGTTCCCATACCATATGCTACCTAGAATATAATGATGAGGCGGTCAGTTATTTCAGATCACTCTGTTGAGAACCTAGTAAGTTTGATTCACCATACTAAGGTTCATGGTGAAGCTAACTCTCTTGCTAATTAACAGCTCTTTTCGATATTCAGTTCACACATCAGAATGCAATTTGTCTGAGCTGTAAATTGATGATTTACAATGTACTAAGTTAAAAATGACTTCATACACCTACTATGAATTATTTATAGAACCACTCCCACAAGCAACAAGTTGCACGCACAGCTACACAAGTGCAGCCAAATATTACCTAATAAGAAGGAACTGAAAGCAGGGATTTATATAAATTATTTATTAGAAAAACAAAGACTGCCCAACTTCTGAAGCCAAAAGCTTTCCAAGTGCCACAATTTAGAATGGAAGTTAAAATATAAGGACAGAGGGATATTAGATGTGCAACCAGTCATGCTACTAACAAGAAAAAAAGTGACTAAATGAAAGTATCTACAAGATACACCAAGTGTATGTTGTCAATCAAACATGATACTAGAAATTCTGAGGTCAAGATTCCAATGATGAAAGAGAAAGATCTTCAAATTAACCGACAATCAAAAACTTGATGAGGAGAACAAATGCGATAAATCAGTCTAAGGGAACCCAAGTAAAAAAATATTTTGAAAGTAACAACAGAAACATGAGAGCTCACATTTGTTCAGTCCCAAAAAAGTAGACCACTACTTTCTTCCAATCAGAAGGGTAACCCCACTTCTCTGGCTCACTCACCTGCCATGGTGAAAAGAAAGAACAATACTCAGTAAAATCACTGACCTTTCGAGTACGAAAAGAATGCACTAACCATGAAAGCTAAAATCATAATGCACGGAACCACTGATGAAAAATCTATCTCAGCAAATAGAAACAAATAATAAAGTGTGCCTTATTCTACATGATAACTTCTCAAGGTCTCATGTCCATTCAAGTCATATTTACAGAGGGGCCAACAAGCATAATAACTCATACAGCCACAACCCAGTCAAATCCACCAGCAACCGCCATGAAGCACTCTATTGCTATCACTTCACCAGTTGTTGCAAACAAGTTTTGGAAGTTCATAAAGTGCAGTGATGAGGGATGGAAGGTGTACATTCACATTTTAATTTTAGGGGTTACAGGACTTTGTGATCACCTGGAAACCATAGAATTCTAGTTTTCAGCAGCATATGAAAGACGTATATGATGTCATGGACACAATTCGTTCTCCATGGTTGTGGTCTTGCGAATGAAAGGCCTTGACTAATATGATTGTCACGGACCAGTGACATTTTTTTATCCATTCTAGCATCTTCTCTGATCAAATTGCTCCAAATTTTAAATGCATGATTCCAAATTGATCTACTTTTTCATGACCCAGAAAACGGAATTTTCTTGAACAGAAATAAGTATTCATATCCCACTGCGAGCCAACCCATTCATTGTTTTGGTTTCTTTCCTAACTAAACCATATAGACAGCCAAGTTCCATTACAAGGAAAAGAAATGGGTGCTTGGGAATAGAATGATATATTACAAGTGTTAAATTTCAGAAGGATTACTCATGAAGTTCTGTTAGCATGTGTAGGCAATGTATAACTAAGTTTGATGAATTCATGCATTGACCTGTAGCTTGCAAGTCAGGGATGTACAGACTCTCCTAACTTCAAGGAGCTCCGATCCCTCTACTCCACTGAGACTTACCTCTGACCAAGATGTGGAACGGTTTCCAGTATTAGAGAACTCACAAGGTTTTGAAGAAATACATGTAAAGTATGGCAAGGGCAACCATTTGGTGTCTTACGTCAGAGAACCCAGAAATCTCTTTCAGTGTTGTTTCTTAACATCCCACATCCTTGGAAAATAATCTTCTTGAATCTTTGCAAGCTTAGTAGGGCACTTTTTTTTAAATGGCGACGGCCAAACTTGCCCGCAATCCTCTGCTCAAATGATCGTCCATTCCATTATTCCACACTCTAAATACATCTTGACTACCAACCCACTATTCCTCAAGATTGCCTTTTAGAACAAATAATGAATAAAAAGTTCCACACTAAAAGCATACTACATCACACAGGAACTGATGTGCAATCCAAAAGTGCTAATAAAAGTCTAAGTGACAAGTCCTAGATACAATTATGGTTCATATATCTCATCTCAAAATTTAGATTCTAATATGTTGAAGCCTGAAGACTGGGACACGCTAACATTGAGCTTGGACCCCTATAGTAGAATGCTCTGGTTTGACGGGATACTTATTGAGAGAATATGTTTCCCTAAGTGAAGAAATAGAGGAGAATCTTCCCATGGTAAGAATTGGGCAGTTGCACTAGGAAAGTGAGCTGGGGGCTTCCTTAAGGTGACAGGACAGGATTTGAAGAATGTTTAATCCATACATATATTTGTAACATATTAAGCAGCCAATGCAAGGAAGATCAACATATAAAGATAAAGACAATTTTCAACATCTACCTACTAATATCTTATCTGCATATATGCATTTTATTGAAAAAGGCTCACTGGATACATGTATAAATTCTTTGCAGCCCAAAGGATCACGAAACAAACACCTTTGGAATGGCAGAAAGTCCTCACTAGGATGTGAGGATACATGAATACAAGTTACAAAAGAACTAACTTTCTACTTTGATTAAAAGCAATGCTATATCAATTGATCCCATTGTACTATATGGGATATATATTACCGAAAATGTACCTCTAAATATTATCTACTGCAAGTCCAATATCATCGTCAGAATTTCGAGCACCTCGATCACCAAGAAAGCTAGTTTGTTAAGAGATGCATTCTGGACTATATACCAAGTAGAGTACAGATATCTCAAAATTAAACTAGTGCTGCAATTGTATCAAGAACTTACACTAGTGCGTTCCAACTTCTAAAGAATCCATACATAAACCCTGCACATTCATTACTGAATCTAATTTTCATTCAGAGTATAATGTTATCCTTATTATTTCAATTTTTAAACAGCATGTTCGTGAGGTATAAACTTCAAAAGGGACAAAACACATTTTTAAAGCGACAACTACAGTTTTTAAGCCAGATCCATTGATACAAAACAACATACACAGAACATAAGTACAAAACCCAGGAACTGTAAAGCAGTAAAACCCAACTAACCGGTAGAAATAAAATTACGAAAACCTATTATTGCGCCAAAAAAAAAAACAAAAAAGATAGACATACTGTCGCAGGCCAGGCTGGAAACCCTTTGACTTTGGCAAGCACAAGATCACCGACCTTCCACTTCCGCCGTGCGGCGGCCGCTGCCGCCGCTCTGTTGGCACCTTTCCTTCGGCTGGGCGCCATTAATACACTACACCAACAAAGAATTCCCAGGCATTGGAAGACAAAATCAAGAAAGAACGAAAACCCTAACACCCTACTAAAAGTGTTTACAAGAATCCCAATTCAAACTACAATTGTCCTGATATAATGGTTTATACAGACTTAAATGAGTAGTTCTACAAAACCCTAACCCTTATCAACTGATGGGAGATGAAAGGTGAGGGGGGGTTAGTGAAAGAAGGTTGTGGTTGTGGGTGAGTGTTTTGTGGAAGAAAATGTGTGAAAAATTGGGGAAAAACAGATATGAAATGAGTTGGTTTGTTTTCAGCAGGGGGGGCGATGCTACCGTGCACCGGTCGCGTGCGGGATAAGGAGCGTCTATAGGTACTGAGCCGCAGGCCGCATGTTGGGCCGAATCACTATTGGGCTAAACAATGGGCCTTTTGTACTTCTAACAAAAAGATGGAAAATAAGGAGTTTCGCAATTGGACTACCCAACTTTCATATTTGGGCCGGGCCAGAAGAGTTCAAGGTAATTGACCCAACTTTTGGATGGGTTCTTAAATATATAAAATAATACACTCAAATTATTTCTTTTTAATCTATACCTTATTATTTTAAATAATTAGTTATTATTGCACGCGATTCTCACGAGCATCTAAAAAATAAATTGTAATAGAATTCATTAAAATTGTGGAAGTTTGTGAGGGCAAAAGATATGGGAAACATGAGAGAGAAAAATGGAATAGTGGGGTGAGGGGAAAAATATATATAATTACAAAAATTTCAAAATTACTATTATGGCCATTTAAAAAAATAATGAGAGTGTGGAATGGGCAAAATAAAAAATTGATACAATCAATGGATCAATAACGATTAAAAAAGCATGTATTATTAATCTTTTCCATTTATTCATCGAATTTGCTTATATTAACAATATATATAGAGAGAGATATATTTACCTCCTATTATTTTATTATTTATTTATTGTAGATCAAATAATTTTTTTTATAACAAAACCACTCTCACACGTCTTCACGCGTTAATACATGTGAGAATGTATATTATCTCAGTGTTAAGATAATTTATAGGAAAAAATATTTATTTATAAGTCAGAGTTAATAGTCGATGGGTAAATATTAGTTTTTAGTTTTAATGTTAGCATTAATAAAATTCATGCACATTTTTGGTAATATAGTTTTACGAAAGTTTAATTTGATAGACTAAATGGTGGATGGTGAATTTTTAATTAAATTACAGAAAGAAGGGCCAATGTTAAATGTAATTAATCCTTATTAAAAAAAAAAACAAAAGTGGACTGACTACTAACTACACCCATTAAAACGTACATCATCATTCAATAGGAAGAAAGAAGAAGACAAGAAAAGGAGGATGTGGTTGTTGTTAGATTATAATGCGTGATTGTCTTCATGGAGTAGAATTATCGGAAAAAAATTAAGAGTCCCACAAAATTCCCTCCCGATTTTACCATCAAGGTTCGTTTTTTCTGGTATGTTTCGAACGTTTGCTGTATGGAAGAGGGAAATTTTACTTATTTCGAACAGGACAGCAAGTAATTTCGTGAACTGAATATTTACGAAGAAGGTCTTGCTGGTTGTAATGTTGCTTCAAATGGTGCAGAGGTTTCTTCTTCTTTCTTGTGTTTTTTGCGTTTTTCTTTTTCCTTTTTGTTGGGTTTTTTTATTCTGAGTGAATTTATATTGGTATCTGGACACGTTGTGATTGTCTGTTTGATTGGCTGTACAGCGGGTTCACGAACTCAAATTACACCCAGTTGACTGAACTTTACACTAAGTACAAGGGTATAAGGTCAGTTACTTCTTTTTACCTGACTTCTTGTGATTTATATTTTGTTTTTTCGGAGGTATGTTCATCGATTGAAGTAATTTCAACATTTAATCATTGATGTTCTCTTCGTGTAACCATGATTTTAAGTCAAGGAAACTTTTGTTTTCCTTTATTTTGTCTTCGGAGCTTTACAAATGATGCTAGTGGTTTTGCAAGAGGTGCTTGCATTTCTAATATGATTTTGTATCTCAGGTTTTGAGATTTTGGCCTTTCCATGCAATCAATTCCTGAATCAAGAGCCAGGATCGAGCCAAGAAGCAGAACAATTTGCCTGCACAATATTCAAGGCTGAGTATCCCATATTTCAAAAGGTAAGCAGTTTCATTTGGTTACTTACTTGGGAAAAATTTTAATTGGAAGTTTTAGCATTGGACATGTTGAGGTTGATCGATAATGCTTTTTGTTGTTCTATTCTGTTGTGCTTTGCCTCAGTTCTTAGTTTATTCAAAAATATTGATCCATTATACTGATGAACCATTGTCTGGAAAAAAGTTTCATTTAATTGGCCATGCTATGCTTGAACTAAAGGAATTCCTGCAAGGCAGTTTGATGTAATGGAATAGCACTAAGGCAACCAACTATCTGAGAGCTGACTGAAGTACTATTCAACCAGAAGTAAAAGGAAAGAAAACTAATGGAGTTATAGTTCCACCCTCCTAGAAATAGATTGGCCAACATGTAAGTATCGAAGTTGTTATCGGCAAAGGAATTCTTCATGTGCAATGATTCGGCTGATAAAGTAGTAAATAGGGGCGTATCAAACACTTATTAATCTGTGAAGCAGACTGGAAAATCTTAGAGCTAATTCAAGTAAGTGCAGAAACTACATTCTCTAAAACGCATTATGGATGAACAAATTTTACATCAACCAAGAGTCATTTAGGGTAGTTCAAGGGTAGTCTTTGGAGTTTGGTCTAGATATGGAGAAAAGGTACACATTGTTAGATCGGCTAAAAGAGTTGGTCAAATTCACTATGTGTTGATGAATGGCATGTGAAATATATGCAGGAGCATCATCGCGTTCCATTATTTAAATGATTCTTTCCTTGAATTTGAAACCTATTATCGGATCCCATGCAGACAGGTTCTCACAAGTTAAGTCAACCCTTTTCTGGAAGATTTAAAAAAAAAAAAAATGTTCACAAGCTCAGTTAGGCTGGTTTTTGTTGCAGCTACACTCTGCCTATGGGCTACAGATTAGCAAAAAAGTGTATCCAGATGATACTTTTTCTTAGTGCAACATGAATATTATTCAAATCTTTATGCACAATTTAATTGTGAGAGAAATTCATCTTACTATATGCTGCTTTGCGTGAATGAATATTGTAGCAGGTCTTTTCTTGTTCAATTAATGCTGGTCTTAGTATCATCTGTTTCCAGTTCAAAATGGAACCCGTGGACACTATTAGATTACATGCACAATTAAGAGTTATAGGCATTTCTATTACCATAATATTTTTTTGTTAATATAATTCAAAATTGCCTTGAGTTTTATGACTGAAATCTTGGTCGTCATGATGTGTTGTGATTTTTTTATTGAACCTGGTGCAATCACAACTTTGGCATTTGGTTATATTGACATGTTGATTTGCATGAGATGAATGTCTTCTTAAAAGACTTCTTTTGTGAAATTAATGCTACTGACTTGGGTAGGGTACTGCCTAAATGGAGTTGTAAGCCTCTGGATCATGCCACTTTGGTAGTAACATAAGGTGCTGGATAGAGAATGATGCTGGAATACTGGCAATGGAGAACTGGAAATTATTATTGTATAGATCATACAAAAATATATTTCTCTTTCCGAATTTTGTTGTTTGTTCCAACTGTTTACTTACTGATAATGTTTTACTGTTAAGGTAAAAGTGAACGGACCAGATACAGCACCAGTTTATAAATTCCTTAAAGCAAGTAAAGGTGGTTGTTGTGGTTCTAGCATCAAATGGAACTTCACTAAGTTTCTAGTTGACAAACATGGGCATGTAATTAAACGCTATGGAACGGCCACCTCACCGTTGGCAATTGAGGTCTCTATCTCTCTCTCCCCTCCTTTTCTGTGGACAAACATGTTCATGTAATATCTATTTACATTAATACTGTGTTTCAGTTTACCTCTTATAAAGTTAAAAAATATATACGAGTATCACTTATGGCATCTCTTTGGACGTATGTTTCACATCCTATTTCGCTTTTATGATTGCAGGGTGATATTATAAAAGCTCTTGGAGAAACTTGATAGACTTGTGTTCAGCTTAGACGCAGACTGGAAAACTGAACTTATATAGTCGACATAACGGAAGCATGCGTGTTGTAAACTCTGGAATGCAGCAAACTAGACATGTATTTGACTATGTTACTCCTGGCCTTGTCAGTGTGCCATACAATCATGGTTGTATATCCCTGGTGTCGATCGGATCATCTGCTACGCTGTGGACCATGTGCTGTTTCCTTAAGATTTGTGAACTTCGTTTCCTCGGGTTCACTATGTAATCTGTTGTCCGTATTCGAAGTTATTTCAAGTTCAAACAGTAGTGATTGTGACGGTACAAGACCATTCACGGTAGCATTCGTTGTTGATAGTTGGCATGATGTCGAATCCCGAAGGATATTGGCTATAATCCTTTTTGCAATGCTGCTTCTGCTACTATACTATGATGGTGGCCATTGAATCATAAGAAACCGCTGTTCTGTCACTACCCCACCTTCATTATTTCATTTTAGTTCAAATTTCGGGTAATTTTAGTATGAAATTGGTCACCATTTTCACTTGGCCTCATAATTATACAAGAATTTCATTAATGATTGTATAGTTTTGGGGTATATATATATATATATATATATATATATCAATGATTTGCATGAATGTATTTCATGGAAGCTGACCTCTCTCTAATCCCATTTTTATGGAATTTTCAAATTTCTTTTATCTTTATTTTACATAATTTTTAAAGATATTGCCACATTAGACATTCGGAACTACAAAGGTATGATCTATGGACTACGGTTTTTTTAGCATCCGGCTGTTGAGGGGGCAGCAACGGAGGGTAGGATAGAAAAATTAAAAGTGAATACACACTATAAATATGCGTTAAATTAAGTTCCACTTATTCAATCTGAATTAAAATTTCTCAATCGAACACCCACCCCACCACACTTGTTTCATTTTCACTATTTACATAAATCATAAATGTATCATTACCATATGCATTTTGTCCATCTACTATCATGTAGGGGTCGTACATGCCCTCGCATCCAATTTCCTCCTCAACTTTTGACTATATATACATACATTTATTCAATTTGGATTAAGGAAAAAGAACTACTAAAATTGTTAATCTAATCAAATTTCAAAAGACGACCACCGACACGATAATAATTCAAGGGCTCATGAAAATAGAGCTTGAAACATTATAAATATGATGTAAATAAATAGAAAAACACAAAGTTTTATGGCACAAAAATAAAAAAAAAATAAAATTATTTTGAATAGATGCAAACTATTGGAGATTTGACATTGAGATAAAGAGATAAGGTTAGGAAACTTCATATGCTTCACTTTAGTTCAACATAGAGACATAGGGAATCACGTGGGAGTGGGCCCTTTACCTTATCCGGGCCTATTGGGCCCACGGCCCAAGTGAGAAGTCCTAGTCAGCCTAGCCCAAATATTGGGTCAATGCCAAGTACGTGTCCACCAAATGGGTCACCAATTAGGCCCATGTCAAGTCGCCATTAATTCGTTACAAGGAAGAAGACACACATGAAGCTTTTTTTAAAACAAAAAAAGATATCAACTAAATGACTTCAAACTAGGGTTTGTCACGCCGGCAATGATGAGCGACCGGCTTGTCGGAAAAAAAAGTTTGAGTTGGGGCCATAGTTTCAATTAATACAGATTGCACGTGATCACGACGACCACGCCGTGTTAAATGCAAGAAGAGTTGATAGTTCGTTGTCAATTCGTGGGCTGTGGCCCATTACCATGGAGTTTGTGGTTAGAATTTTGCTCTACCGAAATTTCATGTTACCTTGTTCAGTTTGACGCCGTATTATGTAATTGACGTGTAGTTCATAAAAAGTGATTCGTAGCAATAGTTGCATGTATGATTCAAAAAGTGTTTAGAATGTAAGAAATCGGACAATTCTATTAAAAAATATATTCTTGTAAAGCCAATTTCTCAGACCCGTTTTCTGGTGAATATTTGTCATGGAATTCATGATTCAAAACCTAACGGGGCTAGTTTAGTTGCATGATGAACCTAAAAAACTAATTGAATTAAAAATAGGTATGGGGACAGACGACAGGGAACAGATATAGTAAGAGTAATATTAGTAGAATATTGATAGCATATGATATGATGATGCCAATTATTTCCATATTAAACTCCAACAACGTGGAGAAGTGAAGATGTCGTACGTTGCCTAGGCAGTTTAGTCATACAATATCATGTTTGTCTATTACATCTTCAAAATCTACCATCAACTGTGTCTTTTTGCCTCCTTTTGTTCCCCTATTCATGTATTTTTATATACTCAACTGCAAGAAAAATCTATTAGACAAGCAATTTCCAGAACTTATCCTGAAAAAAATCAAGAACAGTACCTATATGTCCACTTCTTGATGGAAACAAAAAATGAAAACTGTAATCAGATTGTTTGGTATATCTCCAACAAGCAAAGCAATTATTCTCAAGATTGTGATAAGTTGTATGCAGTTTGATCGAACTGAATGAATCAAACGGCGAATATAATCAAATAATGTAGATTTTTCGGACAGTAAACCTTATCTAAGGGGATGTAAGAGGGGAACAGCATGTCCCTAAATGAGTAGAAGTTGATAATAAGTCATTTTCAAGTAGGGTCGGCAAGGAGACAAGACTACAAGGTTTGCTTTGTCATCTAAATGTCTTGCAGAGAAGTGAATGAACCATAAGCCTTGGCCCCTACAACAGGGCCATCAAATTCCATACACCACAAGATTCCCATTTGCATATCTACTCCCTTCACTTCCACTATATATATATATATACATAAATCCAACCCACATATGTCTCAGCACACTCATTCCCACTTCAAGAAAACAGAAAAAACTAAGATTTCCCAAGTTGAGTTCACATGAACATGGCAGCAACTTCAGTTTTCGGTGGTAAGAGTTTGAAACATCGGTCTGTACAACGTTGTTCGAAGCAACTACGGAGCAGAAGGCTCGTCTCTACATCATATGGAGATGTACTGTGTTGCTTCTGTGCTGGCATGACTGAGAATTCTTACAATGACTGATCATGTATTGTTATACTGAGTAGCTAGCTCTACAGCAAGTGGGATTTGATCAGAGCTGCATCCCACCACAGTACACAATACTTAGAGTAGCTAGAAAGTTTGCTGTTTCCTTTTGTTTTTATTTGTTCAATACTTAGAATTAAGGGTGACGTTGTCATCTTGATCCAGTATAGATTAGGACAGACACTGGAGATGGAGTTTGTGTAAATTAAGAAAGGGGTTTTTGCTGTCAAAGAAACCAAGTCCATTTTGGTATTTTTCTTGAGCTTTGACGATGATGTAATGTAGCTGTACTTGTCAAATGAATGTTGTAAAGAATCCGAAAGGAGATCATGATTTACTTGCAAGAGATTGGCTGAGTACATGAGCTATCCAGTTTTTTCTGTTTTGAAGCTGAAAACCATGAACTCTTTTAGTACAAAGTTAGTGTTAAACTGCAAACATGTGAGTTAACATCAATGGCAATGACTGAATCCGCTCTTCAGTCCTGTGTCACAGAATTAAGGTTTCAACTTTTTATCAACTCCCTTAATAAATCGTTAGGATCCAATTTGTTTCGGTTAACTGTGGATTAGCTGAAATAATGTCTGAATAAGATTAAAGGTGAGTTAAAAATGAGAGTTTTAATTAGGTCATCACTAGTTTCAAATGCTAGGGCCCTTCAATACTGAATATGGTAAGCAAACAACTGCCAGATGCATGGCGGTTGCTGGTTCAATCGTGTCGAGTGATAGGATGTTTTATCATTTAATGCATGCTAAATTCAAGTGTTTTTAGAATGAATTTATTGTATTGATAATTGAAGTAAGCATATTTCAGGTGAAGGATTGCCATTAACCCCATTTGAAGAAAAGAGAGCCAAAAAGCCCAAAATGAAGCCAATAAGTGATTAAGGAAAAGATGAGATGAAAACTGATTTGAACATCTAATAGGGCGTGATCACGTCCTATTCAATGGGCAGAGCTGAGAAGGAAACAGAATTGAGCATCCGATAGGGCGTGACCAATGCTCGGGTCTGTTTACATGAAAATAGGCAATTTGGAAAGATTTGTAGCTGTGATTTATTTCCTTTTCCAGACGGCAAGTTGGAAGGCAAGAAAGAAACGTTTTTTGTGCTATAAAAGTGTTGTGAAGGCTGAAGATTAGTATCCAATTTCATATTTTATTACTCTATTAGTTTAGTTCATCTCTTCTTCTTCTTCTTAGTTTATATTTTTTAGGATTTTCTCTACATATGTTGTGTAGCTAATTCTTTTCTGATCCAAGGAGACGTTGAACCCAATTATTATGTTTTGAGATCTTGGTTTTTATCTAATTTCACTAAGTATTTATTGTCTTGATTTATATTTTATGGAATGATTATTATTGATAGATCTGACAATTCGATTCGATATTAATTGTTCTATTGCTATCCATGATTTCAGTGATCCGTAATTGTCATGAATGAGTGGTACAAGTAGCAAACAGGTTAATTATGTACTTTGCATGATTTATTTGTAGGGACAAGAAAACTACGTTAAATGATTGCAGCTATCTCAATTATTTGATCTAGGTTCAACTGTTTTCATTAATGCACATGCTATTATTGAATTGATATGGAACGCTATCATGCCCAGTCATGAGATAATAAGTTTTGACTTAGATGTTCGAGTCAAGTCAATTATAATAGGAAAACAGAAATTTATTATGGCTATCCTAATAGATTTCAAAGTTGAATGCTTAATTGTGAAATTATTCTTATGTGATCAATGATGAACATAATGATTGGGTGACACATTCCCTTGGATCGGAATTCTTACCTCTTGATTTCTTTCAATAATTTATCTTTGCTTTTTATTCTATTTCTATTAATTAGTATTAATTCTCAATCAAAACCCCCCTATTCGGTTAATCAACTGAGACTAAGAAATTAATTTGTAGTTCTCTAGGGATTCGACCTGGTTCCACTACTGCTACAGTTAGTGAATCAGTAATTAATTTTGACGGCTTCGACAACCGGTCATCGAGACATCATATAATGATGATCAACGGGACCTCTGTATACTGCAGTAAGGCCAAACAACTGGGACACTGATGCTGATTACATTCACAATAACTAGGATGATCAACTTCTCCTGATACTGAGACTAATAACAAGAATAATAGAAATCAGCAAATATTAAGATACTCGCCACATTTTAGCCTTAAACATATGTCTAACAATAGAAGCCCCAAATCATTCTTGAAATCCATATCAAACTGCCCTTAATCCTACACTTAGCTGAATTTGCAGAAATCAACCTTTTTGTCATAAATGAAAGGTTATATTATTATAACTGTACAGAGATAACTTGGCAAGTTCATCCCCCATGTCCTATCTACAATAGACAGATTTCCAACGCCTGTCGACAATAGAAAAGAGAAACCAATCTGGTAGTAAATAAACAAGTTGGCTTAACAAAAAATCTGGACGTTATAATAAAAAAGCTAGTAGAAGCGATGGAATGAAATTGGATTTCAACAAGATCTCTTTTGGGGCATGCCACTCACTCACACATCAATATCGCATTTGTCAAAAATATCCCATCCATCATCTACCAGTGCCTTGTTCTCTTCTCTGGCTGCATCTTCTTCAAAGATCTGTTTATTGTCTCTCTTCTTTTGAGTCTCTAATGAATCATCTCTCTCAGGTACTTTTTCCACTTGATCTGGACTCAGGCTTTTAGTTGATGAGTTGGAAGAAGCTAAAATGAAGCTGGTCTGGCTGGAAAAAAGTGAATTGCTAAGTGGGATGTTATCATCGAATTTCTCCTTACGCTTCCTCACATCCTGGCATATGACAGCTATTTCTCCTCTGGAGGAAAAGGCAGGAAAGAATAGGCAAAAAGGATGCTTGTCAGCTCGCATTTTGCAGTACCCAACAAGTGAAAGATATCAAGAAATTTTACATGACATAGTAGTAAAACGATGATAAATGAAAACAAACGACTGACACAATATTAGGCATGTTGCAGTAAAACTGGCGTGGAAGTTCAAATAAATTATTTTCCCAACGAGAATATTATGATCATGAAAAAAATGAGTTTGGACATGTCAAACTGGTGACAGAAATAAAGAGAAACTTCCCCGAGTTACCTCAGTGGTTTATTTAGTATTTCTTCCTATTTTATCAGGAAGTGCTACATTATGTACTCTGGTGCAATTGAACAGTAGTTCTGGACATGCAAGAAAACCACAGAAGATCCACCAGCATGTAATATTTCAGAGAGAAAATGATGTTGGTTCAGGAAAGCAAAAATCAATTCTGGGAAGAACAGGAAAAGGAAAAAAAAGGTACAGAAAACTTATACTAAAACTTACTGCAACACATCTACAACATGACCACGATCCACAAGGAACTCCCGCAACTGCAACACAACAGCAACAGAAGAGTTAAGAAACAAATTACAAATACTTTTCAACCAAAATAGGAAGAGGGTAGGGTTAGGGAACACACACACGCACGCACACATGGATGGCTCAACATGAGATAATAGAAATAGAAACCACTTAAGAGAAAGGGGGTACTACTTTTGCATTATCTTCTGCCTGTTTTCTCAGGATCCTTGACTCTTGGACCACCTTTTCCATAATTAATTCCAGTTCAGCCAGTGCTTTGTGTGCAGCCTTTTCCTTTTCTAGTTTTTCCTGCTCCGCAGATTTTATGGTATTCTCAGCTGCATCTAATCGCACCTTTAAAGTATGACACATCTGCAGGAAATGTTTACAGGTATAAGAAAGTGTGGTGATGATTAACCTTAAGAGCTTGATTTCAGAGAAACATGCTCACTGAGATTGGCTAAAACGAAAAAGAATCTATGGACCGAGATATAGTTTAAAAGAATTTCAGAAAGAACCTCAGTGAATCAATTAAGCAGAAAGCAATTAGTACATCATCTAGACACATATCAGATGATGTGTACTTCTGTAGGAAAACAAAAGGGAGAACACGAGTGAATTTGATAAAAAAATTCCTTTTAGCAAGATAAAAACATGAATAAAATACAGTTGCAGAAAATGAAGCAGAGCAGATACGACCTTTCTCGGGAAAAGAAAACCTACAATATTTTCCATTTGTTTCATCCCTGTTTATTTATCTATTGTCTTTATTTGTGAAACAAAGATTAAGAAATAAGAGTGGCCGTGGTAAGAGAGAACAAAACATCAAGGAAAAGTATCCGCTCCAAATGATTAAGAACTAATTTATCAATAACAGAACAGTACGGCCATTAACCAAATTATGATATTACTTAAAGATCACATATAGAACAGAAATGGGTACATCTTAACAACCTCATCAAGTACTGCAAGAGATTTGTCCCTTTCAATTGACAGGGAGAGCACGCGAGACTGAAGCTCTCTCAACTCGGTTGCTAGGATAGCCTTTTCGCCATACACGTCCCCAGCATGCTGAAATGAGAAAGGAAAAGTTGGTCCATATCATCCTAAAGGATGCTATACTATAGGAACAGGAGACAAACCATATCATTTGCCTCCTTCGCATGTGGCAGCATTCGTTTAAGCTCTTTAACCTTATCCATAATATGAGTACCCCCTATTGCAGCTTCCTTTTTGGCTTGTTCTGCAGCTTGCTCTTTAAGCTCGACTTCCTTCATCAAGCTAATAACAGAATTCATTGCCATGAATAATGTTTTCTGCAACATTTTTACGTTTATCAGGCATTATAAAAAATTAAAAGACATGCATACAGAGGTTCAACCCAAATATTGTTTCCTTTTAGATCCACAGTACTTGAATGAACATGAACTCCAAGACCCAGTAAAATTGGCAGTCAATGATATCCAAATATCATCAAAGTGACAAAAATCACTGGTAAAATACGTCTAAACATCAAACTACAACTAGCATGTAAAAGACCAAACAGGATGGATGATTGGTAAATAATAATAGTGTGAAACTACTGATACCTTATTATTTCTTGCATCTCCAATAATTTCCTCGAGCACATCAATACTATGGATTTGACTAGATTGGGACATGGTGGCATTCAAAGCAGGTTCATCTTCATGGCGAAAAATGCTGCTTGCAGTTTCCATCTTGGAAGCAGTATGAGTTGACAAACTCACTTCTAATTTATCTAAATTACTCTCATCCATGTGAGGCACCTCTACCAACTGACCACTGCTTTCTAAGCCGGTAATAGTTAGATCACAAACAGTCAAGAGAGCAGTCTCGTCCATAGAGTTGTTCCCATCTGCACTAGACTTGTCCAGATTATTTTCTTCATTGGTAGCAGTTCCAAAATCCCTCTCTAGGTATCCAGAAATGTCCTGACTTTCCTGAATGAGATTCATGTTCTGATTGGGACCCATATCCACATTATGCAGTGTTGTCAGCACTTGACGAGGGATACTATCAGATGAAAATTTGATGCTGCTTCCTGGACAACTATTACCTGAAATTGTCTCCTCTATTCCAGGGTCTCCTGATACTTCAATTGAAGTGTATTTACTGCATTCTTATCTATCAACATGACAGGTTCATCCTGAGAGAACACATCAGCACTTGTTTTGATCCTATTTTCATGAGTTACTTCTGACAATATCAATTCATTGGTATTATCATCACATTCATGACACCTATCATATGTATCATAGAAGGGTTCATTATTCTCATCATCAGCATCATTGAAAGACTGTTTTCCAGTATTGACATTAAACCATCTTTCACTTCAGCTGAGCCCACTGTGTTAACAGATGCAGCATCCGCAGTTCGAGTTTCGACAGTCACACCTACAGGAGCTGCTTAAGTTAAGTGTCCAAACAATGGGGAAGTTAACACTTAAAAAGTGAGATCTTAACATACTAAATAATTTTGCAAGAATCATGTAAACAATCAAATAAAATCTGAACATCATAACTGTTACCTTCAGAGGATTCACCCACATAAATACTCTGACTCAAAGGAGTACTCAGTCTAGACCTTTGAATAAGGAAAGGGATGACCTCCTCAACCACTGCCACAACAGCTGCAGCAGCATCATTGCTGTGCTCAAGAGCAACAGCTCTAATAGCACGAGCATCAACCTGTGAACAAGGAACCGAGAAACAACAAACCAACTAGTTCTTAGAAATTGAGAAAATCTCAGTGACAGAGAAGATTCATATAATATGACAGAAGACTTTCAGACTCTGGGATCACTGACTACAGCTGTGTTATAAATGATAACACTTAAGCCATGATCCAACCCATAAATTTAATAGGAATAAATGTTTGGCATACACATACAGGAGCCCAAACACATACATACTTCACCAACCAAAATACATGAGAATCACTGCAAACAACATTCTGGAAAATGAATGTCTGAAATTACCATCGGGAAAAAGTTCCTGCAGATACTTGTACACTTCACTGAACCCCATTTTCTGCAAAAATAAATAAATAAATAAAAATAAACTTACAGTCGATCACACTGAATTCCTCAAAATTCATTCATGCACCAATTACAATACGCAATCAGATAGAGACACACATGCACAGAGTGCCTAACAACATGCATCAATTCAAAAACCCTGGCATCAGACAATGTCAAACTTTTCATTAGAGAACAATAAAAAACCGAATCGAAAGAAATATGAAACGATGCAATTCCAATAAGCACCGGGATACAACAAAAAGTACCATTTTCTGCCTACTTCCAGTATAAAAAAATTGAAAAAAAAAAAGAAAAAAAGGAACAGCTAAAAAACACAAACCTATGGAAATACAGTTTGTTTCATTGATCAGTATGTGAAATTCTGTTGAGATTACAATGCCGATGAGTAGCAGAAAACAAGAACCCTAGAGAGATGAAGGAAGAGACGGAGAATTTCACCCAAAATTGCGCAGCAAAATCTTCAATAAGAATGGGTCACAGGTTTTATAATACATATGTATGTATGTATGTATGTATGTACATGTTTGCTTACGCTGTTGTCGCCTTTTTTCAGCTGGTGTCTCCGTCTCTCTTAATTGGCTTGTACTTCTCCTCTCATTCTGACTTCATATATGAAAGTACACGATTGACTTCTCCTGTGTACAAATACTTATAGCGATGAAGAAATTGTGATTACTTGGAACTCGAAGAGGTCGGCCACCCAGGGACTCTATCCTATGTCGCTAACCAAATGGGTATTTTCGTCAATGTGAAGGATAATTAAGTCTATTCATTCAGATATGGCTTGAATTGCGCTTTCCTCCCACAAACTTTCGTCAACTTCGAAACTTTTCCATTTATAATTGTATTAAAAATTATATATTTACCCCTTTTAATTTATTAATGAAAATACCCTAATAAGATATTATACAGTATATATAATAAAAAAATATAAGTATAATAAAATATTATATTTTTTAATTATAGTTATTGAATAAAAAGTATCCATTGTGAATTAAAAAATTAGTTAAATTGTCGATAACTTTTAAAAAATCATGTTTTTTTGGCGAAAGTGATTATTTTTCATTCAAACTCTAACAGATGATGTAAGGTCGTAAATAGAGAACTTTTTGAGAAGGTGCAACTATAATTTCAAAAATATTTGGAGTCACAAAATATAATTTTACATTATCGAAGGTGTCTAAATGTAATTAATCAAAGTCATAACAAATTGAAATTTAGTTTTGATTATAGTTTTAGTTTACTTAAAGCTTAAGTTAAATTAGTGAACCCCTTCTTGTGCTTTCATAAATTAATTAAAAACAATAATTTAACTAAAAACAATATTATGGAAATATTTATATTAACTCAACCATACAAATATTTTATATTCACTATATGATCATTCATTGTATTCGTGCTAGTTGAATTCTAGATTCATGATATCAATTCAAAATTTTCCAAAAAAAAAAAAAATCTATTAGTATTAGTAGGCTAATCTTATAGTTTCAATCTCACACAATTGGAAGCATTACATTTTTAGTCCCATAATTTATGAATTTAACATATTTGATCCTATAAGATAAAAAATCATAGCATTTGGAACAGAAAATACTATAAATTTTATCCTATGTGACCATATGTATAAAAAAAATTTATCATATAGGACAAAAAATGCTATATTTTATTATCCTATGAATCCAATATACTAAATCCATAAATTATGGTACCAAAAATTCAATACACTTTATCATGTGGGACCAAAGTGCATTTTTATCGTGTATATGTAACTGAAGAGGACACAAGTCCTACTGTATGATAAAGCATTGATGAGTGGCTCATGGACACAGTTTCCTATTACTATTACACAAACTGGTTGAAAGCAAAGAGGAAAGAAAAAAAATCTTCATACACCAAACCACGATGTCCCTGATTACATACAGAATCTGAAGAAAGCACATATACCGAAGAAGTTAACAGAGACTGTGCCTATTCAAAACTGATATACTAAGATACACATGATCCCTACGTATTATTCCTCTTATGGTCGGGAATTATACCGTCTTCCTGCAGCTTCTTTGTCATTGCTACTTGCTTTCCTTGGCCTCCCTGAGAATGTTTCAGCAAGATGGGATTAGAAAGCAATGTGTTCTTGCAACATTTGTGGTGCAGAAGACTTATCAACAATTCAATTATGGGTGCTATAATGTTGCAGGACTGCAAGAAAGAACAAGGTGCTGCGAAAAACTTACTGCTGATGACTTTTGACCAGTTGCCCTACGAGTTGAAGGTGCTCGAGCAACAGATGAAGCTGCAGCAGCCGCCACCACACGTATTCTGCAATATTAGTCGTAAAGCAATGCACTGTTAAAGCCTCCTTCATAATAACACAGATATGGTTGTTACCAAATATATTTAGGAAAAAGCAAAGGAGAATTCACAGCACCTTTTATGTACATCAACATATACATCCGTCTCATCAACTATTTCCTCCTGTATCAGGGACAGACAGCACTCAGAAACAACAAAGGAAGCTACGATTGAGAAAAATATCCTTGGATAGTGATATTTTTACAAGAAGAAAATCAGGAGCTCGTATCAGAATTTTCTATGATCCTAACTTGAAGAAGAAATTGAAAAAAGAAGAGTTACTTGCAGAAGCTCTTCAATACATCTTCCAGGATTTATGCCGATGACTTCTCCATCTTCAATGTCCTCTGCTACATGGTTCCAACTGTTTGTCATAAAACCATTCTGTTGAGACTTCTCAATGTTGATTATGACACTATTTGGTTGTCGATCATGCTTGTCCAACAATGGGATTTTCGATTGTGTATCCCCATTAGTAAATATTCTCTCTCCAACGATACTAGGACCATTAGAAGGCAGAAGCTTTTTCTCTTTCTCTCTCACTTTCACTACAGCTGCCATGTGACTGCTTCCCTTCTGAAACTCATTGAGAATATCATACAAGGCATATCTGCTGGTACCCTATAAGATGGTGGATTAATTAGTGTGGTGGAGTGCATGAATCAGGCAAAGTATGAAAGAATAATTTGGAAAGACGAATATACCTAGGCATTCTACGGATGGAAACAGCACTAACTGGAGTCTCTGTTTCTGCCCGTACAGTGAGAAGACTTTTCACCTACATAACAAGAAGCAAAACCTTTACAGGCTTTGGAAATTCTGGAGATTGGGCTTCACACAGACCAGTAGAAGTCCATAATGTTCTTTAGTTAAATAGACAGGAATACGACTATGACCCCGAGCAAGGATTTTTCCAATAGCTTCCCTGCACAATATGGCATTAATCTCTGTAACTTTATGCCACCAAGCATAATTAGTTGTGCTGATAAAGATAGTAGAAAAGAAAATGTATTCAGTTAAAAGCTTCATAAGTATTTCTATGGAAGTGAGTAATTTCATAGGTCCATCAAGGTAAGTTGAATCCTTGTGAAGGTACCTTCAGAAGCCAAATGCTTTATCTTATCCAGAAGTTTCAATTTCTGTCCGAAATTCAATAATTGATTGCAGAACAGAAAAGTAGCTCCAGCAAAAGCTGGCATTAATTTCCATTTGCAAGAATACCATATAGGTAAGGAGTACATAATGCAGAGGCGAAGCAATAATTCTTAGGTCTCATAGCATAAGCATTGTACTTGGAGATCAAGAGATTTGTTCTTAGGCCAAATAAAAATCTAAACAGCATCATACTCACCAATCCAATTTTGAATTGACATCAAGGAGAAAAGTTGATTCAATGGGTGTCATAGCCTCCTCAGCAGTCTGCATATGTTTGAAGAAACCTTCGTTTATCTCCACAGTTTTTCACGAAACCAGTAGGACAACAATTGATGAGTAAATTAATAACGCCTCATGGATGTATTGGAACATGCAAATATGGATGGTTTTTTATCTTGATCATTGCATCATAAATTATGGATGAACAATGAATAGAATTTGGGGAGGTTTTGGGAGGGGAAAAAATCAAGACAACTAGGAGCAGTTGAAAAAATGAAGGAGGAGGTAAAAACCTTAGGATTATTCGTGTTTCTTAAACTTTACGTAAACCCACCAATGGGCACTAAAATTTTCCATCACACTGCACTATATTATTTAGTATACCTAGTTCTAATTATGGAATGTAACAAGAGTAACTACATCCAATTAACTCCTAACAAAAGCAACATGCTTGCAGTATCAATTAACTAGTCAAATTAGATAGCGACATTGCTAGGTAAGTTCTGCAAAGAAAAATGAGAAGAGAAGAATAAAATTTCTGCAGAATAATGCTGCTCTACTTGAGCATACCTTTTCAGTCAAATCTAGTGCTCCACTGATGATAGTTGCTTCATCATGAGTAAGTTCACCACCTTTACCTGCCTGTGATGACATATACCAAAATAAAACATAAAAAACTAGGAGATATGCACAAGAACACATAGTAAGACGAGGAATGTGGTTAACTAAAAGTTAAGGAACCAAATAAATATACTTTGCATTTATAATTATAACTCCGAATAATAAATTGTAAGGCATGCATCAGACCACATGTTAATTCACTCTTAGTTAGATGGAGTACCTCCTGGCTATGAATGGATACAAGCGCTTTCAATTGAGGTCGTCTAAACAAAGCATCATTGTGGCCCAAGACACAATCCAGAATCTGTATCATAAAAGAAGTTGAACATCAAGCAAAGGGAACTTCAATGAGTTTACTGCAGAACAAAAATACTGTAGATTGGTCGCACATCATACTCCTATTTCTATAAGGTATCTCTGTGAAAGTTTTATCACATTCATGAATACTAAGAAAATGCATCCTGATTTCAACCACTTGAATCCCTCTCCTTGCATGAGCAAAATTGAATCCACGCGCATCGAGCTACCAGATTCCGGAACACAGAATTAGCTGCAGATAGAGCAAGTAAATTGCACATTTGATGTAAAATCTACCTTTCCAATGGGGTAAGCAATAGGATAGCAAACTATCATCAAAATGCGCACAAGCCACACGCAATTTGCACCCACGGCCAGCCCATATCTAGAGCATACTGCTTGTGGAATGATCTATTCAACCCCGAGAATTCTGAGTCAGTTTCAGGCTCATAAAGTATGGGTATTACGTAAAAAGGAACTAAGTGTACCTCACCGAAAGCTAGAATGAAAGTGACGGAGAGAATGACAGCAACAACGGGATGGAACAATTTATCCAGATATATCGGAAGGGCCTGAAGACAACATTGGGACCAAGCTAGTAAAATTTCTAAAATGAAATCAAATGCAATGGGAATATCATTGTAGACAATTTAGTATTCCTTGATATAAAAGAAATTTGAAGAGCAACCTATTTCAATGAAGGGAAAAGACATCTGGAACTCAAACTCAGCTTTCAGCACTTCACATTTCATTGCAGAAATTACAATTACATAGTATTTCTTATCAAAGAATTGAAGATAAAAAACTATTATTTAAATCGTATTAGACTTTTCATCAATTACAGTTCCACAAGTCCAACTCTATGAATCCAAAGCAAAACCAATAATACTGCGCTAAACCCAAAAGAAATTTGCAACTAACCTCCATGGCAACGGCATTGCATAGCAGCAGAGTCACAAGAAGTTGATGCTGCTTTTGAACAACCGGCAAAATAATTGCTGAAAGCAAATTGCAAATCTCTTAATCACATCAAAACTATCGCCAATTTCCATATCAAAACAAATTTTGCCGACTTCAAATAATAACTGTGAACAAACAAAAAAAAAAAAAAGAGGAGCGTGGGGACACAAATCAATTTTCCCAAAAAATGAAAATAAAACACAGTATTTCACTATACCGGCTTGTTTCTTTTCGGTGGAGGTGCCGCTTCGCTGAAGTATCTCAAGCTCCACGAGTCCAAGGGACATCAAGCCCAACGTCAGCCCCGACATGATCCCTGCGAATAGCACGAGGAAACACGAAACACTGGCGTACACAAACCACCATGGATTCCCAAATTCGATGTCCTGAGGATCCGCATAGAAAGCCCTCGTGAGTATCCCAGCCGCAGCCACAGCCACAGCCACCGCATTCATGCTCAAACCCATCACCAAAAAACAGCAGAACAGTGCACTGTTCCCAGTTGACTCCCCTTTTTCACTTACTTCCAATAGAAAAAAAGGGTAAGTGGAGCCTATTTCCTAGTTCCTATCATACCCGTACAACATACATGCATCTAAAGATTGAATACAAGTGGTGACGTACTAGAGAGAGTAGAAAGAGCCACACTCAGACTCAGCGGTGGGGTAGGTGGGGTGGGGTAGAATGAAGTGTATCAAGAGAGGTGTTTTTAGTAGATGGCTGGCACCTTTTCCGACGCCACGTGGCTGGGTTTTGAAGTGCGAGAGTTTGACGGGTGTAAATTCTTCTACGGGGTCGACCGGTGTTGGAAATATTCAAGCCCCCGGAGGTGAATCAAGGCGGCGGCGGCGGCGGCGGTGGAGCCGAGGTGATGAATGGAGGGAGCGAGTAGGTTGTGTTGGGCGGAGGGAGGCAGAGGCAGAGGCTGTGAACCAAATCGGGAATGTGTGAATCTCCAACTGTAACGTATACGTACACTTTAATGTCAGTTTTAATTATACTACAAATCGCGGTATTTGATTTGACACGTTTTTGGGCTCCTCAACATTTGTTTTATAGCGACTTTACAACCACTTGTCCATTTCTTTAAACACTAAAATCTAAAATAGATTACGTGAAATCTATCATAATTATTTCAATTAAAAAAAGATTTCATGTCCACATCCACATGTTTTTTTTTTCAATCCAAATTTCATTAATTTAGTATTGTCTCCCTGCAACGCAATCTCACTAATACAACATTAAAGGCCTGTTTGACTAATTTTATTTCAAATATTATGTTAATTATCTCTACATTCCATTTGAAATATAAAATTTCACTTATTTCAAATATTTTATAAGCTCATATATCTTATAAGATGTTATATTTTATTTTAAAATAAATAAATTATTTGGATAAAATACGATTATGAAACTTATAAGATATTAGTCGTGAAAATTTTGTAATTAATTTTTTAAAATATTATAAATAAGTCAGTAACTCCTTTTTGGATATTATTATGGTAATTATAAAATATTAAAATATTATGTTAATTAATTTGTCTATTGTTGGCTATTAAAATAATGCACTCAACGACTTCTGTCTTTTTGGATTTGTTTTCGTTATGATTTGTGTTTGGTTGACCATTCATAATGCACTTAATGGAATTTCAAGCTTAAGACTAACTTTGTCCAAAAAATAATGGATCGTTAATATAAAAATATATTATCACAAGCTAATATTATTGTGTTACTTGGATTGATTATGTATAATTTAGGAAAAATAGTTATAATTTGTTTAAGAAATAGAAGTTTGTACGGAACCGTTATCTAAATGTTGCCGTATGATTGTGTATTATCGGGAGGATTATCTACATCATATATGGAAATACCGCATTTCATCAATTTTTAATGTTTAGGGAAAAATATAATTTATCTCTTGTGATATTGTAAATGTGAAAATTACCTCACTATGAATTCTTTTTTTAGCAATTTATCCCTTTGTGTTGTTAAAAAAATCGCAATTTATCCCCCTGTAAATTTTAAAATGAAGCAATTTACCTCCTTAGATAGGAGGTAAATTGTTTCATCTTAAAAAACATAACATAAAGGGTAAATTGTTTTTTGTTTTAAAGGAGATAATTTGTTCATTTGTAATATCACGGAAAGAGTAAATTGCTTTAAACCCTTAATTTATAATTAGCTATTCAAAAACATTGAATGTATGGTCATAAGTTAAATTTTTGTTATATTTATTTAATTAATAAAAAAATGAACATAAATGTAAATAACTTGTAAGAACTTATATTTTCGCAAATATTTTGTATTAACTTAAAATATGAATATTATTAATAGAAATTATTTTAGAATGATGCAACTAGCAATTCGATCGGTGTATCATTACGCGAGGTATTGACCTTTTTAGTTTCGCAAAAGCCTAAGAGTTTTTTGTTGAAAAAGTGTCTCGCTAGTGAAATGAAGCATTAAAGCTTGTAAGTCACTTAAACTACTCATTTACAATCAATGTAAGGCGTTTGTCTACATCATCAATCATCTAGGGGAGGAACTTGGGAGGGGCACAATACCTTGTTTCCACAGACGATGCCAAATAATGGGGTTTGCGGGTTATTGGATAGATCGTTGTACGAGGTATTACCCGCTCTAACTTCATAGAAACCTCACAGGTTTGTCCTAAAAAGACGTATCGTTAAGAAAAATAAACATTGCGACTTATAAGCCACTCAACCCTTATCTACAATCAAGTGGGACATTTGCCTACATCACAAAAAAAATCATTTTGTGTGAAAATACATATTTTTTAGGCCATCATTATGAACATATATTTTGCCAATTGAAAGTAATTATTCTAACAGCCTTGCACTTGATAAATAGTACAAATATTATGCTTTTTCAGTTCTAACTATTATTTTGTCATGGTTTATTGATTTTAGTTGAGTGCTAACGTATTTTTACAGGTTATTTTTTTGAGACTTGTGACAAATTAGGTCAATTTTTTTTTAAGTTGGACTCATGCGAATGAATAACTTTTTTCTTGCATCATATATTATCATGAATATTAAATATTTTAATAATATAAATTCTATATATATTAAATAAAAACATAATATTAATTGATAATAAAAGGTTGTTTGGTAAATATATCACATAGAAAGAAATAAAAGCTTACAAGGGCCACTCTTAAAGTCGTTGTTTGAGGAAAATGACATCATATAATAGTCGCATGGATTGGGATAAATCGTGCTTTAAAGCACCTTTGAATCAAACAAATAATTAATCCGTCTCAAATCAAATCATAGCTCTGTAAAATTCACAAAACCCTAAGCCCTAAAGTCCGAATCCCTCAAAATCTCCAAATGCTGTCAAAATGCGGGACTTTCTCCCTCTTCCAAATTCCAAATCCCCAAAACCCAGCCTTCTACGTTCTACTCCAATTCACTGCCTCAATTTCAAGTCTAAAAGTGGTGTGGCGAAAGGATCTAAAACTTGATCAAGCAATCGAAAACGACAAGAAATGGCGGCTATGCGCGCGGGTCGTCAGAGAAGTTTCGAACGAGCCGGGTCAGGTCATTCCGCTTCGATACTTAGAAAAACGCCGCGAGCGGCTTCGTTTACCCGTTAGAATTCAAACTTTTCTTGCCCACAATCCTGGTTTGTTCGATACGTATATGGACAGAGTTAAGCCCAAATCCGATTTAGTCACCTTCCTCCGTCCTAGTGATAGACTGAAGCGGTTTTGGGAACAAGAGAAGAACATTTATAGGGAAAACGAGCCGTTAATCGTGGCGAAATTGTGTAAATTGCTCATGATGGCGAAGGATAGGGTTGTTAGTGCAGATAAATTGGTTGAGGTGAAGAGGGAATTTGGTTTCCCAAATGATTTTCTGGTGACATTGATATCCAAGTATCCAGAGTATTTTAAATTGCATGGGGCACCCGGAGGGAAGGTCATTCCTCGAGTTGGTTACTTGGAATGAGGAGTTCGCCAAATCGGTTATTGAGACAAGGGCGGAGGAGGAATCGAGGTTGACTGGGATTAAAGTTAGGCCAGGGTTCAATTGGAAGCTTCCCCCAGGGTTTTTTATCAGGAAGGAAATGAGAGAGTGGATTAGTGATTGGATTGAGCTACCTTACATTTCTCCTTATGAGGATGTTTCTCATTTAGATCAAGCATCTGCAGAGATGGAGAAAAGAATGGTTGGAGTTTTCCACGAGCTGCTTTCGCTTTCGATTTATAAGAGGGTCCCAGTGCCAATCTTGGGCAAATTTGTGAAGAGTATAGGTTTTCTAATGCATTCACGAGTGTATTTACGAGGCATTCAGGGATCTTTTATATGTCGCTGAAGGGTGGGATTCGGACCGCGATGTTGAGGGAAGCATATAAGGGTGAGGAGTTAGTTGATCGGGATCCACTTCTTGAGATCAAAGATAAGTTTGTTGAGATGCTGGAAGAGGGGCACCGACAGAGGGCTGAGCAATTGAGAATACATAGAGAAATGATTCAGAAGGACATGGAACTGATGGCGGCGAGGAACAAGGATTCGAATCATCATGAGCAGATTCAGCATTATGAAAATGCACATTGCTGAAATATGGCAAGCATAGGGAAGAAATTTCTCCTTATGAATGCAGGTTTGACTGGGGAATGGATTGCTTGATGAGGATAATGGAAATCCCATGTTATTGCAACACAATTGATGGAAAATAACAATTGCTGGATCTTTCTTTTGGAGCCTTACAAGTAACGAACAGGATGTGCAGTACCTGCGTATTTTTGTATCATTTGTTTCACAAATGTGAGAAGATTTAGCATATTAAAAGGGAAAAGGATTCTCTATCATCTGGCTATTTTGGTTGGAAAAACTGCTGTGATTCATAATGAATATTAAAATCAGTATAACAATTACTCAGTTGTCATAGGGGAAGTCTTTAGAAAGTAAGTCATGTTCGAAGATTTCCTACCCTCCTCCTGGGTAAATGAGTAATGTGGTTCAGCATATTGGCAAATCAGTTTGTTGATGGTGTTAAACTTCTTGAATCCATCGATGTGATATTGTAGTAATCCATGTGTTTTGGTTTTGGCTAAAGATGTTGAGATGATATTCTGATGGTTAAAATCTGTTCGCTCGCAAATCAACGAATTGTCAATGGATAACTCAGGTCTTGATTACTGAAATGCCTTTCCGGTGACAGTTGACATTTTTTCTGCTTCTCCCTAAGTTTTGTTACAGTGGAGATCATGTGATGATCTGAAGATTTCGCAGTCCTTTTGATTGCAAAACTTATTAGTTCTCCTTCCACAAATTTGGTGATTCCCAACCCAAGTAGCTAACTTAATTTTTATATATTTCACACTGATAGAATGATGCATTGTTAAATATTCTATGCCTAACAATGCGGCATCACGCTTGTTTCGTTTCTGTTGTTCTGTTATAGTTGCTTTGTCAAACTGAAACTATACCTAATTTAAGTACATGGAAAGCTTGTGAATGAACAATTCTATAAGTAGGGGGAAGTCTATATCATAATAGCTAACGTATCTCCATGATCTTCTCTGCAGACTAGCCAAGAGATATACCGGACATGGATAGAGCCATTACACTCCAGTTAGTACTGACCCTGATGCTCCTGGTACTGTACCCAACGGCTGAAAGCAAGTGGATCCCACACCATCCACTACCTCGGGTTGATCCTCCGCCTCTTTGTGCATCTCAATTGGCATTGGTGAATCATGCTTGTGCTCTGCTGCCTTATACACGCATCCCTCCACCTTCCCCAGTAACGCCTGCTCCTCCATCCCCAGATGGGCCTGACAGCAAACACCACCACCATCACGATCACGGCCATGGTCACGGTCACGGTCACGGTCACAGACACTCGAGACATGGGCACAAAGAAACAACTATGGAAAAGGATTGCTGTCGGTGGTTAAAAGAACTTGACGATGTGTGCGTTTGTGAGCTTCTGGTGCGCTTGCCTCCATTCCTTACTAGGCCCGTTCACAATTACACTGTTGGGGTTGATGATGTGTGCAATATTACTTTCACGTGCGGATCAAGGATGGTGCCACTCTGATTAACCCTGCTCAGCTGCACACACCTGAGCATATCTATGAACAGAGGAAGTAAAATTCTGTCAAAGTTATTAGTATTATGCATGTATTTGACGTATGAAATTGTAAAACCTCGCACTCGCATACCCATAAATATTTCAAATGTTACTATTTATGATAATTTTATTCTGTCTCTTCATACGAATTTGAAAGATGTGCTGGGAAAAGTTATGCCCATCTTCAATCTCTTTAGATTTCAATAAAATGATTGAGCATAATCATCTCTTTGATATGTCTGATATGATCAAGAAAATGAAAGGGTGTCTGTCTGGGTAATCTCTGTCAGAATTTGTGCAAATTCCAAAATTGACAGCCAGAGATGACCTTCAGCGATAAGATCGATTCATCAGAGTCCCTTGAGATGAAACTCGTCACAAATAAAAATTATCGGTTGAAATCCCATTTATATACATAAATACTATCTATTCTCATACTTGTTTTATTTTTTTTCTCGATAAAATGTTTTTTTTTTTTTTATATATATCTAGAATAAATGGATAGGACTTTATAAATTCTATGAAATAGTAGAAATTATTCAAATTTTCTTCAGAAAAATTAAAAAAAAAAAAAAGGGAATGGGAATGGGAATGATGGGAGTAGTGTTTGCTTATATTCCAAACTTATCTACAAATGGGAATAATTGACCACTTTCTATTTGCAGGCGCAGCCACTAATCCTTGAGTTGAGCCTTTAAAAGCTTCCCCATTCGCCGCATATATATATATATATATATATATATATATATCTACTCTTCTTAAACGTCCCTTAGGATCCTTTTTTTCTTCTTCAAACTTCAAACTTCAAATAATCGAATCTCTCCTACTAATCATAAACCACCAATTACTTAAACTCTACTGATTATCAACACCCACCTTTACCAACTTTTGAACCCTCACTTACCTTAGCTCAATTAAGTTTTTTCTGCTCATAATTATGCTAATATATATTAAAGAAAAAAAAAGTCCTTTTTTACTCAAAAATAGTCGTATGTGACATTGCTATATTAATTTTTCTGTTGTGTAAGAAATTTTTTATCGTGTTGATAATAGCCTTAAGTTGACTTTATTTTCTTTCTTTTTTCTTCTTCTTCTTCTTCTTCTTCTTTTTTTTTTTTTTTTTTTAAACATGATGTGTTGTTTAAATATTTTATTTTTATTTATAATATATTCTAAATGTGAAAAATTATTTATTATACGCATACAGGGACTCCGAGCCACAGGGTTTTGTATTTCAAAAGATATAGTTTGGTAAATATGAAAATCAATTATGGTTTAAGAATACAACAATTGTTATGTATTGTGGTTGTTGACGACTGTTTAATTCGCGTGTAGAAAAACAACTTTTTATGTGTGCATTGTTAGCATGCAATATCTATAGATCATCCCCTCCCCTCCCTTCCTTCCACCCAATACGTTAAGCAAGCAAACACTTTATATCATTCATATGTAAGTCGTATGTAATTTTTAATTAAATTAATTAAAAAAAATTAAAATTATTAATAATTTGAAGTTATAATACTAAATTATAAAAAATGCCAAGCCTCTTAATTATAGGACTAAAATTGTATTTTCATCCAATTAAGAGGGAGTTTGGCTCAGTTTATTTATAAAATCCTACAAGTTCATACATTTTATAAGATATTAATTATATTTTTAGAACTAATTATAAAAGTATTTGGATGAAATAAAGTTATGGAGATTATAATATAGAATGAATAGTAATTTAGAATTGATTTTTTAAAAAAAAAATAACTTGTTAATAAATAAACGTTATGTGTATAAAAAAAATAAATTTATAGGTACAAAGAATTGTTAATTAAATTTATGGTCATATGAAATAATAATAATTTATTAAGGTGAGGAATGATTGATGTGATAGTGTGGTGATAATTGAGACGTAAATGGGGAGTGGGGCTGACCATCCCACACGTCTCATACTGTTTATATTCCAGTGAATCATTTTCCAAATTTACCCTCCACCTTTTCCCTTTTTCCCAAATTCCGTCCCCGAGTAGTACTACTACCCCTCTCCATGTACGGAGATGTGACAATAGAGAGAGGACAACATTTATTATCATCATCTTTCTCATATATTCTTATTCAAATTCTGCCTTTTTATTATATTTTTATTATTATTTAGAAATAAAAATCATTCCATGATTCCATCTGTCTTTTCTATCATCTTATGTTTTATTAATTTCTAAAATCCCACTGCATTAATAAAAAGATATAAAAATATTTATATACAATACCAATTATAATTATCGACGTATTTGATGCGTGTATTTAATTTTAATGAAATAAAAGCAATGTAGTTGAAAAATATAAAAATGGATAAAGAGACAAAATCTTTTTGGAAATGCGGAATGAATTGAATTAGTCCGCCAATTTGACTGTAAACTCGATATGAAAAAATTTCAACTTGAACTCATCAAATTCAAGATCTTTTTCAATTGAATTTCAAGCAAAACATAAACGTTCAGAAGATTATAAGTATTTTTGTTCAATTTATAATCAAAATAATACCTCGCTTTTATTAATAATATTCTTTGAGAATGTAAAGATTGTATTCTTATAAGATTTTGTGGACGGGTTGTCGTGTTTTGGCACATATCATCAAAATCAAAATTATTTGATTTTTTTAAAATAATTTGATGACATAATTCAAGCTTCAAAATTTCATTATTACTCTGCAAAAATATATTTATTTAGGAGTATATATATAAAATAAAGGCGCACATCAAAACAACCATATTTATAAGGGTAAATTACATCTACTTCTCCTGAGGTTTGGCATAATTACAAATACCCCCTCGTTGTTTAAAAAATTACAAATACCCCCCTAAATTTAACGATGGTCTAACAATTATCCCAATCTATGCATTTTTAATAGTGAACTGACCAAAATACCCTTATGAATTAAAATTTATAATTTTATTTATTTTTTTTAAAAAATATTTTTTTTTTATCGACTAAGGCGATAATTTTTTTTATAATTTTTAAATTTTTTTCATCAATCCCATTCAATATTTTTATAAGATTTTAATTTTTTTTAAAAAAAATAAAAAAATACTGTAAGGGCAAAGTTGACATTTCTATGCCTCCATCCAAGGATTACATAATTTTATCAAACATTAGGGGGGTATTTGTAATTTTTCAAACAATAAGGGAGTATTTGTAATTATGTCAAACCTCAGGGGAGTAGATGTAATTTACCCTATTTATAATAAAATGGTCGTCCATAAGGGTAATCCCGTTATTTCATAGTGGTACTACGAAGAAGGCCGGGACAAAATTGGAAATGTTCCCAAAACTGGTACTGAGAATCATATATAGTGTAAAGTGTAAACCTTCCCTTCAACACAGTGCTGGCTAATGAGATGCTGTCGCCAGCAGCGGAGGAGCAACACTATCCCTCATCGCCGTCACGCCGCCACGAACCACCGTCTCCGAATCATACAAAAATCTGCTCACTACGGCGGCGCCAGGCCCCGACACCAACTTCTCCCACGCCGCCTCCGCTTCTCCTCCGCGTTTCATGAACACATCAGTCGCATCAAGGCGGTGCACTCTCCATCCTTTGATTTTCCTCAGCTGGTGAATTTTATCCAGCTGGATGCGCGCTAGCATGCTGGTGTTCATCTTTACTGATTCTATTGCGTCGGTCAGAATCCTTGCCCGAGTTTCCTCGTCGCAAAATGATTCGACTCGGAAAAATTTGCCGAACTCGGGGACTCCGATCGCTCTCCGGATCCCCCTCGAATAATCGGCATTTGGCTTGTAAAAGTCCCGAACTTCATCCACCATCCCCCTCTCCACCATCTTATCGACGCGATCAGATACGAAGGAATCAAGTACAGGCATTGCCACGTCCACCCAGAGGAAACAACACTCGTACTTGGATCGAAAATTCATGTCCACAAGTGCCTCGATGAACGAATTCGAACCCCCAACGATCATTGGAAGCTGCCCGCGGCTAAGTATCGATCTCATGGAAATAGAAGCCATAGTGCGGAAATTTGCTGCGGAGAAGTCGGATTCAGGATCCACGACGCCGAGGAGATGGTGGGGCACACCGCAGCGCTCTTCGTCGGTGATTTTGTTGGTGACAATGTCGAGGCCATGGTAGACCTGCATTTTGTCAGAATTAATTATCTCCGCCGAGAAACGGGTGGCGAGATCGACGGAGAGGCGGGATTTTCCGGTGCCGGTGGCGCCCATCACCACCACCACTTTCTCCTTTAGCGGGCCATGGCGGAGCGTGGTAGTGCTTGGAATGTGCAACAAAGGTCGTATTTGTTTGGATATAGACAGTGACATTTTCATTTTTTTTTTTTTTTCTTTTTATCAAATTAAAATTAAAAAAAAATTCAAGAATCAGTGAGAAATAACAAAAACCGAAAGTGATTACTGAAAGAAATGGGCTTTATTTACAAGAAAATTATTGCTTTTCTATTGAAATAAAACTAGCTTTTGTCATATATATGTATGAGATGCGGGGAGTCGAGAATGTGTTAGAATGGATGATCTTATACAAAATTCAAAGTAATAAAAAGAAAGAAATTTGAATAGAAGAAGAAGTGAAATAGTGGTATTGCATAAATGGGAGAGAGTGTGTTGTAGTGTAAGAGGAGTTGATGAATGAATGCAGGCAAGAACAGAGACAATAGGAGGAGTATTTATGGAGGGGATCCTCCAAGTGAAGACACAATACAATACCCCAATTGCCAATTGGCTTCACTTTCTACTTAGTCAACTCACCAACTTGCCTAAAATGGTCCTCAAACTAGTAAACTAAATAAATACATGTCCACCATATTTAATATTTCTTTCAAAATTAGTAATACTATATCTAACATCAATACAAAACTTTATTTTTCTTTCCAAGAGAATAATAACATCTTTGTATGTACATCAATCACATAGTATGACATATTGTTTGATGAACGAGTATTATAAAAAACACTCATCATTTTTCTGCAAATATATTTGACCAAGTGCACTCAATCATGCAACAAGTGTTAAGATGTAACTATTGAATTTTTAAAATTATATATCAATCACGTTATAAGAATAACTTTAAATTGTGTTGAATCGACTGGACCCTAACTAAAGTTTTCTAACAAATAAAGATACCCATTCGCACTGTACTTGTTTTATATAAACTATACATATAGTCAAACCAGGAATGGTGTTTCAAAGCCTGGTAGGAAGGGAAGAATACCAGTACTATAGGCTATCTATTAATGGGAATGTGGAGGTATTAGTCTTTTGATAGTTTCTTGAGAAAAATGTAGAAAAAAAAGGTTCATGTTGTTGTATGTTGGCATTGGTGTTGGGTTGAGAAAACATTTTACAATCTGTCCAAAGTGACAGTAGTATCATTAATGGAACAGGAACACTCTCATCCCATGAGTTTTTGTCTTTGCATTTTTGTCCTTTTTATTCCTTCTCTTTTCCATGTCCTGTTCCTCTTTCGGTTGGGACAGGTCATTAATCAACTTTTCAGCTTAAATATTGAAAAAGATAATGTAAGTAACTATTTCTTTGTGAGAAGATAGGTGGTGGTGGTGGTGGTGGATTTGTTTTTAGCACTTCCATCACCACTATATAATACCAAATGGAAGTTTTTGACTACCTCTGCTTTCCTCCAATCCAAGTAATTAGTTTTCCACCACAATTTGGAGCAAATAATTGGAATTTCATTTCTCCAAAAAACACATCCTCACTTAAAATAAGTAGGTGGCATCTGTATTCCTAAAATTATAACTATTTCTTAATTAGAGTAATTAATTCACAGTGACTCGAGCATTTTGGTATTTTGAAACTAATTTGGAGTGCTAACTGAGATGAAAAAAGGTAATTATCACTAATTTCTGATAATGGAATGGAATGGAATCCTTGATGGTCCCTTTTTTTGTTTTTTTTTCTCCCCTCAACCTTAAAGTTGACTAAGGTTATCCTTGGAAAAGGAAAAAGATTTATTCTGATAATGCTGAAAAGGAATATCTAAATTAGACATTACTTGAAGCCAATAGACTCTGTGATTCCCTTCTCCAACTTGATGTAAGGATGAATAATTTTGGCTTCTAACATTCCAAAAACCTCAATACATCACATTGAAATCTAACATCTTTTATTGCGCACATATTTCTACGATATGATACGTATATACGAATCGTAAAAAAAAATGATACATGCAGATACGAGAGTAATAAAAAATATTATACAATTAAAATCTAATTTCTTATGTTGTATAATCTTTGTACAACAGGGTACATGTATGTATGTAACAAAGATGCAGGATTGTGTATCAAACACTTTGAAATTGCTTGCATCATGGTAAAATAATCAAAATCTTCCATTTTTCTTTTCTTTTTCGGTCCATGAAAAAAAGAATAAAGAAGTAGAACTGTACAGATAGGCCTTTTGTCTCAATGCAATGTAATACAATCCTATAAATCATGAATCATCCACCACCCACAACCAAAAAGGCTAAGCATAAATTTTCCCATCATGCATCATGACCATGTCAATAATTAGATAGTGATGAATATCACATTCCAAGTAGATTGATCTCTAGCATTCAAGAGTGCAATCATGACATATCTTGATTTTAATATGCTTTCAGAACTTACTTGCATAATTTAGTATCTTGACATAGTAATAGCAATAGATTTAAGATATCATGGAAAACCACTGAGAAAATGGCACATAGTTACAGACCTTTATCTATAATTAGGTCCTTGCAAATAAAAGATATATTTGTGAATTCATTCTTGAGCATATATGAAAAGTTAAGGTGCATATATTTGAAATGAATAGTTCAGTATAGATTAAAAGCAATATCTTTTCAAAAAGTATAGTATAATTCATTTAAAAAATTACTGTAAAAGTAAACTAGAACCCGTGTATATGTATATATGTTTGTTTGAGGAAGTCTAAACTTAAGCACTATATTTGCATAGTTCCTTATCTGGAACATTAGAAATAAAGAGAAATTCAAATCAAATAGTAAGTTGGATACATTTTGAAATTCAGGCAAAGGTATGATTGAAAAAGGATCAAATGTGTTGGAACAATCTTTAGGCGTGCTTTCAGCACAAGCTCATGGAAAAGCCTTCTCATTATATATATATAGTTTACCTATCACATCAAGGAAAATTATTCCAAGTTTCTGCATGCTTACATCATCCATTATCACTTAATTATTTATGATACACTGAAATGCAACAGTTCTCTATTGCCACCTCTTATGAATGTGTAGACCCAGTACTTTGAAAGGAAATAAAACTATACTAATTTGAAAGATTTACTGTTGTTTTTCATGCCTGCATAACAAATCATAGTCAACTTGATCTATCCATGTTTCACTTAATTTTCATCTAATCACTAGTAGATGATAGAGATAATAGCTTCGGTATATAAGACAATGGAGACACGTAGGTTTTAACTAGAGAATCTCAATTTACAGCATGCATAAGAACAGCTCGGGGCAAAGTTAAAAATCATGTTCATCCTTGATATTTGAGTTTGAGCAATTTAGCGCTAGTTTAATTCTAATAGTAACGTGCCAGCTTTGTAATATCCAAAGGCAACTCAATATCAACCCAACTACCAAAAGATATAATAACTAGTAAAGCCACTTGATTTACCTCTATAAATCGACTCATGAGAAGGTGATGTCATATCAGTTGGCAATCTGTGCACTAACATCACATCAATTGCGCATATCCCAAAAATTACGCCGTACCCTATTTTACTTGATGATCACTTGGAGATTAGAACTGCACCTTCTTCTGCATGTAAACCCAAAAAAGAAGAAAAAAGAAATCAGTTGGAAGTCCAAGTTAATCCTTTTAGATAGATAAAAGCTTCCGATATCTTAAAACCATCCCATCACTTCTCCAGAACTCAGTTATGCGCGGCATGCTTTGGACTGTAGCATATCATCACAAGTGAAGTCAATCAATAGAAAACAGTACTACAATATTGCACAGAGCAATTAGGCGATCACAATAATATTTTGGATCTTGCTGATGAAAACTCCAACAAGTAACCCTATCCCCAACCAAACCAAAAAAAAAAAAAGCATAGTTCATGACAAACATATAACAAAGTTTGCATCAAATTACAGAAAAAAAAGCGTTGTCGAATGTCAATACTATCAAATTCAGCCTTGTTGTGGTCCTCTTGAAGGTATACAGCAAGTTTTGACCACCACTAATTCCTAGATAACCATAACCAGCCGTCTAGCTTGATGCTCAGGACCACGCATGGAGTCATGGTTACTTGACTTGTCCTTGTGTAATGACTGACAATCATGTATGATCCTATGGTTCTTGCTGCTCATGCTAGCATCAAAAGATGCCAGCCACCACCCCTCACCTGAACTTCGCCAATGAGGCAGAAAGTTGGTCAGACAAAGGTTGCTTGGTCCCAGCTTTTAATCACAGAATGATTTTAGAATCTCCCTGCCTTTAGTCATTCTACATATCTGTTCTTTGGCCATTGATATTTCAGAAGGCCAGAAGGATGCTGTTTATTGTCCCTTGTTCTATGTGTTCAATAGCAGGCATCATTCAGATGGAGCAACCAAACGTAAAAGGAAAGATATTGCCAAGTAATACTCAGGACCACAAAGTCCTTTCTAGAGCTGAAATAACCAGCTAGAATAAAAGGCAGAAAACATCTCGGCATAACAAATAATGCCTAAATAATATCGTAGATATAAGTTAACACCACAAATCTCAAGCTTGGAGAAAAGACGCGTGTCTCCAGAGAATCACACAAAGTATCAATATTTTGGAGGAAATAGATGTTCTAGAATTGTGTCAAACATTTACTGTTTTAGTTAAAAGATTTTGCATCAAATTTCATCAATCTGTGAACTGCCAACTTTATCCAAGTTGTCTAGTAAACTAAATTCTTTGACTCTCATTTTCAAGAGCATGCTAAGCGGATGCGAAATGCCCTATAGCTGGTTTATCAGATTTTGAGAGATCATGGACGGCTGTGTTTCTATAAAAAGAAGTTGAATCATGCACGTGGAAACTGTAACCGCAGAAAATGAGGACTGCAATTGGGTGAAGAGGAGTGAAGAAGGAAACTAAAGTAACACATCAGATTTTTTACAATCATATGTGAACCTTAAATGCATGATGGGGATTGGTTTCAGCTCTCCTCTAGCAAGGAATGCTAATTGAAGACTACCAGAAAAGTTTTGGATACGGGAAAACATATTTGCATCCCAAATAGAAGAAGACACTGTCCATCCATCATTTATTTGCTTTCCTTTTTCCAAATATTCTCGTTTGACACCAAGGTCCACAATTTTCATAGATTTACATCATCATTTTGTATAATTTTGATAGTTTCCTCAATTGCATATATAATGTAATATTTACTCAACAAAATAATGTTACTATGATCCACTTTTATCTTGTCTTAATGGTGTAACCTTTTGCACCAACTTCTGGAAACTTGTATCATAGCAGTTTTATGCAAGTGTTAGGAGAGAGCTTTTATCATTCCATTTTTATTTTTGATACATCCTTTTCTTTTTATCCTCTTTTAAACATTTCCCATATTGGTAACATTTGCTATACCTTATGAATTAGGGAAGAAGCTACTCTGCGACATTGCATTGATGTAGCTGCATTAGGATATCTTTATTCAGATGAAAATCATTAACCTGACCTCGGATAACAAAAAGAAATAGCATATTCAAATATAGATGAGGTGTACATTATCAAAGATCTATGTGCTGTATGGAGACATCAGATATCGATTAAAATTCCAGGATTCCATATACTAAGTAAGGTGATTGAACCAAAGAACTCGATGGAGCGAGAACCTAAGATTTCATGTATATTAACTGTCAATTGGCACAAACTTTAGTGAAAGCAGGTGTCTGGGTAAGACTGCAGAATGTTTGGTGGAAAATCAAGTCTGCACCCTATAACTTTGTTATTACATAGATATCGGAAGATCTTTGTCTTAAAAAAATAACTGATAGCAAAAAATACAATAAATCCGGACTTTGGGGTCAACAACAAAAGGAACTAACCTTGGATGTCCAGTGTCTCCATGGGATCACGTAATCCTTCTGCTACATTCACAGGCATCACTATAAGACCTCTGCTTTGCAACAATTCAGTAGCTGCTGAAGGATAAACATCAATTAACTTCCCCATTATCTCTTCCAGAGGCCCATTAAGCATCTGCTCTTGAACAAGATAATGTCCATGCCCCTGAGAACAACCAAAGACATCAGATATCAATGATGGATACATAACAGGGAATGCTTTTAGATACAATGAAATTGCTCCAAATATTTTTAAGCAATCTGGTTTTTATAGTACCTCAAAGAAAATAAAAGAATTGGAAGTTGATTCACCACCTAATCTGCTTCGGCTCAGATCCTGCACAGTGAGATGCCCAAAAAATGAGTCCGTTAGAGAAAAATCAATAAACTGAGGAAATCATATTCAATATCTTATGAACAACTTTGTTCAGACTTGCCAGCATAAACTACTGAAGCTAGAGCTTGCAGGAGTAATTGTAGCCATGATTACCAATTTTATAGACTTGTTACTAATGCTGGACAAAGAAAAGAGAATAAGCTGAAACAGGGAAGTGCAACACCAAGTTAGAGGCTGTCATATGTGGTGTTTTGAATTAAACACGTATTATCTAGAAGAACATTTGTTTGATTTAAACACATATTATCTAGAACAGTTGTTTGACTTAAACACATATTACCTAGAAGAACATTAGAAGGTCTATTCAGTCATAATATTCCCACCAAACATAAGCAGGTTTTTTTGCTTCTCTGAGAAAATATCAAACACCAGTTCTTCTCCAAATATAAGCTAGTAGAGAGAATCGAAGTTTAACAGTTTAAGGAAATTTCTCTGATCCATTTCTAAATTTGAGGTAAAAAGCAAAATCGGAAGGACTGAAATCACTAGGATAAGCATTCACCTTCATTTTAAATTGCAGATACCGGACATGGTCAATGACTTCATCCAGCAAAGCTGCTCTACCAACCTGCAAGCCACAACTTGTAAGTGGCTTCCGATTCAGAAATTACCAAACTATTACTTACAATTTCTGTTCTCAATATTGGAGATTGGAGAGAGAATTGTTCTCCATAAAGCAGAACGGTGTATTGCATACATTCTACACTCGTATCTGTAGGCAGATACCTCCTCCCAAGACAAAGTATGACTTATAAAAAAAAAAGAATGACTCCAGCAGCTTAGGTCATTTATAAAAAAAAAAAGTACTTATATTCACCTCTAACAAGGAAAAACTATGTGAGGAAAAAAACTTCAGTTCTTGTTAAGCATATATAACCATCTTACTTCTTTGGACTGAGGCACCAATTCCTGTAATGCCTCTAGCCAATGTGATATTCTCAATCTGCGACACTGGAAGGAAGAATTAGAAGAATTAGAAAATCAGAAGCTGAAGTAGGCAACCTCTCGGCCAGAATCCCATTTAAGTGACAGGATGCATAAAGATCAATCAGTTCAAGTTTTAATATGTTTGTTTGAGGTAATTAACTCATGAAAGTGATACAACTGATTGAAGCAATAATGCATACACGATCAGCAGCGTAGGCTTTCTCTCTTGATCTTTTTCTACGGCCCCCGGAAGCGTATTTTGATTCAGTAGCACATGAACTTGAATAAGCTTGAAAAGCAGAGGTACAGTCTTCAGTCCAGCCTTGTTTCTGCAAGGACAATTGCATGTGAGTTCAGAAGAAACAAGTTGGCAGCGATATTTTTGGTTTTTTTTTTTTGTTTAATAGAAAAAATTATAGGTTCACCTGGACAGATGTGGTGATAAAATTTCCTTCAGTATGTGGCCTCAAATATCCTTCCTGTTGGAGCAAAGCATGTAAATTACAGCTCATGTGTGATTTACTTTCAGCATATATGAATATACACATCAGGTAATAACAGAGCCATTAAATAAATTGACTAAGATTTTTTTATTTAAAAAGGCAACTTCTAAAATCATCTAATTTTGCAGTGGTACCAATTCCTCAATCGTAACCGAGCATTATGGATAGATGATTATGCTGTCTTACCAACTGAGAAGGATCTGCTAGTCTAGAACTAGGTAGTTGTGAGAAATGTCGTAAGACATTTGTTTCTGCATTTCAGTGTAGCCCCTCTCAGCCAGAAAGTCAACATAATTTTGAGGTGTTTGTGGGCAATGCATCCATTCGGGAACTGGAACAGATTCTGGATGGATCCAGTTACTTCCTGGGTTCATGATATAGTGCTGGCTTGCATCATGGTCGCCAAGTAAACCAGAAGCATTAGTTGCTATCCAATTAATAGCCATTGGTAAAAACTGCAAATCATGTACGCAATTCAGTCCTTCCATGTCATCAGACTCAGAACTGCCATGATAAATGTCAAACACAAAATAACAGTTGGAATCTTTATCCTTAACAGCACAAGTTCATAAGCGAATAGCCAAAATTTCAGAAAATGAACCAAATTTTGATGGAATTGATTCTTTATGCACGAATTATACAACTACTCAACATCAATTAGGGAAACTAAAATTGAGAATTAAATTAACTGACCATGATATGATGATAATAACCCATGAAACATAGCTAAAGAGATGGGTATTGATTCCCTGACATTTCTTAGAAAAGCAAATAACCGTGATCATGTCGCTCATACATGACATCCATTGCTTTGTACAGAACAAAGCGAGTCGAAGATCAATTGAAAGCAAATGATAATTATACACAATCCATACAGTAAATATCCCCCTAATACTCCTTTATTAAACACCACAATAAATGTAGCTAAACCACCCATAGTCAGACCAAAATCAGCAATCAATGTGTAAAAGCAATTCATATATATGCAGAATTGCATTTCAACCTTCAACAATGACTTTTCTTCTTTGTCCCATAGTCATCCGCAGAATCATCCGCTTGCATACTCCAATAAAAACTTATAAAACAGAAAATGTGTGTGTGCCTGTTTATTAATACATATATAATGTAACAAAAGCAAGGGGATAAACCATATCCAAAATTCGTCAGCGTCATCAAATATACAAATAAAAAACAGGAAAAAAAAAAAAAATTCATCGAGCCAAACAAAGAAAAGATTGACTAAGCAGAGAGTGACAGAGACAAGCGGATGTTAATCCAAATCCGCTAAAATTTTGATTTAATCCATATTGTATGCTAAGTAGGCAGAAAATCTGTGTCTTAGCCGGAACAAATTGAACATAAGCGTAAATCAAGTTACATGGAAAGCAGCCTTAGGGAAACAATGGGAGAAATTCTTACCGTTTTTTCTCTCCGGATATTTTGTTCAACAGAGGAGACGCTGTGAATATGAGGAGAAAAAGGAAAACTGAAAGGAAAATGTGTGTGTGTGTGTGTGTGTGTGTGTGTGTGTGTGTTGAGCTGTGAGATATGAGCTAACTAAAATGAGCAGGGTGCGTACAGGTTTTAAGTGCATGGTACGTTTGTGCAATCAGTCTCCACTCTCCACTATTGCATTGCAGACCGGCGAACAGCAGCAGGTTTTCATGCGCTTCTAGTTGGATTTGAGTGAATGGACAAAATACCCCTCCCCAGCCCACATTTTGTATGTAATTAAATTGGGATAATTTCATTTTTCGTACCCTAATTATACCCTAATTTCAGTTTTAGTACCAAATGTTTCCAAGCCATCAAAATTGGTACCCAAAGTTAACAATTTTCATCCAAATAATACCTCCCGTTAAATTGACCGTTAAAGCCATTTTTTGAGGAAAAAATAGGTTGTAGTTTGTCTAATTAAGGGCATTTTTTGCTACTATTTTATTCACCACACAAATTAAAGTTGAAAGAGTCAAATTGTGGAAAATTTTGCAAAGAATGATGAATAGAAACAGAAACTGAAAATAAATTGATGAACGATGAACAATTACACTTGTCAACAACAACACTTCAACACTTCATTATGGTTGCTCTCTTGAGTGCTGGGGGGTTGAGATGTTCCAATAGGCATCTCTTCAGTGTTGAAGTGTTGTTGTTGACAAGTGTAATTGTTCATCGTTCATCAATTTATTTTCAGTTTCTGTTTCTATTCATCCTTCTTTGCAAAATTTTCCTCAATTTGACTCTTTCAACTCTAATTTGTGTGGTGAATGAAATAGTAGCAAAAAATGCCCTTAATAAGACAAACTACCGCCTATTTTTTCCTCCAAAAATGGCTTTTAACGGTCAATTTAACGGGAGGTATTCATTTGGATGAAAATCGTTAACTTTGGGTATCAATTTTGATGACTTGGAAACATTGGGTACTAAAACTGAAATTAGGGTATAGTTAATGTACGAAAAGTGAAATTATCCCTAATTAAATTTTAAATGTATTATTTATTTCTTCATATGCAACCGCAGCATTGATGATTGATTGGTAAGACTGAATTCTTAGCTCATTTTCTTCCTTCCCTCTGTCGTTTGTTTACTCGGAGCCACCTCCAGGATTGATTCTCATATCTTAATTCCCATCTGATAATTCTGTTCAATTTTATCCATTACATTCAGATGATATCAGAAGCCCATTGTTACGATGCCACGACGCTTCCCACTTTTTTGTTCCTAGCCGCATACTAATAGGATCGCGATGTTTCGTAATTCAAGGGTGTAAATTGCGTTTTTTTTTTCTTTGTGGCAATGCGCTTTTGCTACGTTTGATTCATGAAGTTTAATCAATTATTACTCTCTTGATCAAATGTTCAATAATCTCAATTGCGTTTTTAATATCATAAAGTACTACACGGAGAATTATGTTGTTTTTCAAAATTTGATATAATTATACATATACTTTTTATAATTTAAAATATTATATTTAATATATATGATGGTTGTTATTGTCTAATAAATAGATTCATCCGACAGTATAAATTCTCAAAATTTGCTGATATTAGAAAAAAAATTGAATAAATATTCATATTGACCCATGGTAAACTTATTACTAACTTATTGCAAGTAAGATATTTTTTTTTTTTCCTGATCAAACTATTGTTATATATCCTCACACGCTAGTACATGCAACGAGCTATATCTTTATTCTTATAAGGATAGTTTGATCAGAAATGATTTATTGGACTTGCAGTAAATTAATAATAAATCAATTGAGGGGTAAATATGAATTTTTTATTTTAATTTTTTACTAATATCAATAAATTTGATGAATTTTAAATAATTAAAATATTTACTTATTAAATAGAATCAAAAATTAAAAATATTAAATATAATTGATCAAAATCATATAAAATCAACTTATAATTACACTAAACCCCTAAATAATGTGGACTATTTTATCCATTTTTAGTGGTCGCATATTGTGAATATGCATGGCTTGCGTGCTTTCCATATTCACACGTTCTATTAAGATTCAAGCCCAAAGGCTAAAAGGCACACGGGCTTCGTATGGCCCGACAAAACAATGTCCTTCAAAAATTAGTCAATTGGGCTTAACAGCCCATTGCCAATTCACATAAACATATATTTGGCAAAAAATAAAAATAAAAAAATAAAAATGGAATTTAAAGTTTCATCTAAATTGAGATAATTGTTTTAATACAGATATAATAATAATGCATTTATAAAGATATTAAATTTTGCTCGACCCATAAATATTTCTAAAATCTTTCGAAATTGAAGTCAGTTTTACTATATAAGTTGCGATGTGATTATTATTTCATTTTAATATAAAAAGTGATACACAAATATATATTTTAATTTAAATTATAATCTCATTAAAAAAAATTATTGGGTAGACTTGCAATAAAAAAATTGTGCACCACAATTCACCAATTTTGGGATAATTTGCGTCATAAAATATTTATATTATTATTATTAAATAAAAAAAGGAGCCTATGTTTTGGGATCAAAAGGCCCAAAAAGCATATTCCTAGTTCTTTCTCCATTTTGCTATTAAGGCCGTGTTTGGCATTCGCCCCCATCAGGACTTGCAAGATTTCCTTCCTACCAGAGATTCAACAGATTTTTCCAGCTTCCAATCTCTCTCTAATAGCTCAACCAGCAGAAACCAAAACAAACCCGTGAGAAGGGAGGAGAGATATAGCCATCCAAGCAATCATGGCGACTCCTGAAATTTTACAGACAGAGCAAGATCTTCTTATGTACGCCGCCCTCTTCGAGAATTCCAAAGGTTCGATTTTTACTGTGGTGTTATTGTCTTTCCTCTGATTTGTTGGTTTAATCTCAGGTTTAGACTGCAAATTCCTGTTGGGCCGTGTTTGTTTCTTTTTCTTTTTTACTAAAGGCGGTGGCTTTTGTGTCCAATATGGTTTGCAGATGGGAATGTGAAATCTCGGGGGATGGAAATTGAGAAGAAGATCGAGTTTCTCGAGGGCTTGGCTGGAAGAGTAATTTCTCATGTCTCTTTTATTGAAAGAGATGAATTATTTAGCATCCCTCTTTGATGAAGCCTTGATCTTGACCAATTGAACTTGCTCCTGCTCTGAAATGGTCAAATCTTGCTAACATTGCGTAATGAATATTGAGATTTTGATTCAATGAAGCGTGTTCTTACACTGGTTTCTTGTTAAGGTTCATTTTTCGATTTCAACATTACTGAGTTGAAATTAGAAAGTGGAGTGTAATGGATCATTAATGGAGCAAATTGGATCTTATTCTTGTTGTAGTTTAGCTCTTTAGAGGGTAGTAAGCAAACTTTAGTACCTTGTAATGTCTGAAGTGGCTGTGAAAATTTTTAAAGTAGAAGATATTTACAAACGCGGCAATCAATGATTCTGGTATGTTATGTCACATGCCCAAGAGCACTTGGATGTAATGGTTTGCAACTAGTGGACTGATGCTCGATTCTCGCTGTAGGTTAGCAACAGAAGATCGCGGAGATGGATAAATGATCGTTTGCTGATGGAGCTTGTTCCTCGTTTGAATGCTGAGGAAATTAGAGGATTGTTTGCTCCACCACCTTGGGGTTAGTTTCATCTTGGGAAAAAAGTTGTAAACTGCCTTTAAAATCAAACGCCATCTAAGTTGATATGCATCTCTATCTCCGTATGTCATTAGGTTGTTAAAGATAACAAGAAATGCTTAGGTTCTACATGATTGAAATTCATGCCATGACGATCTGGTCATAGAGGATTTCTTTGTCTGTGTGCGTTTAGAATGGTTCCCACTTCACGCATTTGCCTTGGGCAAATGAATGTCCAAGCATCCCGGATGCTTGGTATATGCTAAATTGATGGTTTTAATCATTTGATTTTGCAGGTGATGATGTGCCTCCTTCACCGTTTTGCATGACAAATGTGGGGGAGTGGGATAATTTCAGAAATATAGACATGGATAAGGAGGTTCTCTTCTTTTATTTACATTATCGAACGGGATGCATTTATTATATATAGAAAAAGAAAGAGAGCCTAATTTTTGCCAGTTTTAAGCTCTTTCTATCTGCAACATATGCGTCCCACATCAGTAATTTTATAAGTCATATAATTTGTTATTCTGCTGAGCATGAGATAGGGAAATCGAGTGTTCTATTTGTTGTTTGATTTCTGCCTTTTTGTTGAGCTTCTCTTTCCAAATCATGACATTTCTTTTAGTATCTGATTATTTTCCTCGACATGCTCCAACCTTTTGTGATTTCCTGTTCTGGTAGGCATCTATCATGAAATCCCTTGAAAGCTCATCAGCAAAGCAGAGACCGGCTAGATGCTGACAAAGTCGCTGCACTTACTGCTTGGCACCGGGTAGATGGTAGAACTAGAGAGGCACTTCGTCGTTGTTATCTTTCAGACTTGATCAATGGATATGAGGTATTTGAGATTTACTTGATAAAATCATATATGTACTTCCGTTATTTGAAGCAGGGCTTATTTTTAAACGAAAAAATGGACTAGGGGCATGATCTGTGAAACGCGTTCCCCTAATTTAATGGCGTAATTGCACATGCAGAAGTTGATGATTTTACCTTCAACTTGTCCTGCTTATTTTCACAGAATCTTTACTAATATTCAGATATGCATATAAATACTGTTCCTTCTGTTCATATAAAACACAGTACTACCTAGTCTCGTATTTCAGCAGCTGTTCTTTTATACTACTCGATGATGATCTCATATTCTCACCGCAGTAATTTTATCCTACTTAGCCTTATATTTTCTCATGCCCCTCAAGCAGATGAACTAACCCTCCATTGAGGTTTTATCACATCTATGGATTTTTTCTTTTTCCCGGCTTCTGAATTCTATTCCCCTCCACCCTGCAGCCACTAATTGCAATAATCTCTTTCAGGAATGCATCCGAGCATTCGTTAAGGACAGTGGGAACGGAGATGTTCTGGTGCTGCATGTTCAAGATCCTTTCCATCGCCTACTACTACACGGTGTTTGCGAGGTACATCTTCCAATTTCATTTTCACTTCATTGACGTCCACACCCACATTTCTAGTGTATAACTGTGTGTATTTTAAATCTTAGCTGCGGATATGATTTTATATCAAATTATCTTGAATCTTGCAAACTCGTGTAATTACGGTGAAATTTCTCAACACCAAGATTTGTCGGCGCCTTCCCATTTCTCTAACTTAATTGCCTTTGGACAGTTCTATAATTTGGTGTCGACCACAGTCACAGAGTCGAAAGGCAGTGAGTCCTCAAAGACGACGAGGATAAAGAAGAAACAGTCGGTTTCCCCAGATCCCCCCAACATCACACTCTCCAACTTCCTGAAGATGGCAAAAGAAGGGTTCTGGTGATTGATGCTGCCGTTGTTTCCGTCAATCATCTGTACTATAAAACCAACAAACCAATCAACCACCCTGTGCTATTTATCTTGGATTAACTTTTACTAGGATGTAATGATTCGTTACTCCCCTCATTTAATCACTGTAATAATTGCTCAGTGACCAAGAATTTCCTTGTAATCCTAGTGTAATTCAGGTAATGTGTCTGTAAAATTGTTGGATTTTAGGGTCTTGTTGTATCGTAAATCATAAGGTTGAGACATCTTTGGTGCATGGAACTATTTGTATCTCTTAACTAAGCTTTGAATAATTAAACTACAAATTATATTGGGTGATCGACTTTAATCAAGACTGGCGATCAACATCCTATAACCAAATATGTTTGTTGAAGACAGGCAGGACAGCAAAACCTGGATTGGATGTTTTATTGCAAATTTTATTTCATCTTCTACTGCATTCAAAATATAATCCCATGCGTACAAGGTTGATATACATGAGTGTACGTTTTTGAATCACACGCCTATAAAGTTGATATACATGAGTGTATTCCTCAACCAACTTCATCAACTCAGCCATGGATGGGGTACGGATAGAGGGATCATTGTAACCGGACCTGCTCCATCTGGATCCGGGTACGACTTTTATACCCGCTTCTTTTGCCCGAAATTGGGAGCCGATGAGGATCATGTATGTGGAAGCGCTCATCACCATACTGGTTCTGGGGAAACACGACTTTCTCTCATATGAGGTAATATTCCCACCTTAATTAATAAAGTCGCATCCATATATAGTTGATGATGGTTTAAAATAACATGTGGGGATGAATGACATTAGGCATAAAAAAGGAGTGGCGTGGTTAATGTGCATCTGGATGAGAAGAATCAAAGAGTGTTGATCCTTTCTGTGATGGAAGCCTCCCTCCTCCTTAAATTATTTATTTTATTTTAAGTTACTTTTCTTTTAAAGCAATCCTTGAAATGATTGGATTTTTTTATTTTTTATTTTTTGTATTTACCCAAATTTTCTTTATTGTGTATTGTTGTTACGATAATATTATAATCTCCTTTATTATTTGCATTTTGATACTTAAGTTAGTAATTGATTAATTAATAAAATAATTACAAAAAATTCAAGCAACTTAAAAGTAGTAGTGGGATAATTGGTGAAGGATGATAAAAATATTATGGTGTGAGTAAGAGCTTGTTGTTTAACCAAGAGTAAAACGTTTGTAAGAGTGATCGTGACGACTGTATTATATATTTTATTTATAGACCAACGGGATGCAAATTTCGAAAGTTAGTTGCAGTATATGATACACGGTTTGAGAAATGCGCGTGTTGGCTAACTCAAAAGAAAAAGACAGGTCGAGATTTGGATGGAAATATATCTGTTTGAGTGAGATATACTTAGTCAATTCGAATTTTATAAAATCTGGCCCAACGTTGAGGATCCAGTAAGAGTTTGTTGGAAATTTTTTAGTACGATTATCTCAATATGCTAGGAGTATGTATAACGTGAATTCCTATTGTATTATGAGTCATTCTATTATATTGAATTTATTTTTTAAGCCTATAAAATTAATGTAAATATAAAAATAGTAGGCCCAATATCTTGTTCATGGGCCATTAAGCTCAAACCTATTGGACTGCTCAGTGGGCCTACTGCCTTTGCTTTCAGATTTTAAGAAAAATGGTTAAGGGGTATAAATCAAATTTGAATGGCAATTAAACATTTATTTATTAAAAAAATCGTGTTTATTGATAATGTACTTTGGGCCAAACCTGAGCTGGCATATTCGGGCCGATATCCATTTACCTCCAACTCATGAGGCCTGGGCCAAAGCCCAATAGTCGATAACTTTCCAATTAAGGCCCATGGACCCTCATCACCACAAGGGAAGTTCTTGACCAATCCTTGCAATTTGAGCCGGCGACCACTATCCGCCAAAGCGGGTCAAACAAGCAAGTTGGAGGCAGGTAGCAATTTCCCAGTACTTCTCTGCATAATAGTATTTGATAATCGGATTCTCCGTTTACGAAAATCTGCAGTTGCTGTTGACTGAGTGTTGAAAATTGGGGAAGTTATCATCAGTAGTCTTGCTGCTGTTGTTGATTTCCTCCTCGCAGTTCATCATGGCGAAGAAACCCGTCAGATACTGCGTCGTGAGTGAATTTTTCGTTGTTTCTGCTCATCCATAACATGTTTGATTCTGTGATGAGTTTGATATGTAAATGGAATAAAAACAGGTTGATGCATTTACTGATTCGGCGTACAAGGGTAACCCGGCGGCAGTGTGTCTGCTGGAGGAGGAGCGAGATGAGGAGTGGATGCAAGCGGTGGCGCGTGAGTTCAATATATCGGAAACTTGCTACTTGACTCGGTTGTCCGATTCGGCGGAGTCCCTGACCGGTTCTGTCCCCAGGTTCCGACTTCGCTGGTTTACTCCTGTAGCTGAGGTACATTTCATTCTTCCAGATTGAGAATATCGTGATGGTCATTTGAGAAAGCATTTGCTGAGGTTTGGTGCATTGAGAACGGATTATGTGAATTAATCTTGATAGTCCATATACTGGTGATCAAATGATGTTGGGCAAGGTCCGTTTGCTCACTCTCTTTAACTATCGAAGACATTCTTGATCTGGTTGTTTAGTTAGTTAAAAATGCTCCAAAGCTGATGTCAATCATCAAGAACCACATAGGACCCTGTCTTGGATTTAGTTTAAGTTTCCTTAAATGGTTGGTTGATGTTCAATTCTAGCATTTTTCCATAAATATTGTACCGAAAGATGACAATTTTCAGTCCCAATGTCTGAGTTCTTTTTTTTTTGTTGCATGTTAGAAACTAGTCTATACTATCGGTGCCTGTTTCCTCTGGTAATACTTCATGTTTGATTATAAATGTCAATGCAAGTTCAGATGGATGAGTTTGATGTTCGTTTGTAGGTAAAACTTTGTGGACATGCAACTTTAGCTGCATCTCACTTTCTCTTCGCATATAATTTGGTGAAATCTCATACAATTGAGTTCCTGACACTCTCTGGGATTCTGACGGCGAAAAGGGTACCTGAGACCAAAGTGTTAGATTTGCCCGAGACTCTGAATGGTAATCACCTGACAGCTTCTTCATTGAACTGGATTTTCCAGTTGTTCCAGTAACAGAATACGATGGCACAGGTGAGGTTTCAGCTATTTCTAAAAGTTTAGGCGGTGCTTCTGTAAATGAGATCCACAAGACGACTACAGACGACGATCTCATTGTGCGTATTCCACTTTCTTGTTCCATTGATGTTCTCTTTCTTGCAACAATAGCTAATTTATGCTACTTATCTGTAAGAGCTACTTAGAATGGAAGTGGATCTTCTTATATATATATATATATATATATATATATTATATTTGGTATAAAAGTTAGTTTGCTTACTCAAAGAAGGTCCACGTTCTTGCACTACAGGGTTGAGAAATATGTTTCAGTGAAAAATGATATGCACATGGTATGATTTGGGCAGGTTGTGCTGCCATCTGGAGAGGCAGTAGCAGAATTAGAGCCCAATTTTGGTGAGATACAAAAGTGTCCTGGCAGAGGAATTATCATTACTGGACTTGCTCCTGCGGGCTCAGGATTTGATTTTTTCAGTCGTTTTTTCTGCCCAAAACTGGGGATTGGCGAGGTAATATGCTGGAATCTTTTGCAAATATCTTGATCTCCTTCCGTGTATATTGAGTATGAATGCCCAAAATAAAGCACAATAACAATGATATAGATATTTGAACTGTCTTGTATCCATGGCTTTACTCTGGTTAGCCTGACCCTGAGGGCCGCAACTTCATATCTACAGACAACAATGATTCAGGAATAATATAACACGATTTTTGCATGTTTAGGATCCTGTATGTGGAAGTGCACATTGTGCCTTAGCGCCCTACTGGAGCAAGAAGCTTGGGAAATCTGACTTTATCGCATATCAAGTAAACACATTCTCTCTGTGACTACACATTCTTGCACATTCAGATTTGATGTGCTAAGGCTGCTATTTCATGCACTTGAATTAGGCATCCCCGAGAAGTGGTGTGCTACATCTGCATCTTGACGCGAAGAATCAAAGAGTGTTGCTTCGAGGCAAAGCAGTGGCAGTGATGGAAGGTTCTCTTCTGTTGTAAATCAAAGAGAATTTCAAAAGTGGATGAACTGCTTCAAATGTCTAATGACACAAGGTGATTTCCGAATAATGGTTTTTATGCAATTCCATGCGATGTACTGTACAATTTGGCTTAGATATTCACAACTTTGTATGATTTTATTGGCATTTCAGTGTTTCTAAATGAAAATTTGGTAAGCACAACCATGCACATTCAAACTCAAAAGTACTTTTAAAGAAAAATGTCCTCTCTTCCACTTCCATCTTTCATGTTCTTCTTCTCTGCCTTTGTTTTCCATTATTCACAGCAAACACTCATCAGCCCCATTGCAAAAGACATCTCCACGCACCAACTTATACAATCTCTTAATTTACCTTAAAACCCCTCTTCTCCCCTCTAAATTACACCTCGACCTGGTCTCATACCTCCCCTGGTACCACTGCGCCAGTCACTACAACTCCTCCTCTTATCAGCCCATTTACGGTAACTCAACTCTTTGCACCGATCTCAACCCGGGCATTTTACTGCTTCCGACCGCCCTGCCCGTTTGTTTCAACGACTCATGCGGGTTCTTCCCCGAGAACCCCGTCACCTGGAAAATCGCCACCGAGGAACTCCTTATGGACAAATTCGCCTTACCCCAAATCCGGATCCCAGGTCCGGGTCCTGTTTCGGAGCTTATGTTTTCTTGCACTGACCCAACCAAATTCTCGAGGATCTATAGAGGTCTTGCTAAATGATCGGCTGCGGTGGCGGCTCTGGGACGGTTCAAGGACTCGCTGCCGGCTCAGTTAAGCCGTGCCTTCTCTTCTCCACAGGTGTTTGCGGTGTGTTTGCCCGGTTCGTCAATGGCTCCGGGCGGAGCGGCTTTGTTTAATTCTCGGGGCCCGTAATCCCGTATTACTTTCATCCTGTACTTGAGGTTTCACGATTGCTTCTCTCCACACCCTTATCTTGGGGCCCACGAGGAGCAGACACTTAGAAATACTACTGGTTTTTTTTTTTGATGAATAGATATACTACTGGTTCAAATCACCTGATTATTACCTCGGGTTGACTTCCTAGAAAGACAACGACAGAGTTGTACCTTTGAATCCGACCCTTTTGGTCATTGATGATATTGGGAGGGGAGGGACGAAGATCAGCACCTCTACAGTCTACTCCATACACTGCGCTGCAGACTGTAATTCTTGATGCATTGGTGGATGCATTTATCAAGGAATCAGCCGTGCTCAACCTCACCGAAATTGCGCCAGTGAAGCTTTTGAGTTATGCAGCAGAGAAGATTGAGAGCACTCGGGTGGGTCCGGCTGTCCCAACGATTGATCTTGTTTTGCAGAACGAGAGCGTTTTCTGAAGGATTTTTTGATCGAATTCAATGCTGAGGATTCAAGGTAAGGGTGTGGATGGGTGGTGTTTTTATATATTTTTTATAAAAAAATTAAAAGAAATATTCGTGTTTCTTGAACATTAATAAATATTCTCTAAATAAAAAAAAAAACAAAACAATACAATAAAACTAAACATGTGTTGCATGCGTTACTTTGTACAAGTTTTTACATAATCGATGCAAACCACTTATTTTTAGAAGATAAAGTATATTGTAGCACGATATTAACAGGATTTGATATAACATGCAGATAACAACATTATTTATTTCTATAAGCAAATGCATTATATATATATATATTAAATATTAATGACAATTATAATAGTTATCAAAACCAATCATGAACTCTAAGGCCTGATTTACTTTGTATTAATTATAGAATAAATGGACGATAGATTGAATTGAAATTAAAATGTATAATATAAAGATTTGAAATTAGTTGTAGTTACTTTACTTAGACGGCTATATAATCATGTTTCTACTTTGTTATATACCAATAGCGTAAATATCAAATATCCTAATTATTGATCTGATTTAACTCTAAATGTGGGAGTAACTCAGGGTAGGAGGCTAAATATTTGACATGCTAAAATTTAGACAACATAGAAATTTCAGGTCGGACACTCCACCCATATAACTTGGTGGGTTGAGTTATTCAACCCAAAGTGTAATCAAATCGAAACTTCTTTGTAAGACTAAATATCTATAATATTAAGTAAACACTTATTTTTTCTAAATTATACTCCATTATGAATACTTAACACGACTTTATTTGTCAGCATTAATCCATGATGATACAATCATTACAATTATAATTTATCTCAAGTTATTGTTGGTTGTAAATTAAAATTAGCGCACATCGTACCATGTACTAGGAGGGAAGAACTGAAGCCTAATCTATTGGACTCGAGATCAAATTGTAACAAGTTATCGTCCATTTGATGCCCTCCAATCACGATCGACGATCTTGGGTTAGGCCCACCATCAAAAATCCTAAACAGTAGACATCCACACCATCACGAAAGATTCTGACCATTGAATTCCACCCAAATATTCTCCAAATCACATCATCATCTTGCAGCACGAAATCCACGGTAGGAACTGCGGGTCCTACGCCCGTAGTCATAACCTCATCCGCATTGTAGCAAACCTTGAATGGCTTTACAGGTTGCGTTACCGTGAGATTGAGCGCAACTGATTCGTTGACAAACGCCTCAGTCAATGCCCTGTAAATTGCAGAGTGAAGCGAGGTGTATGGAGTTACCGTGCTCAACTTGGTCCCACCAAATCCATTCTCATCAATGCTCAGAAGCGTCTGATTAAACTCCACGGCTTTCCCATTGACTTTTACGGCAGTCAAACCAATAAAATACTCGTTCGAGGGGTTGGAGTAATTTATTACCGTGCTCCCACTCCCAGTTGGATTCGACAGGAGTGGGGTGTAATTAAGGTGTTTCGAGAGGTCAATTTCGGGCAAAAAGTAATATGGCCCACCTGAACCGAAAAACGCCACCCCAGGAGCCGAGGGTGAACCGGACAAGCAAAGCGCAAACACCAAGTTCTCAGAGGAAAAACTGCTAACTTGTGCTGGGACTGACAAATTAGACCGGCCCAGACCGGCTAAACCGGCAGCACCCTTAACAAGGCCTTTGAGTAAAGACCTTTTACCACATGCAAACACGAACCGGGGAATCACACCAAGTTGACCCGGATTCCTGCCATCAGTTACGGGCATAGAGAGCGAGTCACTGGAACAAACCGGACCCCGAGAAGCAGACCTAGCTTTGCATGAAGGGGAACTGAAGGAGCTGTAATGGCTGTGACTACAGTAGACTAAAGTACTGAAGGAAGCGCTGAGGTCAAGAAGTAAATTTGCGGGCTGTGGAGGGGCTTTTAGGTAAATTCTCAGCATGTACCTTTTACTGGGCAAGTCTGTCGTAATGGGTGCTAAGAAGGCTAGAAATGCAGCTCCAAAGAAGAGAGAAAGGAGACAGAAGAGGACGAAAGTCGACATTTCTCGAATGTTATTGCAGAAGAGAGTTTGCATGAGGATAGATATTAATAGCATGGAGCATGCATGCAATAAATGAAGACACGTGGATCATCGACGCGTCAACAAAGTATAAGTCGGTGTAATTAATGGGCTAGCAGATCGAATTTTCTATTACAAAGTCTATTTCATTCTACATCATTCAACGTACACACGTTATGTATACATAATGTCATTTTTATACACGTAAGGTTTATAAATAGAAGATAAATGAGGAGAGAGTATCCGAGTGAGGTAAGCGTGTGATAAGAGGACGAAGGCGTGAGTTTGGAGTCTTGTTGGCTTCCGGGGAATCGCAACCTCGGACGTTAGGACGACGATGATCGGATGAGCCCCAGGTTGGTGCGGCTACAATTGGTCCATCAGGTTCTGCCAAATCTGTTGGCATCATTGGTTTTGGAAGTACATCCTTGAATTTGGGCTTTTCTTCTTGCACGAACTAAGGATGGCAGAAGCCATGCACTTCTCCCACCACAAACATATCAAGAATGTTAAAAAAATAGGATTCTTCCCTTAAATTATATATGATGTCGGATTTACATAGTATCATGTGTTGAAACAAACACCTAGCTAGGTTAAGGAATATATTAGGTAAGCCTAAGAAATAGGCCCTCAATGGCTATATGATCAGTGTGTTTGGTCCGACCGAAAAAGCTCGAGTAGGAAGTGAATCATACTTTGTAGTTGAATTTTATTATAGTGGTTCGTTTTTTTTGGCTGTTATGTCATTATGACCTTGACGTGAGCTTTGTTAATTTAATGGGAATCGTGTGGTCCGGATTAATTATTGATTTATTTGATCAGCCCGACTCAAATAAATATGTAAGCGAATGTAAGCGAATGGGATTTATATGTTTCAAATTAACTAGGATTTAAGGGATAATTACATCTATTACACCCTCTCTCTCCAGATCCATAGTCTATTTACACATATTATTCATATTTTTAAAAAAATTATACATACATCTACAAAAAACGTAAAAAATACTACACAAACTAGTTTTATTTTTTGTCTGGCATGGGTGATTTTTATTATGCAACAAATATGAATAGTTTGTATAAATAAATCGTAGATAAGGGATATAAATATTCAAATAAAAATGAACACGCTTACGTAATTATTCTTGATGTTTTATTTTTATTGTTTATTGGGCCATAAATCAATATTTCTTTTTTAAATAATGGGACTTGGTTAAATTTAAGGCGTTGATATCTTAGGATTGGGACGGGCAGCCCATTAAGGAGTATTAGTGAGAAGGCCCACATGGAGGCCCAAAAATCTTCAGGAGCGAAAGTACGACGGCGTTTTGGTCGTCGGTAATTTAGTAATTGGTCGCTACTAATTAGCGCTCGAAGCCTAAAGGCTAAAACCCTCTCCTCCTTCAGAAGGCTCTCTCGCGTTGGTTTGTTGTTGCTTGTACAAAACCCTAGCTCTCCCTCGTCTGGCCCTCGCTCGCCACAATGAAGCTCGTCAGGTTTGTCTTCTCTTCACTATGTTATTTGGTTCTGCTTGATTTGTATTTTAATATGTTTTGATGTGCCTTTTGATATTTTACTTTGATCAGGTTTTTGATGAAATTGAACAATGAGACTGTGTCGATTGAGCTCAAGAACGGCACCGTTGTACACGGCACCATTACAGGTTCTTCTCTTCCTTTGACCTCGATTGTCGATTATTGTATCTTTCGGGGAATTTTATGTGTGATTTTGAATTTTTTAATTGTCGTTATCGGCATTTAGATGTGGAGATGGAGAGGAGAGGAAATGTTTGTGCACTGCGGTTGTTACAATTGAATATAGCAAGGGCAGTATATTTTAATTGGAGCAAATAAAAACTTTGATAATTCAGTATTTCCTTCAAGTTCAGTTGGAACTATGGTCGGGGAAATGGAGAGAAGAGGAAATGGTTGTGCACTGTGGTGGTTGTTACAAATGAAGATAGCAAGGGCAGTATTTTTAATTGGAGCAAATCAATAAAATTGATGATTTGAGTATTTCTCAAGTCCAGTTGGAACTATGGTTGCGGCGAATTCCTGCTTCATTGTGAGATCTTTGGTTGGTTTGAGCTTAAGGCTGTTGGATTGTATCTTCGTTGTGTCTTCGACTGTCCATGTTGATTAATGAATTCTGAAAGCTAGACGAATATTTGTTCTGATTATGATTATGCTTTCAGACAATATAAATATTGCTAGTTTCTATTCTTATCTCAGTACTAATGCACCTCCATATTTTGCTGTATGCAATGTTTCCTGTTGGACTAGGATTTTTCTAGTAAGATGAGCGCGGTTCACATGGAAATTTCATTGTTGATCATAGCGAGATCAAACATAGTTTTAATGACATTATTGGAGACATGACAAAACTGGTCTTCCAGCCTATAGCAATTGGCTTATCTGGTTAAAATATTGTAGACATCTATTGCAGTCTGATTTTATTTCTGGTCCTTTTTATAGGTGTTGATATAAGCATGAACACACATTTGAAGACTGTAAAGCTTATCTTGAAGGGAAAGAATCCAGACTATGGATCATCTGAGTGTAAGGGGTAATAATATTCGTTATTACATCCTCCCTGACAGCTTAAATCTTGAGACATTGCTGGTGGAAGAGACACCTAGAGTCAAGCCCAAGAAGCCAACTGCAGGTATGACCATAATTGTTTCTAGATTTGTTTACGATTCACGTTGATGTTCACCTTCACTGGTGTCTGATGTTCTATTATCTACCTGTTCAGGGAGACCACTGGGGCGTGGCAGGGGCCGTGGTCGTGGGCGTGGACGTGGTAGAGGCCGCTAGATTTTGCTGCAATCATATCAATTTTTGTAGCATTTTGTCATGTAAACATCTGTATTGAAGAATTGCATGTTCCTAGCTAGCAGTACGGGTACCTGAGTATTGATCCGTGCAATGTTTACAGGTAAAGATCATTGGAAGTTTAGTAACATTTTGTGAGGTTCAGCTCAATTCACGCAGTCTAGTTTGTACTTTTGCATGTCTTGTGGGTTCAATATATGATGATCTTATCACCATCTACATGCCATATCAACCTTAGAGGCGAACTTTTTCCTTTAAAAGACACATCTTCTGATGACTCTAGTATGGCTGTTGAAGCCTCATCATAATAGACAGCCAAGTTTAATTTTCCCTCGATGCCCCACAGAAAATGTTGCATTTTGCCTAATAACTGCAGTGCTTGGTGAATTTCAGCATGCTGCTTTTCCAACTTCATACCTGAAAAGTTCTAATTATGATACAAGGGAGCAATATCTATAAAAGTTCTATTAAATATACTTCCTTGCGGTATTCTGGTTGGCACAACATGTGTAGCAAACATGTAAAGTTGCTTTGACATGAAATAAGGATTTGGTAATGTGGCTCCATCATAGAGTCATATCCATGTTTTGTCACGGATGAGCAGTCTAGTCATTCTCTGTGGTGTATTTGCTTATCTCGAATTGAAGATAGTGTAGGCAGGTCATTAATGAGGGCTCTTTGTGCTTTGGATAAGGTTTATTTCTCTATATGATTTTCTGCAGAATTTTTAGCCTTCTTTCCTTTTCTTTTTAATATCCCAAAAAATAATTAATAAGAAGTTGCTTGTATTATTGACTTGAAATTTACATCGAATTTCACGAAATCATGCTCCCCAGAAGAAGATATATGGGGCGAAGCAATTTATGCAACTCATTTTTCCACACAGCAGCAAAACCTGAGTAATTTAAATAGAACTTCAATTAGGTATTTTCAATATATTGAAATTGTACAAAACGATGAAAGTAAAGACAACATATTCAAAATAACTATTGTTTTACAAAATACTACATCAATTTAATTAATATATTAAAAATAATAAATAATAAATTTTAGGGATAATTACACTCCCCTTTCTTAGGTTTGGTATAATTACACGTAGATCTAATATTATTGAGGTTTGCTTCATCTAACAAATAAGTCATTTTGTTAGTCAAAATTCACCAAATTAATTTATATTAACAAAAAAATCAGAAAAAAAATCTATATTAATCCTTATTTGACTTATTATTGTTTTATTGCAGGTCAAATAAATATTTTTATAATCAAATTGCCCTTCAGTAATAAGTCAATCAATGGTTCATATATATTTATTTCTAATTTATTTTGTTAATATCAGTCAATTTAGTGAATTTTGACCGACAAGAGACTTATTTGTTAGATATAGACAAACTTTAAGGATGCTGGGTAATTTCTCAAACCATAAAGGATTTACGTGTAATTACATCAAATCTTAAAAATAAAAAGTATAATTATCTCTAAATTATAATAATTCTTATTTAATCAATATATCAATATAATTATTACACATCAGATAAAAATAAATATCACGTGTAGGGTGCATAGTAACCCATTTTAATTTCCTTTTCTTCTAGTTTTAGTGTTCTTTTCAAATTTCACTAAAGTTTATTATCTCCGGATATACGATTAAATCGTCATCGTAAAAATCGTCTGTGGGCTCCACCAGATTTTCATCTAGAAGCCTTACGTGTCGAGATAAGAGTCCATCGTTTCAAAAGCCAAAATTTTTATTTTGACAGTTCGCACGGGAAGGGCGAGAGCTCTGCAATTATCCGAACAATTAATTCGAGCCCCGACAAAGCAAAAGATCTTTCGCACAAAACATTATATCGATATTTATAGAGTGACCCTCTTCCTCTCCAATTTCTGTGCATCGCCTTTCTCCAATTCTCTTATATATCTTGTTATAAGTCAGTGGCAAAGGGCATAGAGGGGTCACGCCTTGAATCTGTTTCTTCCATTCTGTGAGGTATTTTTCGTTTTCTTTGACCCACATTTCTGGGTTTTGCTTATTTTCTCTAATATTTGTGTGTTTATGCATTTCTTGTTTATGGGTTTTGTTGTATGCTTGGTTATTGACTGTAGCGATAAGTTTCTGCTTCCCGGCATTTTGCAAATTTAGTTGTATACATGTATCGATTTTGTGTGTGAGAAGAGTGTTTTGCCAGCTGAGTGAAATTCCTGGTCGATTTTGGTGCTTCTTGGGTTTGTTTGTTGGTTTTTCTACTCTGGCAATGTGCAGATATGTAGTGTGTTATTTTGCAGAAAAAGAGAAGGAAGTATGAACAGAGATATGATGTGGCTATCTTAATTGCCTAGCTATTCCAATTGGCAAGATTTTGTTCTGGTAGATGGCTAGCTTTATGGTGGAATAGTGAAATTACTTTTTCTAGAATATGGAACTAAATCATAAATCAATCATGTGTACTGTATTTAGCAAAATTAGTTTCAGTCCCTGCCCGAAATACGGCTCTAGGTGAAGCCATAGATTAAGGCATTGCAGCAGAGAAATTCACAAAATTTTGCTGCTCATTTCATACCCTGTTTGTGGGTATATCATTCAAAATTAGTTCGTAATTTTAGTTGTTGGTGCGCTCTTCTCTTCTTGGTATCTGAAGTATCCATGTGTTCTGATTGTTACTCCCTGTGGAGCGCAGAAGAGAGATTTAACTCACTAAGTCTATATCTTGCAAAAACCGTAGTAAGCTTAACATATATGGGAGAGGAATGGACCATTCTTGCTTGGTCAATTTCACAAAAAGTTTTACTCTTTCTGGTGACCTTCACTGTTTGAAGCCTACAGATAATGTTTTCCCCTTCCTTACATCAGTCATATGATTTTATGATCAAGTATCTGTTACTTAATATGCCTCCTTCATTTCATAATTGAACCTAGGTATTCACTGTGCAGAATTACTAAAAGCAGCTTTTCTTTGTCCTGGATAATCGATTTCTTTTCGGTTATTAACATAAACATGAGGCTTCTGGGCAAAATCCCCCCAACACACTCTTTTTGGATCTTCTGGACGTTGTAATTGATAATTAGTTTAACCTTATTTAGATTATAACCTATAGGGATCTGAACATGACTTGCTTTAGCATATGTCACCAATGACCAAGCAAAGTGCATGTAGATCCGCCTGTTGTTGAGTTGGCAATCATCAATAGGTTATACATTATGACCTATGAGCTCTTTATCTGTTGGAATATTGATGTGCATAGGAATCTGAGAATGCGCCGGGTCTGAATAGATCATGTGCTGTTGTTAAATATTTCTCCCAGGGAACAATTTTATCACACTTTGTGATGATTGCTGTAATATGTTAACTGAATTAAGTTGATGAATTTGGTATCAAACATTGGTTAGCGGGCTATGGTTAGTGTAGCTACCAATAGACCTGAAGCAAGGAATGGTTGCATTTTGTCCTTTTAAGACATATTGTAGTAGAGATTGTAACTAGTTGAACATGGCTGTAGGAGAACTTTTGATGCTAAAGCATTGAGTTCATCTTTTAGAACTTTTAATTGTTTCACTTCCTTCATGACGTAAAGATGTTGAACAGAGGTTCTATTTTTTCCTCTTTATGTGTGTTGATAGCAAGCTTAACTAAGTGTTTTTAGAAAATAGTGATGTATTCATATATACTAAACTCAGAAGAGGTCAATATGAGAGTAAACATAGTACTTGTCAGTATTTGAATATATAACTAGGGAAAATTGGAGAAAGGTGGCAGAGTTACCTTGCTAGCCGTCCATATGTATAACCTGGCTTGGTTGTCTGATCATTAAATAAAAGCTTGATGTGGCTATGGGGTTCTCAAAGAGGGACAGAGACGGGAATTTTCATGGATTACCAACTTAAATAATAGAAAAAATTAGTGTTGAACTGTTGATTGAGGATTTGATACTATTGAAGATGTAACATGTAAAATTCATAGCTTCAAGTATTGTGTTCTCCACTTTCATCTCAGGCTCTTTTCTCCCTGAATAAATTACTTTCTTCTTTCAGATGGTAAGAGGACTTTAACAATGTCAGTCTCATCAGTTGAAAGTATGGCGTCTCTAAGCAGTGATCTTTGCTATGATATACTTAAGCGTCTGGATGGTGCTACTTTGGCCAGTGCTGCATGTACTTGTGCAGCATTCTGTTCTATTTCAAGAGAAGAGAGGTTGTGGGAAAATGTGTGTTGTTCTATGTGGCCATCAACTAATAGGGATGATGTCAAAAACTTGATCTCTTCATTAGGTGGGTTCAAAAAATTTTACGCTGATTGCTTTCCGCTCATAGTAAATAAGGAGGTTCCTGAATTTCACTGGAAAGACTATTATGAATATCCTCAAGAATGGACTGAAGCTGAATATTACGGCGATGAGGATGAAGCCGAAAGTATTTCACCATCAGATTTTGTGTCTATTGTGGATATCAGATATAAAGATAAAACAATCTGTTCAAGAGTCCTCTGGGGTATTCCTAATGCAAATGGCTTCAACGGTTGGTTTTACAATTGCCCTTTTCGGGTTGATCTTCTTGCATATTCGGCTATCAATGACGACCAAGCAGATGAAGTTACGGTTTCTCTGTCTGATGGCCTGCCTCCAATTTGGTCCATGGAACGAAGAGGAAAGATGGAAAGGTCTGGCAAGAGCTGCGCGATGGCATCAGGCTTAGCTGGATTCTTGTTAACAAAAAAACAAAGAAAGCTGCTAATCTTTCCAGTTGGAGCCCTATTGGAGGACAAAGACATTGGCCCGGAGAACGACTTCTTGTTACGTTTTGGTTCTGTTCTTCCCGCCAAAGATATTCTTCCATGTCAAGTGGTGGAGTGCATTCTTATCATGAAGTTCAGAGTGGCTCGTATCGAGGATGAAGACACCCATACTACTCTCAAGTTGACGGAACTGAGCATGCAACTGGGAGACATGGAAGGTTCTCATGTTAACGGTAGAAACAGTCTGCTCGTTCTGAGAGAAGCACTTAGCTGTCCAAGAAGCAAGAATTATAGTGAGGCCTCGAGTCGTGCCAACTGTACTCAAAAGTTCAGAGCGAGCTCAAGGAGGAGAAGATGAGATACGAGAACAGGTTAGATACACTCTGGATTCTAGGAAGTATTGCAGCTTGCGTGACTTTTTGTCTGTACTGTCTGTGAAACGGAAGTTTGCTCATTATAAGTTGTCTGTCACTCAGTTTTGTTTGCACATATAGTAGAATTGTAGCTGAATTTCCTAAGTATGCCGTGATAATTTTGCTTTACTTGTGTCTAAAAGAAATGATGTACACCGTTGCGAACCACTCTTTATTGTTAAGAGTAAAATAGATGTCGATATAAAGGTTCGACATCTTTATGTGTATGCTACTTCCCTGAATCCCCCTGAATCTAAGATACTCCTGTTTGTGATTTGTGATTGTTAAAAATAGAGCAATTGTTCACTTGTAATATTAATGTCGTCGCCATCATCATCATCATCATCATCCGAAGGCTTTATTACAAGTTTCAGCTTTCAGTTTCAGACTAATGCTAGTCTTAGTGCATGGATTCTGGGATTAGATCATTACAATCATGTCTGCACTTTGGTGGGAAGTGGAATCCTTTACACATTTTGATGTTACATGATTTGGTTGGTGGAATAGCAAAATATGGTGTTGTCCAATACATTTGTCTCCACAAAGTCAAAAATCTCTGCCTTGGGAGCCTAGCTACCACTGGGTGTGGGGTGTGGGTGTGTGTGTGTGTGTGTGTGTGAAAGAGAGAGAGAGATGTTTATAAAATAGAATTCGGATCCCCACTTATGAGCCAAGTTGAATGAATTTGGACTCGATGGAAGTTTACTATAATTACATATATTCTCTTTTTATTTAAAAATTAAATAATTTTTAAAATTAATTATTATTTAATAAATATTCTCTCGTTACAATTTACATATATGTCAGATAATTTTAATTTTAGAAGGGTATTACGATTTTTCAAATAACAAAATATATTTATAATTATCATAAATTTTTGAGAGGCGGTTGTAATTTATCTAAATTAAAATCAGTGGATCTAATAATACTTGTATTCCCTTGTTGGTGTTTTCTTCTTAGGGATCAATCAAGTAATTATGACTGGACCATCTTGGAATTAATCAAAGATTAGGAGGGGTCTATCTCGATTTTTCTAAAGATGTAAAGCATGTGGTCCTTGGCCTCTTTCTGGTCACTTTCGACTCAAATTGAATTTCATTTCTCTCTAATGCGAAATTTATTTGTTATTATCAACTAATAATTAACATTCAGTATAAAAAAAAATAAAGAATTATTTAAACATGTGTTTACCCGAGTTCTAAAACTTTTCGAGCGATTAAAGTTATTTAAGTTTGATTTAATATGCTATAAACCAAATGGATAGTTACATTTATAACTTTCTAATATATAGTTTGTTCACACAAATTAATTTTGTTTTTTTTTTGCATAATTACAAAATCATTCATCACAAAATATAGGGATAATTTGTATACTGATATTGATGTTTTTGATAATGTATTTGTAATTTCCTAAAAAAGTCAAAATAATTTATATAAATGATATTAATATTTTTGATGTTGTATATAATTGTCCCTCAAACAGATCAAACTCGACAACCTCTCAAGGCATCAATAATCCAAAGAATGGAATATTTTTGACCAAATCTTACATGGAATTATCTTTCCGTTCATTGCATGAGGCTCTACCACGGAACAATGCCCCACAACTTCCCTGGATTCTCTCCTACTTCCGTCCCCACATTTCTTGGAGTTAAAATCTGTGTTTCAACTAGTTCTCTTTCAGAATTCGATTCCCACTCCTCGATAAAAGGACAATCAGTCCGTTGCAATTGGTCGGAAGGTTTACCACTCAGACACCCAAGAATCAAGAAAAGATTTACCGCGCTCGAAGATCCAACATTCACATATTCCTAGCAGTCCTTGGTTGCTTTTTCACCTTCTTAGCGGTGAGCCCATGAGAATTTCGGCATGAATAATGGAAAATAGACAATAAGGTTCTGCCCAAGACCGGTTTGCAATGAATGTTTGTCTTTGTGAAGGACCCCACCACCTCCAATTCTAACTCTGTCCTATCTTCTCTCTCTGCTTTTCTTTCACCTTTTCTCTATCTAATGCGCCACTCTTGCTCTATTGTCTCATGTAAAGCTGAGAGTCCCGTTTATTAATTAAATAAAGCATTCCATTTTGAGTACAGTTGGTCCACATTCACTTGTTCCATTCTTGCCTTCTCTCCCATCATCATTAATCATCGTCTTCTTGTTTTCTTGCGGAAAGAAAAGGAAAAAAAAAAAAAAAGGAACAAAACATATACTGAACCCTTTGGAAATTTGAAGTGGTTTCTGTACTGTACAGTCAGAAACCCCTTTTCCAGGCAGGAGAGATGAGTGAGAACAACAACAATATATCTTCAAAAGGCTGTACCAAAATGACCCACTTGGATTTTCTCAAGAAATTTAAGTTCTCGAAGCCTAATGAGGCTACTCCTGCTGTTCTTGGATGCTTCTTCTTCAGTCTCTGCTTAATCTTTTGCCTCTTTTTGTTGGATTACAGAATTGTCCATGGTTTGAATTGGCAGTCCTTGGTAATCACTGGGGGGTTTAAGTCCAATGTTTCTTCACGTGGGCAGCCATTGTTAGTCACTGGATTTAAGTCCAATGATTCTTCACGTGAGCAGTCAGTGTTAATCAGTGGATTTAAGTCGAATGTTACTTCACGTGAGCAGTCACTGTTATTTACTGGGGTTAAGGCAAATGCTTCTTTGCTGGAATCCAAAAAGTTGGGATTTCTTGAAGTAGGTGAGGGAGGCTGTGATATATTTCAAGGGAATTGGGTATGGGATGAGAGCTATCCGATTTACCAATCACAAGATTGTATGTTCTTGGATGTGGGCTTTCGGTGTACTGAGAATGGTAGAGGTGATAATTTCTATACCAAGTGGCGCTGGCAACCTAAAGACTGCAATTTGCCCAGGTTTCTGTTAGATCATATTCTCTTGTGTAATTTGGTTTTGTGTGTGTGTAAGTTCTTGTAATACTTTCGTCTGTTTACTTGGTAATAATCAGTATATAGAATGTTTTTATTTTCTGTACTGCTGCTTAAGTTGCTTGTAATAGAGGAAATTCATTGGCTTGCTCATTATCCGATGTTTGGTTGATGTGCAAAGAACAGATTTCATTTGTGAAACAATGCAAATGTCCTGAAATTTTAGCAGAAGGAAATTCGGTATTGTAGTGGTGGTCTAGTTGATGCGAAATGGTGGTTTTCTTTACTATGATGGTTGGTAGCGGTGTCGTGGCCGTTAAGTTTGAGGGCCATGCAGACCTATGGAAATAGCAGTTAATTATATGTTCTATCACGAGTTCACTCTTTCTGTTGTTTGAGTTGGGGTGTGGTAAGCATCTAGTTGCAGTAGCCTCTTGTTTAGTCAAGTGAATAGAATGACTTGTCATATTCTTGGTTTTTTCCGCGAGTTCATCTATTCATATCAAGAAAGCAACACTGCAATACCAGCACTCATTTGCTAATTCTTCTGTGGAGCAGATTTGATGCAAGAGTTATGCTGGAAAAACTGCGAGGCAAACGGCTGGTGTTTGTGGGAGATTCTGTCGGAAGAAACCAATGGGAGTCGCTTCTTTGTATGCTATCTTCTGCTGTTCCTGACAAAACTTCAATATATGAAGTTAATGGGAGCCCGATCACAAAGCACAAAGGCTCTTTAGTTTTTAAATTCAGGGATTTTAACTGCACTGTTGAGTATTACAGAGCTCCATTTCTAGTTCTGCAGAGCCGAGCGCCTAATGGGGCACCTGAAAATGTGAAATTGACATTGAAGCTGGATCAAATGGATTGGAGCTCCGTGCACTGGAAGGGTGCAGATTTGTTGATTTTCAACACAGGGCACTGGTGGAATTATCAGAAGACCATTAGAGGGTTAGTTTCATTCTCCCAATTACTGTTTGGATTTATTTTGCCCTTGGATCTTATTTTTGTACTCTATCGAAGGACTAGCAAAATTCTTTCCGTGCAAAGTTAGCTTTGACAGATTAATTAGAAAGCAACATTGAAGAGGGGACATGATGCATAAATTAATCGAAACTCCTGATATTTTACTATATTTTTCCTTGATCCATGAATTAAGTGTAAATTCACAAATTTTGCCATCTTTTTCCTTTTTTCACAACAATGAAAGCCCTTCTGATACGATCAAGAATAAGCTTCTTCCTTCCATTTCCGTGCTTTGCTTGATAGTTTGACATTTTGCTGTTGTCGAATATTATTTGCCTATAAGATCAATACACAGAAACCACAATCAAATCTGTAAAATCTTGCTGGTGCTTCAGGGGGTGTTATTTCCAAGAAAGGGCTCAGATCAAGACGGAGATGACTGTAGAACATGCCCTGCAAAGGTCCATTAAGACTTTGACGGACTGGATAAGTCAGGAAGTAAATTTGTCAAAGACTCATTTGATCTTCCGAGGCTATGCTCCAGTACATTTCAGGTATCTCTTGATGTGCTCATCCTCCATTACCTGCCGATCAGCTTCAGATTCAAAAATTGACTTGGACACAATTGTCTCTTTCCATTATTCTACTTCCATCCGTAAAACTTCATCTCCATATTCTTGTTATAATAATGTCTGTTTTACAGAGGTGGGGACTGGAGGACTGGTGGTAGCTGTCACCGGGAGACAAAACCCAACTTGAGTCCAACACCCCTGTCTTCATATATTGAATACAACATTGTTGTTAATGGCTTATCAGAACATCTCCGAGTGGGTAATATAGAATTCTTGAATGTGACTAGCATGACATCTCAGAGAAAAGATGGTCACTCTTCCTTGTACTACTTAGAGCCTGGAGTTGGACCGGCTCCCGTCCACCGCCAAGACTGCAGCCATTGGTGCCTCCCTGGTGTCCCTGATTCTTGGAACGAACTACTCTATGCACTATTTCTCAAATGGGAGCTTTCTCATAGACGTGTTTGACAAAAATCTTCGTGTTACCATTGAGGAAGTCACCTTGTGTGATTCAGGGCATAATTGTTGGACACTCTCTCTGAGATTCTAAAGCAACATTAATGGTAACGAGTAACTGCAGCTGCTTCAAGGAAATGCCTGCGTATGGGATCCATCAGCAGACGAATGCTGCAGCTCGAGTTCCAGTGATTCATAATATACATAACATTTCAACTAAGGAAACAGGAGATTCTACCATTTTGATTACTTGAAACGTAATACGACTGACTAGCGATCGAGGGTTGTGTCCTCAACTCCACAGTTGCAGAGGAGTCCGGACTTTTGTAAATATCAACAGAGGAACTCAATAGGCATGCTCCTTTGGGAAAATGAGAGCCGAGGAGTTCTTATTGTTGGATGCTTGGATGATAACCAATTTGATAGCCAGAAATACACGCATGTGAAGATAAATTTTTGCTTTTCTTGCATTTTTTGCGGCTGACAAGCATTTTGACTAGTATATACAAAAGAAGGTTGTGCTTGAACAAGATGATTTTTGCCTGAAAATGGGGGTCGTCTACGCTGTCTTTCCGACGCTGATTTTCGGTGATTATCTTAGCAATTCCTCGGAACAGATATGGTCTCTCTCTCACTCTGTCTCCGCCTTTGGATCAAAGAATTTCCATTGAACCTGGACCTCTCCGCAAGCACAGATAATTGATTCTCGCCAAGATTCTGTACATAACATTTTCTCTTTCTTTCTTTCTTGATTCCTTTTGATGAATATTTTTCTTCATAACACAAAAAAACAAAACCCGGATTACGATTTCATAAACAATAAAAGAAGAAATTGGGAGCTTTTTATCAATACAAGGATGGCTTTGCTGGATACAATCATATCTATGGTACATATTTCGGCACGTGCCGAGCGGAGCTCTGGCAGGCTGCAACGATGAATCTTACAGATTAATCGTCAAAAGGGTATTGCTCATATCTAATGGAGCACGGAGCGCCCCCCAATCCGTTCGTGGCAGCTGCTTAGAACGGAGGTTCTGGCAAAGGCAGGCGGCGCAGTCCGAACTCGTCAGAGTCTGGTTGCAAGCGGCGTGCCCGTAGGCAAATGCATTTGGGTAGGGAGAAATGTTGCGGAAATCATAACCTTGGCGAGCCGGAGTAACACCCTCCAATTCAGCAAGAACATAGGCTAAGCTGATCGTAAAAGGGTCGCCTTCTGTGTACGTCCCGATATTGCACTGCACAATTTTCACGGTGGTATTTGGCTTACACCTCGTGACATGGCAGAGTGAGAGCAACAGCAGAATTGACGATAATAAGGTAAAATGTTGGGCGATCGACTTTGGGAGAAGACCCATTTTGGTTACCTGTTTTTCTTTCTCTTCTTTCTTATTGTGATGGAACGGGCAATACATGTTTGTATAAATGTCTGAATGAGGTCATTGGATGCTCCACCATTCTTGACTCTGTTCATTTGTTTGGTACTGCCGGACATGTTTGTCTGTATTCTAACTTCCAAGTATGGGAATTGGAATCCAAGGTATTGGGCCGGGTTGCCGGCTGCCACGCTACGCCCAAGATTTGATTATTTATGTCAATTGGTTTGACCTGAATCTCATGTGGGTTTTGGGTTCCAATCTAACTAAATTACATTTGCCTTGCATGTCATGTAAACTTCAAGAAAAATGATTCATAACAAATCAAATATCTGTAAATTTGTTACGGGTTATTTGATTTGATTCAATCAAATTTAAATCGTAATTTTTCTTCTGATACGAAACTCTTGTATTACCTTGAGGAAGGTTGTTGTCGCTCTTACTCTACTTTTTAACAACTACGATGAAAACATAATAATAATTATTGAATAGTCAGCTCGGATAGCTCAATTAGCTTAGAAGAAGAGTTATTAGTAAATAAAGGCTTTCTCACCCTCTGTCTTGGGCCCTACGACTAGGAACTCCCTCACGCCCAAGCTTCCCCCACCCGCTCGCTTATGCCTGCCAACTTGGCAATCAGTCGTTGTCGAATTCTCCCTTCTAGCCTCTCCGAGCTATTACTTCTTAGTCAGCTTCCAAGGTATTTTATAGATTTCTCTTGTTTACTATTGAAATTACATAAAACCTCCATCTTAAGTTATACACGTCTTACAAATCTTATCACTAATACACCACAGTCGAATTTGTATGATGTTAAAAAATTAATTCCTCAAGTATTTACAATCCGGAATCGTCATCCTATACATCAATCTTCGTAGCTCTAAAATTTGCTACTTCCCCCAACTCCTCCACCTTCTTGGCTAACATCTCAACCTTCTCCACAATCTCCAACAACAGGAAATTGAAGCTGGTGATAGCAAGATTTTCATCAGTTTCAACAACTTCCATCTTGCAAGATGAGAATGGAGGGTTCATCAATCTTGATGTCACAGACTGTAATTTTGGAGTTAGGGAAACCTTGCTTGGACATAACTCCATTTTCTCAATGCTCTCCCCAAGCTCTCTCAATGCCCACCCAACCGATAACGCGAAACTTTCACAGGGTTCCTTTAGCATCTGCCTTTTCATGGCCGGTGGCTGATATATCGATCACAATTACATCATAAATTTCAATTGTAGTAATACGGTACTCAGCATATCATTAATAATCACCAGCAGTGGAGTGGATGAACAATTGAGTAGTGTGATGTACCTGTTTTGGGGAGTGAAGGCATGCTTTCAGAGAAAGAAGAGTGGCTGCAAGTTCTGTGAGATGCTCTCCAACCACTAAGTATTGTTCCCATGGATAGTAAAATCCGAATTTCCCATGCCAAGGTTCCCATTTCGCATTATTTGCCTACCAAAATATTATTAAATTTTTAACAATTTACCCAAGAAAATCAAACAAGAGTGAGTTAATCATACAATTGAAATTATACTTTTAGTCCCATAAGATAAGAGATTTAACACTTTTAATCATCTGCTTTATGAGAATTTCAAAATGACCAAAAATTAGAAAAAATCGAAGCATTTAGTTTCATGCTTTACGAGATTTTCAAAATGATCCTAAAATCGGTAAAAACTCGACACATTTAGTCACATGAATCCCTTAAAATAAAAGACAAAATATGTCGAGTTTTTCTGAATTTTGTGACAATTTTGAAAATTTCGTAAAGTCGAGAACTAAAGGTTTTGAACATTTAATTTTAGGGTACTAAAAAAATGCAATTTTACCTAATTGTATATTAGGGGTAATGAAATTACCAGTAACTCATCGGTGGATTTAGAGTTCAAAACTGACTTGCAATCTTGGACACACCCCTTCCCATTTCCTGCTTCACTTTCCTTCTCGCTGCCAATTTTCAAATATTCGTCCAAACATCCTACATATCCCAATTACGAGCAAACAAACAAAACCAAAAATAAAGTTAATATGCATCAATTTTAAACTATACATAACTGAGTTTCCAAAGTAAGATTTAAAATATATCACTTTATTTTGGGAAAAAATGCAATTTATTCTCTTGTAATATTGCAAATATACAAATTATTCCTCTATGAATTTTTTTAGCAATTTACCCCCTCCCTGTGTTTTCTAAAATATATCAATTTACCCCTATGTGTTTTTTAATATAAAGCAATTTACCCCGTCTTTTTCATAGGAGGCAATTTACCCCTGTCTAGTGGGTAAATTACTTCATTTTAAAAATAATTGAGGTAAATTGCTATTTTTTTATAGAGGGGTAATTTGCCCATGTGCAATATCATAGAATGTAAATTACATTAAACCCCTTTAATTTTGGGTCGAAATGTTTTTTTTTTTTAACAAAACAAAAAATAAAAAAATTGTGGTTGGGTGCCTGATTTCTACTCACCATAAGGCGAAAGAACTTGCCTTGGATGCAATTGGCGAGTTTATCAAACTTAGAAGCTGTGGAGAAGTGAAGTTCATTACTTGCCCAAAAGGGGCAGATGAGCAGGCTGACGAACACGCTGACCGAGAACCCGATTCCGATGTTCGCTAGGCGGTCCCGTGCAGTTTCGAGCACCTTCTCCGCCCGCACGCCGGAGACCGCCACCAGGCTGAAGGTTAGGATGAAGATCATGAATCCATAGTCGTATCTTTTCTTCATTTTTGGGATCAGCCTACAATATGTTGCGACCGCGCCTACCACGTCCATCCAATTAACATATATTAATTACTATCTTTACCAACAACGTTTTATTCACTGAATATATGAGTATTATTTCATTTTATATGAATTTATTATAATTTATTTTTAAAATTATATATATAGTGATCGAACTGATGTATTATTTTTTCATTTAAATGGAAGGAAATTAAAAGAAAATCAAAGACGTACCAAAGAGAAAGAGTGAGAAAGCAATGATAATAGGCTTGCCAATCCCACCAATCTCATCCCCTAAAATTGCAGCCAAACACCCTAACACACACCCAACACTGTTCCAATTCCTCGGTTTATGCCTTTCCCTAATGTACCACCTGCCATCAATCAAATCTTGCAAGTATAATCTCATATTCTTCTTTGTCACACAGCACGCACACATATCAGTTTCATATAATTGATTCAGATTCAATCACATTTAATCATAATTAGAATTTTGAGATATAGAGATGCGTACCTGCATGGAACTCGAACACAACGACAACAGTCATGATAGCCCACATGGCATTTTCCGACTTGTTTGAACATTGAATTGATCAAATAGACGAGGGAAACAAACACCAGGGCAAGTCCAAGCTTCATGCTGTGAATCACTCTCCTCGTATCCATTCTACTTCCCATTTCCTTTATAAGACGGGGAAAGTAAGAGTAGTGCAGGCAGCAGCGGCGGGGAAATGTTTTCCCGACAGGCGCTGCCGGAGTAGTACCAATGTTGTTTCCATTAGCAACAGCAATCATAACTAACAAAGATGGAAGACAATTGTGTCTCAATTGGGACAGTCTGATGAACGACAATTCCCAGCAACCTCGATGGCTTGTTCCACTTTGAGTATATTGCCGTCTTATATATATATATATATATATATATATATATATATATAGTTTCATGAAAATAACTACTACTTACTATAGGTGAGTGGGGGGAGTGTCTTTTCCTCTTTGATGTTGCATCGTCTGTCTATCGCATTCTCATGTTACACATTGACGTTCAATATCCCATCAACTAATATCTTATACGTGTCACGAAGTCTAACTCAATTGGTGAAATTGAGAGTTTAAACCCCATCAATGTATGTTAAATATTATTGTACTTTAATAATAATTATTAAATATAGATATTGATATTGATAATTATAATCGATTTACTAAAAATAATATCATATTTGATGTACCCAACTTTTAAATTAAATTTTAAAAAATCACAATTTCAAATTACCACAGTAATATAAAGATGGGCGCCACTTTTTCTAGACAAAGAAGATGAAAATGGGGATGAATTTAATGCAGAGAGTATAGGTGTTTTGTGGTTGGTGAGTGTAGTAGTGGAAGTGGATATGGGTTTGTCCAATTTCATTAATTAGGTCTCATGGTCGCGGATATTGGATTTTCTACTCTAATTTTTGTTATATTTTTAAATAGAGGGAGTACATTGTATCATTTTTAAATTATATGGGGTGAATTGCATTTTATTTTTATTTTTTATTTTTTGAATTTTTTTGTCCATTATACCACTTATTACTGCACGATAGTGTTCAGAATGAGGTCTACTATTCAAGTTCAGACGACTTCTAGGTAACAACCATATAATAAATATGAAGAAACTTTTAGGGGGGAAAATGTAACGAAAACATTAGATTCTTGTGGAGTTTTTGTTTGAAAAAATGAATAAAGCTTGGATCCCCTGAAATCTGCTATAAGTACACACCATTAGTTCAATGGCATTAAATTTTGGAAGAATCCAACATCATTTCTCCTACAATCTTTTTTTTATATATTTGACAAAATACCCATGAAATTTAAATCTATGATATCAAACTTATTCATGTTACATCAATATTGCCTCGACCTTTAAACTAAGACATCATGGTTGATGGTCTAGTCAATTGTCAAACAACAACATCGGAGCAACATGAAATTAGGTAAAAACCAAGAATCATCTAGACTTGTAATTAGCCTTCAACTATTGGGAAAAAAAATTTTTTTAATTGGCAAAATATTTGGGGGGATAAAAAGAACTTGAGATTTTTTTTATTTATTTTTTAAATATGTCATAGGTTTATGGAAAGACGAAACGTGGAAGATGTTAATTATTTAGAAAAAATGGGTACTCAATTTAATTGCACTAATATTTAGAGTTGATGTAGTCCCCATCATCAAATAGACTCCACTAACAAATTTTGGTATTTTTCAGAAAGTGGAGAAAGTGACATATAAGTCAAGAGAGCAAATTCCAAATATGAGAATGGTCGATTTCTTTTTTTTTTTTTTCCTTAATTTATTGAAAAAAATCTAGTATTAGTGGACAAATATTTCAAAACAAAAAAGAAAATATAGGTACGATTTATTATATCATTCAATATATTTAAATTTAAAAATTAATTCGATACATTGATATTAATTCAAATTAACGAATGTATTTAAATGAAATAATTAAAGAAACAAGAAACAAACTAAATCAAATCAAATATATACCCCACAGATATGAAATTTGAACTCGCAACTTAAAATATTAAAGTGTGCTTCATGAAAATGTCTAATTAAAAGAAAGGTTGTAGACTTGTAGATGTAAGGATTCAAGAATCAAGTGAAAATCCCAAAATATTATTATTATTATTAGGAAAATTCGTATTTTTTGTCTCATATATCAAGCTCATTTTCAATTTAGTTCTATTTGTTATATTTTTTTTACATTTAGTCCCATTTATTAGACTTTTCTCACATTTAATCCCATTTGAAATTCTTAATATTAGTCCGAGTTCACTTTTTTGTCTAATTTTTAATGGAAAAATAACGTGAATTGGATGAAAAAGTGAATTTTCCATTAAAAATTAGATGAAAAAGTAACTTGAGCTAACATTGAGAATTTTTAAAATATATGGGACCATATTGAAAATGAGCCTATTAGATGGATAAAAAAATGCAATTTTTCCTTAATTTTACGTTCTCCAAATTTAATTCATTCATTAATGAACGCTATTTTAATTATCTTTTAGTAGGATGTACAATATTTTACACCATGGGGCTAAAAAAAAGTTGGTCATGATAAATCACGGTTGTTATGTGATGAGACCGTGGCTTTCTCCTTTAATTCGTCAATCGTGTATTGGGAGACAAGATCAAAAGTTTCTTAAATTATTTCAAGTTTGTATTATTATAATTAATTAGTCATCGTGGCCCCGTAACATTTATAGATAAGAATAAAATATATAAATAAATAATAATATTTTAAAATATTATCGATACAATAAAAGAATTGATATAGTGGTATTAAAATGATGTGGAGTCACTTTTGGTGTAAAAAACAAGTAACTATAATTAACTTGTAAGAATATGTAATTAGGGTTATAATTATTATTATATTTCAAAATTAGTTATTATATATATATATATATATATATATATTTATGTAGTATAGATTACAATAAAAAAAAACCCTATAAAATAATATTAATAATAATAGACAGAATACATATATTTTTTCTTAAAAAACTAAAAAGATCGAGCAATCCGTTATTTTTTTTAAAAAAAAAAAAATAACAACATGCATGATTCCCCAACGTCGAAAGTAATGAATTTTTAAAAAATTTAAGGCTCGCGTTGTCAAAATATTTTATTCTTTTTTGAGACAGATTTTATGTCTATCATTGTCTTTGGATCGGAATGAAAATATAATTAACTTTAATTACCCTAAAGTATAATTAAATTATTTGGTGTATTAAAAAGGATAACGAGATATTGGATGACTCAACATTCACTAGAGCATAATCCGTACATATTATCACTGCGATTAGCGACTCCTAATTGAAGGTTTAGTCAATAATCAAATAAATAAAGTGTACACGCTTCCAACACGGAATACTCTTTCTTTTATTTTTATTTATATTTTTTTTAAATCTCAAAAGTATTAAACAATAGAAATACATATAAAAAAAATTAAAAATAAAGGTATATTTGTCTGCATGTAATGAAAATGAAAAAAAAAAAAATGATCTAATCACTTGTTTGCCACTAGCGCTTTTGGCTAATAATCTCTTTTATGATACTCAAGTGCGTTTTTACTATTCCACACGTTATATGAGTTGAGATCATGAATCAAAATTAGTGGAGAGCCTCATATCTTCTTTTGATTTTGATGGATACCTGCTTGTTTCTTATTCATTCTTTTCAAACACACGTTCGAGAGAAAAAAATATAATAAATTAATTATAAAAGTAGATGTACATCTACATTTGTGAGACTCGAACTTGCAATATTTTAGTCATGAGGACTCAACTTCAGGAAAATTCTTGCCTAAATCTGGTTTAGTCTAACCAATTCAATCACAAAGTAAGTGTATCGCACTTGCTTTGTAATTGGTCATTTTTCCTAAACTGTACACCATGTCATGTAATTAGTTCAAGTTTGACCAAACCTGATTCGGACAAGAATTTTTCCTCAACATTAACACTCGAACAAAAACTCGATAACACTTCAAACTAACTATACACACATGTTCATGTATGTGTGTGTATATATATATATATATGGGTGTAAGTAATTATCTTGAACTAACATATTGACGTATATCCCACTAGGAAACTTCCAACCGTTGTTGATTAATTTGCGGAAAGTCATTGATGTTGGAGTCACTGTCAATTCTTTCTGATTGAATGCAGTTTCAACGCCAGATTAATTATTTTTTTTTAAATTTTTTTTTTCTATTATTAACCCGACGAGGACCGACAGGTTGATATTTATTTATAGTAGAACTGAAAAATACAATTCCGTTCTTGTTTTAATCCTTTTCGTGTGGTTGTTATTTGTCTTTGTATGTTCGGATCTAAAAATAAAAATTTGAGGGAGTCGAAAAATTATACTTTAAATATTGAATTTATAAAGTTACCATTAATGTTGGGGCAATTAAAATAATTATGGGTCAATATATAAAAAATATTATTGCAAAACTTGGGAGGACTAATAATATATTCAAAAAATTAATATTTATTAAAAATTATAAAAAAGAATTCCTTTAGTATATTTTATTTTTCAGAATTTCTGTGCCTCATCATTAACATATGATAATATATTTTAAAATTAATTATTCTTTTACACTGAGAATTAATCATTCACATATGCTATAATTCAATTTTTGTACCACAATATAAAATTAAATGCAAAATTATTTAGTACAGTAATATTAATAGTGAGTGGTACCTGCTATCCTCTATCTCTATCAATTAGGCCAAAGGCATTCCTCCTACTTTCTCAGTATCCTCCCTACCTAATTACCTCTGTAATAATTACGTAGCTCCTGATAAGGTAGATGTTACTATTTTATTTTTATTAAAAAAAGTTAAAAAAAAAAAAAAACCCAAAATATTTGAATATATATATATAAAATATTGAGGGTGTGTAAAATAAACAATCTAAAGAAAATATTGGTGCATAAAAATATTTTTAAAAAATTTAAAAATATATATGTAATTATAATTTAGTTCGACACAAAATTTAGATGATAACCTAGAAGAGGCTAACGAAATGGGTTCGCTATTAAAAAATCAATGGGGTATTTGTAATTTCTCAAATAATGAGATTATATTTATATTATATTAAATTTTATAAAAAAAATTGGTATAATTTACTCTATAAATTATTTTATTATTCATTATTATATTAATGTAGATGTTGACCTAATTATCGAGATAAGAGGATGATTTAATCAATTTAAAAAGTTTGGTTATCAAGTCAAAAAAAAAAAAGAGGGATTCGGTGGTGATGAGTAAATAATAATATTAAAATGAGGGTGATGGTGGACAGAAATTAGTGGTGAAGTGGGTGGAGGCTCCAAGGGAATGGGGTGCAACGCAGAGGTGTACGAACACACTACCATCCGTAGCACGGACTCTCAAACCCCTATATCACCTAACTCCCCCACTACCAATTTACAGTTTTGCTTTTAACTCCCACTAACTATTTTTGGACAAACATACATACCACTTCATTCCCCTAAACTTTTAACTAATTACCTCCTTTCTTTTTTTTTTTTTTTTCTTCTTTCAAATAAATCAATAATAACAAATATACCTTCAAGTTCTACCTTAAATAGATATGATTTAATTAGATAATTAAAAATTAAAATAAAAATAAGTTCGCGTCCAGTCGTTCTTGAGCTTATAAAGGAATGGAGTAAGAGCGCTAGCTACTGCTCCACAGCGGTTGAAGACATGGCTGCAAGCTAGCCTGTAAGACGAGATTTAGTTTGATCAGCGGTATTCTGACTGCAAGAAAGGCTAAAATAAGCTAGTCTATTGTTTTTAATAAGGAACTTTTGAACTAACTGAGTTAGATATTGGATGTTGGAGTCAGAATTTGAGTTGTGATTTATGAGTTATTGAGTTCCTTCTTGAGGAGCTTTATATGGACTATTTAAGCTTTTCAGGAGTTTCATAAAGTCTTCAAGAGTTATAAAACAAAGTATTGGGACTCTAATAGCTTCTGGACCGCTTATCGTATGAGACTTTACGTGTTCCTTGTATGAGGGCTTTCCTCTTACCTGATTCACCATTTGAAAAGGAGCTTGAACAATAACAAAAATTATTCATAATTTTATAATTATGGAGCAGCAATTTCACTGCTAATTTTAAAAGAGTTTGAAGAGGAGGAGTTTTGTGCATATAAAATTTGGAGAAAAGTCCCACATTGGAAATTACAAGGAAAGCATGAGTAGAGTAGTGGAGAGTCCACCTACGTAGGCACCTATATTCCTTCATGTGATTGGTGAAATTGAGCAATCTGGTGGTTAGGTTTCTGTCTGGGAAGCATCCCATTATTTTCTCGTTTTCACTTTGCCATCACTAACAATCATCACCTTCGCAACTAAGTACTCGCATTCACTCAAGCTCAAGTCTTCTAAATAAATTTAGAGATCATGTGTTCGAGTTTTATATATATGAGTATTAATTTATTTTATTCTATATAAATTATTGTAATTTATTTATCGTTATTAGACATACAGATGTATTAATAGAATTGAGGTATTGCTCGAGATGAATTATTGTCATTCTTTTATTGTTCTTAGTCCAAAAAAAAAAAAAAAAATCCCAGGTCGTCTTTGTTTTCCATAGTGGTTGTTGTTGTGAACTCATATTGAACTAATTAGTTATTCAATCTTTTATTCTTTTTGGGATCGGAAGAAGATAATATCGTGGAATATATGTATATTATGGTCAGTTGCTATAAATTAGAATATTAAATTATTATTTTAGATGTATTAAAAGTTCAAGTTGAGTATAAAAGTATTAGAGTTTCAATTATAATTATTATGTTAATAGTATAATTATATTTACGTTGAGAAAGAAAAATGAAGAGAGGAGTTTGGGCCGATCCTTTTGAAATCAAGTAGATATATCTGGGCCGTTGGCGTCTTCTAAAAATGAGTCCAACTCTGAAAAGCCCATATCAACACAAGCCCAGATGTTCAAGGACTGTAATGAAATTTAATTTTATTAAATAACTAAAAATAGGAGCAAATTTAATTTTATTATTTTGTATTACAATAAAATGTTGGTATTCTTTATAATTTTTTAACTGATTGAATCGAAGGAGAAAAATATAATTTGTTATTTAAGAAGTCGAATTTAAATAATTATGTAAATAGTCTTTAGGTTAGTCTTAGAATAAGTACTTATAATTTCTTCCTATAGTTCTTACATGCCATTTCATCCACCATCAGTCTACTTGATGACTACAACAAAATATGTTTCTAAATTCGATGCTAAATCAAGTCCAAATTCAAATCCAAATCAAAGAGTTAGGACCCATTTGCTCAACCCAAACCTCGCTGGCTCAAGCATGCTTGATAGACAACGACGATATCACACCAATCAGTCCAGTCCTATCCCTGTTTTTTTGCTGCGAGTGGTAGTTTTAGGGGGTGTCAATGTAATTGTCCCTTTATTTTACCACGATCTCATGCTTTTACTTGAGTTTCTCGTTCTCTCTTGTTGAACTGTTTATCGACTCAAGTATCGAAGTGCTAATTATTATTTTGCAGATTAGTCTTTTGATAATTTTAGAACATTCAAGAAGATCCTTCGATTCTGGTTGTGATGATGGATCCCAACACGCAAATTAACCACTACTAATGCAGCAATTTATTTGATGACTTTATGATTCAAAATCATATGTTGGTGTTTTCTAGATTTTAATAAACTCAATGTTGAAATGATGTGTTTTTCATTGTCCGTATAAATTTGAAAACAACTCTTGTGTAGATGGTACACAGTTTCTTCTAAAAATTAATCCAGACAGCAATGATACATGAAAAGTAGTTGTGTGTTTGAAATTCAGTTGGAATAAGAAGAGAAAGACGTGGAATTTGGGTGATGGGGTCGTGCATGGCCACCTAATCACGCTTTTCGCCTAAAGACCATAAATTGTGTTGGATAGATCCTTTTGTCGCGTTTTGCAATGCTCAAACACAGACTTCAATTTTACTTACATATGGAGGTCCCAGAGAAACAACTTACCTCATTTAACCACCACCAAAAACTCAGATACAACTGTTTGGATCTGTACCAACCAGTCAATAAACAACGAGCCCGCCCCCCCCCCCCCCCCCACCTCCCCAACCCCGGCCCCCCCGAGTCTTCTAATATCTTACCAAACTTCTTCATTACCGTAACCTTAATTCTCTGATATTTACCAACCCTTCTATCATCAGTCATCACTCTTTTATACTATGTACATTTCTACCAAACAAATCTCCGTCTCTCTTGATTTTTGATTTTCTTTTGCTGTGATAGATAGGAAAGAGAGTTGAGTTTTGGATCCATTTGCATTTTGATCATTCATTCACCTCGATTTTCACACTACTATTTACTGCACCGAAAAAAGGGTTTTTTTTTTTTTTTTTTTTTTTTTGTATTCTTTCTTGATATATATGTACCCTTATTTACCTTGTTAATGAATTAACTTTATACGTACAGTAGTATTTGGTGCAATATGATCGGTTGAAAGAATTAAGAAAGCAAAATCGTGTTTGAGAAAAATGAGGATGATGATGATCATGAGATCAAGGGAGTAATTGATTTTGAGCATTGAATATTGAGAAGTATGGTTGCGCCGGCGCCGGCGAAGAGTCGGCTGCAAAGCATGTTGCAGGCGGCGGTTCAGGCCGTTCACTGGACCTACAGCCTTTTCTGGCAACTCTGCCCACAACAAAGGTACGTACGTAGGTACGATGATCATGATGATCGTACCTAGGGACTTTGTGGAAACCCTAGTTTTGTAATAAGATACAGTTGTGCGTGTGTGTGAGTCATAATTAAGTGTGTGTTTGTGTTTTTAGAGTGTTAGTGTGGAGTGATGGGTACTACAATGGCGCAATAAAAACAAGAAAAACGGTGCAACCAACGGAAGTGACGACAGAGGAGGCGACGCTCCAGAGAAGCCAGCAGCTCAGAGAACTATACGACTCCCTCTCCGCCGCGCCCCCCGTGGCCGATCACCCACGCCGCCCCTCCACCGCCTTATCCCCCGAGGACTTGACCGAATCCGAGTGGTTCTACTTGATGTGTCTCTCTTTCTCTTTTCCTCCCGGTCTCGGGTAAGATCTAATTAATTCAATTCAATTCCTCTACCTACGTACATCTTTAAGCATTCATCACTTAATTAACACTATATACATAGACATATAGAATGGTGATGCCGTAGTATGATGACGATGATGATGATGATGATGATGATGATGATGATAAGTGTTAGATCACATTATAAGTCAGAAAAATTCTTGTCGAATCAGGTTTGACAGAATCAAATTAATCACACTTTTCTTGAATTGCATATAAATCACACAACAACTGTAATTAATTGAGTTAATTATATTTTATCATCCAACTATGAATGTTTTTACACTTTGGCATTTAAATTTATTTTTTTTAATCAACTTACCGTCTCATCAACTTAACAAAACTTTGCACTTTGTCATCTATAATTATTTTTCAGCCAAGTTTTTATCGAAAAAACATCACATGTCATGCAGTGTGCACATGTGATATTTAAGGGTTATGTGAAGTGATATTTTTCACATATATAGAGAGAGCATGTGACATTTTTTTCTGGCAACAAAATCAACAAAAAGATAATCATATATGGGAAAGTACAAATTTCTCAAAGTCGAGATGGTTAGTTGATAAAAAAAAAAGTCTCGATAACAAAATATAAACACGAGTATAATTCGAATGATAAAATATAAATTACTCTAATAAATTTAAATTGAATTGAAATGGATTGAAGTTAGAAGTTTTCATAAATTAGGGAATTTTATAAAAGGAAAAGAGAGCATTGATTAGGGGTTGGGATAATAAATGGATTGAGGAGTAAATTAGGGCAGTGGGAGTTGAAGTGAGTGGTTGTTGGTGAATCAAATGCATCATGACAACCACAAAAGACAATTTTTAATTAAATAACCCCCACCCCCACCTGCACACTTTTAACTAGTTTTCCTCTGCAAATTGATTTAATGCTATCATTTGTTGCACAATCCATGCTGCTCCTGTCAGACCAATATTTGATTTTGACCAAAAATTTTGAAGAATAAAATCATTTTATCTAAAAATAAATTGAAATGTTTTAATATCTCTAACGAAGCATAGCTTAATTTTAGAATTATCTAAATAAATTCAAATCATGGGTTACTAAGAAATTGAAATCCTTCAATCCCATATGCAATCTAAGACTGCATTCGAATTATAATTGCAAAAATAATAGGAACACAGTATTTTTTATCTCATATATAAGTTATGCTCGCTTCACTTTGTGTAATATTCTTCGTGGGGTTAGCATTTTTAGTCCGTTAATTACTAAAAATTAGTATTTTAATTTGTTTATTACACCCACTAGAAACAAAAGATGTTTATTTCATATTCGGATGCACTTAATAATTAGTTAAATTAAATTGGTTGCAATATTGAGAATGTTGAGGGGGTGTTGGTGCAATATGTGTAGGTTACCTGGAAAAGCATATGCAAAGCGGCAGCACATATGGCTTTCAAGAGCATATGAGGTAGACAGTAAAATCTTCTCCAGAGCTATTCTTGCTAAGGTACTTCCCTACCAGCTGCTCTATGTATACCACCCTTAAATGGCTTAATTACACCTAAATTCCCTTTGAATTTTTCTTCCGAAAAAGTTTTGAAATTATACTTACACTTCCTCCGAAAATTCTGTTTTTATACTTGACACTCTTTCGTTAGGATTTGAACGAAAAAATACTAAAGCTAACAAGAAAAATTTATATAAACTTTTAATTTTGCCCTTCATTTAATATTTTTATGTGTATGTTTGTACTTATAAAGAGATCGATGTAATATAATATGTGTGTGTGGAGTGGCATTAACATCATTACAATTTTTCACTTATAAGTACAAAATTATTACATGAGCATGTTAAATGAGGGACAAATTTGAACATATATGTAACTTTTTCTCCAATGTCAGTATTTTTCATGCAAACTCTTACCAAAGAGGGTTATTCGTAAATAGTGAATTTTCAGAGGAAGTGTAATTGTAAGTTTGAAACATTGGGAAAAAAATCGAATTTTGTATTTTTAGAGGTGGTATAAGTATAATTAATCCTATTAATCAATATATATATTTACATGATCAAAATCATTTAAATTTGAATTAATTATAACTAATCAACTCCTTTTTTCCATGATGAATTTCCACTCAACTCGATCCTGCGGTTCAAGAGTGCCAAAATACAGGTATATAAATTAACCTAATTATTTCTGTCTATCGTCGATTTTTTAAATTTTTTACTCAAATTAAATTTGGTCGATCAAACCTTATATATATATATATATATATATATATATATATATATATTACACTTGTCGTGCATTATTAATTTCGATTTAGCCAAATTCGATCCGGGATAGAATATCCCCACTCATTTGTAGTTTATGTTAACATTTGTGTTCTATATGTATGGTGTGTGAAAAACCCCAAAAATGAAAACACTGAATTCAGACAGTGGTATGCATTCCTCTGCTGGATGGGTTGTGGAACTTGGTACAACACAAACGGTTGAAGAAGACATCAGAGTAATCCAACGTGTGAAAAGCTTCTTCACTGACGCCCAAAATCCTAACCCTCCAAGGCCTGTCCTGTCGGAGCACTCCACTTCCAATCCTCCAACATCTTCGGACCCTCCTCCCGCTTCTACAGTACTACCCCCTCATGATGATCCCACGTTGGATCACAATCATGACGATGATGAAAACGATGAGAACGACAGTACTGATGATCAGGATTCAGACTCAGATGCTGAGACAGGCCGAGTGGACACCCTCACCCTGCCCACCCAGCCTCCAAATGTTATTACAACAGCTGATCAGCCCAGTGAGCTCATGGAACTTGATATGTCTGAGGATATCAGGCTTGGCTCTCCCGAAGACGGCTCCAATTATTTGGACCCGGATTTCCACCTCCACGATGCCAACCCACCGCAGACTTCGTCGGAGGAGCGCCACCGCCGGGGAATTTTTTGCAACCGGTGGCTGAGGCAAAAGAACCCATCGCCAGCCTTCAACCACCAGAGTCATCAGGTATGTCAGTTGATATTCTTTGTGGAATAATCATTCAGGTGAAAGTTTTAGATTTCTTTCTTTTTATTTTATAATTTTTGGGTTGACATCTACCACGGTAATTTAATCTGACACGCGTAGTGGACATATTGAGAATTTTCATTAGGAATACTAAGAAATTTTAATGGAAAAATAGTGTTCTCAATATTAATTTTACTTTGATAATTATGCTTTTTTTTTTTTTTTTAGAGTTTTGCAGGAAATATTTCGGTGAACTAGCAGGAAATTTCGTGTGGCATGTGAGTTGCTGAACTTTCAGCCACTTGTACACGTGTACAATCATGTGTGACGATATGTGGCAAATAATGATGTTGGATATTATTTTCATATAAAAATTCTAGAAAAATATATAAAATTTTCTAATTACTTTGAATAAAATTAAATTTATATAAGAATTTTGTATATATAATATTGGAGAAAGCATAGAAATGGAAGGATTGAGCCAAATAGAAAGAGAGAAATGAGTAATAGAAAGGGAACATGAACAAACATAATGATTGCAAGGGAAAGGTGATATAAGTACCCACTCTCCAATTGGAAATATATTGCACGTATTTGGTGTGTGTCTTATTCCCCATTTACCTGAGATCCTACTCTTTTTCACGCTATTCCTTTTTTAGTTCAATTTCACTTTACTTACATCTATAAATATCATATATTTATTAAATCAGTGAATAATTTTTTAAAATAATAATCAATTATATATTATATTTATTTGGTTAAATACATATTTTTCATCATGTTTGTATGATGGTGGAACTCTGAATCTGCGAGTGACAATTTAATGATATTATGTATATAATTTCACGCAAGAGTCCCCCAATTTGGTCGGAATGAGGTTGTTTTGACATTTTCTAGAGATTTGAAATTGAGACCGTAATGGATGGCGACTAAGGCCATAGTGACTTTAGTGCTGGAATTTAATAGTTTTTGACAATTTAAGTACTTTTAGCAAGAATTGACCTAAATTCGATTGGAGAGAAGTGTATTGCGCTTGTTATATAATTGATTTAAATTCTGCCAAATTCAACTTGGATCAGGATTGAGATGAAGTGTAATAACTTTTTTCCGGCCTATGTTTAAACTTAGAATATGGAAAGTTGGAAATGATATGCAATTAAGGCTATAAATTGAGGATGGGAAATATGTTGAGATGCAGGTTTTGATGCATTAACACAAGATGATACCCACTATTCTGCAACAGTCTCAGCCATCCTCGAAAACCAGTCGAACCGGTGGTCCACCTCTTTCTCCGCCCCCATGTCCTCCGCCACCTCCGCCTTCTCCACATGGTCCTCCACCGCCCCATTGGCTTCTTCCTGCCACCGCCGCAACCTTCTCCTCAACGGCGCCTCCCAATGGACCCTCAAGTACATACTCTTCACCGTCCCGCTCCTCTGCATCAAATCACCGGAAACCTCCTCACGCGGCGGAGGAGACGAGCTGGGCCCCAACCACGTACTCGCTGAACGCCGCCGCCGAGAGAAACTGAACGAACGGTTCATCATTCTAAGGTCCCTGGTGCCGTTTGTGACGAAGATGGATAAAGCTTCGATTCTTGGAGACACCATAGAGTACGTGAAGGAGTTGAGGAAGAGAATACAAGAACTGGAGACGCGATTGCGGCAAATGGAGGCAGAGAGAAACAGTGCTGATTACAAGAAGCAAAGTCACAGTAACTTGAAGGAGCAAAGAAGTAGTGCAGCTGGGGGCAGTACTTTGGGGAGGGAGAAGAGGAAGATGATGAGGATTGTGGAGGATGGGGGCGGAGGAGGAGAAGCAAAGCCTAACGTGGTGGAGTCTCCGTCGAGGACGGTGGGGGAAGAGGTGGTGCAAGTGGAGGTGTCCATAATAGAGAGTGATGCACTGGTGGAGATTCAGTGTTTGCATAAGGAAGGGTTGTTATTGGATGTGATGCGAGTGCTTAGAGGGTTGAGGATAGAAGTGAGCACGGCCCAGTCTTCAATCAGCAATGGGGTCTTTGCTGCTGTGTTGAGAGCCAAGGTATGCATGAAATTATTCATTATTTTCCAAATTTAATTTTAGGATAATTTACAACCAACTCTTCAAAATATTGCAATAATTACAAATAACTTTTAAATGAAAGATCGTTTAACAAATACCCTCTACAATAAGTTGTTGTCATGTGAGAAAATTCGTTAGATGGTTATTAATTTTATATGGGGTTTTGTAATTTTTCAAATAAAAAGTGGTATTTATAAGTATGATAAATTTAAGGAAAATCCGTTATAATTTAGCCTTAATGTTATATGTAAATATATAGTTAATGATGAAATATTAATATTTATTTTGAAGAATTTAATACATATAAATTGAAACCTGTGAACTCTTAATGAGTAGTTTATATTGTTACTTTTTTGGTTTTTAATGTTTAGGTGAGAGAGAATGATGTGAATGGGAGAAAAGCAAGCATTATGGAGGTGAAAAGGTCCATAAACCAACTTATTCTTCCCTGTTGATATATATCTGTTTCTGCTCCTTTGACATATATGTATCATACATACCTACCTAGCTCATACACATTCATTCATATTATTATGAATTATTATTTGTATACGTAATAACTATATTTAATTCATCAAAATTCTAACTCAAACTCAAATCAAACAAAACCAAATGCAAAATAGTAGCGATATAATTGTTATGTGATTTATCAATTTTCTTAAATCATACACAAATTACATAAATTATGTATTACACTTATCATATAATTAACATTTGACTCCAAATTTTCCGCATAGTTCAATGTGGAAATAGCACATGTGTAGTTAAGGCCTAAAGGGGGGCCAAATTTGATGTAAGAACAAGTACAGGCTTGCAGTTCTCTCTTTATGGGGCTTTCTCGCCCTCTGCCCACTCCGGTCCCCGAGTGTGTCAGTTACTTGTTAGGAATTATAATTGAGTTATTGCCTAATTATAATGGCCTCTCAATGTCTATTTGCACGTTGTCTCCATCAGAATTTAAACGTGCTTACATGTTGGCCGCACCATCCACAAAAGTTCATGCAATTGATCATCATAAGAAAGGTCAAAAAGAATCCAATCCTTTTGTACAAAACAAAAATTGTCCTCATTAAGAAGGAAAACAGTTTTACACAAAATTTTCGGACCTCAGCCAAAACGCCCTCTCCAGTAAATAATAATTTGAGTAGCTGGAACTGGAAGCGCAATAAAAAAAAAAAAAAAGTCCTCAAAACAGCATTTCTCCAGCCCCGTTAGCCATCTTTTCCAAGTCTTCTTGTGATAGAAGGGTTTTTTTACCCATTGCACCAGTCTTGTCGTACGGCTGAGCCATCCTCCTCAAGAACTGCACGTTTAGTAAAAACAAAGATATAGACAAGTATGAGAAACTATGGAACCAGAGGATATGAACAAATGATCATTCAACCGTTGCACAAAATATCAAATGATGAATATGGGTGAGCTGAAACTAAATTCATTTGGAAAGTACTTCAAAATTTGATGGCAACATTATAGCAATACCTCTCTCGCAATATGAACAGCCATGTCAGTGCTCAAATTCAGGTGGGCATCGCGTAAATGTGATAGTATCCAACCAGGCAACTTTGAGCGCTTGTCATGACGACTATACCTAGAGGTGGAATAATAAACAGAACAGCAGTAAATAACCTGTTCAATTGTTGAACTACCCAATAGAAAGGTACTGTCCGTTGAAAGATATATCATACAGGAATCGGTATATGAGGAGTCAAAACATCTGTAAGGATTTTCCAGATGGCTTTTATTTCTTCAGAGTCAGAAACAAGGATACTAACCTCTTGTCAGCAAAAATCATCATCCCATAATCTGCCTTTGATCGGATGACACGCCCCACACATTGGGCAGCTTGTCTCTGAGAATGCATGTCCAAATTGTGTAAGTACATCATAGCAATCGGGTTTCTTAAAGAACAAACAAGTTACAACTAAAAGTACCAAAGCATCAAAAGTCAAAAAATCGCCCTCTCTTATTTGGAAAGTCTCCCGCAAATATTCCAATCTCGCAAGCAATATTCTGCAGTTAGAATACTGGGTCAGCAACATGAAAACATGAAATAAGATGGTAGTAACTTTAGCAGACAAAGGAAATCCATAAGGTCAAATGCAACTCTAAAACACAACTTGAGTGATCAGAAGCATGTCCTCATATATAGGATTCGTAAACAGTCTCAATATGCAAACTAGATGGATTTAAGAATGTGAATGAAATTGTTCAAGCAGGCAAAAAAGATGTCAACTGAAAACCACAATATATAAATATATATATGTACACACACACAATCCTACACTAAACCTCTTCAAGTGAAAGAACTCAGAGCCAACACGAGCCATAAAAGAAAATACTGTAAGCCACCAGAAAGGAGACCACAGCTAACCTGCTCAGTGTGTACTGAAAAGGAACACCAAACATGATTACAAGCCTGCCATAATGTCTGTCAAACTATTCCTTCCGCCACTTTTCCCCTACAAGTAAAATCAAGTAATGATCAGATAACAAAGAAAATGGGAAATGCACAAAAGCCTACATAGGAGCAGGAAACTCAGGTTGAATCTCCGCTCAGTGTCAGCTAATCAACTATAGCTTGAATGTTTGCTGGTGATAAAGACGAACTAACAGATGCCAACTTTGATGGCTATCAGATGGACTACATAGATAGAGAAAACCACTATAGTTATTAATTCATGCTTCGCTGATGTACCATTATCAGTTATGTTGTGCATTTCGAGATAAGTTCTTTTGCAGTTGTTGTCAATTCATGCTTTCATGTACTTAATCACTTTGTGTCCCCCAATTCCAACTGACTCCTTCTATCGGACTTCTGCTTTTATCCAGAAAAAACTTTAAAATAATTAATTGCATAACAATATGAAGAATCATCCAGGACACAGGTTCCAGGGCTGCACAGTGTTATATGGAAAATACCTGGCAACCGAGAAAAAAACAGCACCTCTTCCACAATCGCAAGCTCTACGATAATTGTCTAGTGCCAGTGTAGTTTCAACCACATCCTGGGTCTCTATGAAGACAAGTTTATGTTGCATTATCTCCTGCAACACATTCAAAATGAAACCAACGCATACCAAAGCCAAAGAGCAGATATCTCTAATTGACTTATAAACCAACATCTAAATTCCCACGAAGAATTTTAGGAGTGTTTACCTTCAAAATTCCAGATTCATGCCAACTATTAACAATTCCATCCATGTAAGAGTAACTGACGAAGAAGCACACAATTCCATCTGGTACAACAGACACCATTTCAACCAAAAGTTTGCCATAATTTTTCTCCACACCAGGGTCACTTCTTAGATCATATTTCGTGCTCACAGGAAGCTGATCACTACAAAGACAAGGCACAAAAGAAAAACCTGGCAACACATTTTTCTGCTCGAAGTAAATGAAATTAAGATGATAAATATAGTTTCTACAAGCCACTAAATTACCTTCCACGAGTAAGAACCATAGGGCATATGCAATCTCTTGTTAAGGACATTGTAAAGCTTCGACTGACCACGGGATTGAAATTAAGAAGACGAGGGTAGAGATCAATGGGGCTAAGTGTCCCAGAAGTAATAACAACAGATTGGAACCGTTCAAACACGGGCTTTATGGCGAGAGAAGCATCATGGCAACATAGCTGAAAACCAACAAAAGTGTTTCGTGAGAAACTAAGCAGCATTTCGGGCATCTACAGAGGTGATGGGTAGAACCAAGAAACTTATTCTTAACAAAAATATTCTAAAACCAAATGAAGTAGAAGAAAAGATAAATATACTCAGCGTAAGTTTTCAATAACCTATAGCTAGAAGCCACTGAATCAGTAGCGTTCAAAGTTTATCCAATAATATAATTTACCAGTAAAAACTCTCAATAATATCACCAATCATATATGTTGGAAAGCAATTAAACTGAGCACTTATTTTGCGCCACCAACAAAATAAAAGCTAAGTACCTGGAGTACAGGGTCAGGTATATGCGGCATCCTCTCATCAAAAGGCTCAATTATAATAGAAAATCCTCGAGTGTAGGTCCCAACAAGTGTCGCCAAATCGCAAATTGCTTGGATGTGTAAAAATTCATCAGTATCGGTTATCTCCAGAGTTAACATTAGAGAGTGAAGCCGGTCATAGCAAAACTTCAGCATTTTCTGATCGATCCCAACTTGCGCATTAATGGAAGCAACAAAAGTAACAGGCCCCTCCTTTTCAACGTTTTCTGTTTGCAAACGCCCTTTAAAGTACTGGACCAGTCTGCGCAAAACAGACACGAAATGCTCTGCACGCCTTATATTTCCAGGCACTGCTTCCTTCAATATATCCTCAGGCAAGGTAGGATTTGAAAACCAGGTGTCAGTAACTGTGAGAAAAAATATATTCTTTGTGAGGATCGATCACACTGACTAGTTGCATGCTTGATTCAAATAAATTATGAGTTGATTCAACATACTAGGAAGGTTCCCCCTTTGTGCCAACCCTTCAACAAGCCGGTTGTATTCTGCACGCAATCGACCAGCGTCGGTGGCCTTTAACCTTCCTACCATGTTAAATAAAGTCAAGATAAAAGAACTATCAAATGCTATTTCTTACCCCTTTCTAGAAACAAAAGGGAAAATTCATCATACATCTTTTTGGAGAAATAACTAGAACAAATTGCTAATCCTCTAATGGACTTTTCAATCATAAGAACAATGCCAAGCATGGCAACAGTACCGCAAAAGCAGGTACAAAAGGAGGATGTTGTCATAAGAAAGCCATAGAAGGCTTTCCACACTCCAGGAGATAACCTTAAAATCAGAGCATAAATAATCCCATAGTATATAATATATATAGCATAATCATGTACATCATCAAAAGTTCTAGAGTTATACCCACCTAAAATACAGAACTCAGGTTAAAGCATACAACAAGATAAATATAAGCAAACTAGCAAAACCATATACCTCTCAATCTCCTGGGACATCCTATTCAGATTCCTTGTTGCCCCTTCAAGTGTCTGCATCCTTACACTAACACTAAGTGCCTCAATGCATACATTGTCAATATTGTGGGCCTCATCAAATACCACAACAGACTCTCTCTGCATCTCTTTTGATATGATTCCAGCAACTTTGGGATCAAGGAGGTACTGGTAGCTGTATACCACGACATTTGCAAATTGCACCATATGACGTGCTAAAAAGTACGGGCACCACCCTTTTTCTTTGCCAAAATGACTAAAGTTAAAATGACTACAAGTCAAGATCTATTATTTTCGGTTCCAAAAGGAATAGTTAATAAAGCATTAGAAGCACCTTTGAACATCTAAAGCAAAACTTCCATAACATTTCCACCAATCCAATGCAAGAGAATTCAATAAAGTACATATCTTGTAGTTCAAATGTGTGTTGCAAATTCCAAAGATGCCTCACATCTGGAAATTCAGTTTGCAAAAAACTAAGCAAGGGATAATAAACAAAGACAGAGAAGAGTAGAATAATCATAACTTTGAGGATAGTAAGTTTACCATATATATAAAACTAAAAATAGCAAACTTCAATCCAATCAATCTCTCTTATACCCCAGAAACTATGAAAGAAAAACATTCGGAATCAGTTTTCCCAACTACATATATGAAACAAAACAGAAACTTAAAAGGTGAAAAGGCCTTAACTCAGAAGACGCTAACGTTGCACATAAATACACTATGAAGAAAAGACGAAAAACATGTAAAGAAATTTAGAATGGAACAATTCAATTGGTTTCTAGGACGAGGTACTTCAAAAACCAAAACTTTGAGCCACAAAAGGCAAACCTGCAATGTATAGACTCCGGGAGGCAAAACCGCATCAGAGGCAGCCTTCTCATAATTCTCAAAAAACTCAAAGGAATATTAGGGTTCTCGACCGCCATTGCCCTTACCCAACTGGCAGTAAGCTTCCTACAAGCAGCATCGACCGAATCCCGATTCTCGGCCGATATAACACTCGTATTCACACACAAGTTCTTCCTCGATGAAAGACCTAAGGCGAGAATCCTCGCCGAGGGCCCCAAATGTTTCACCTGATAATTATGCAAGAACCTCAATTCTGCTAGGGTTTTCTCCATTTCGTGTACGGTGCGGGTACAGTACAAAAGTTTCACTGGGTTGGAGGGTTTTGACAAAACGTAGCTTGTGATTAGGGAGAGAAGAGCAATGGTTTTCCCGGTGCCAGTCGGCATCTCTAGGAGGCAGTGACCTTTGGCGTCCAGAGCTCGTTTGAGTTCGACCATGTAAGAGTACTGTTCGGGGTAGATGTTATCGTATGGGAAGTATACAGTTACATCTTCGATTTGGAACTTCATCTTCACGGCGGCGAGGGTAAGAAGTAGGGAAGACGAACTGGCAGACGGGATCTGCGGCGACAGTAAGAGTGCTGAGTAGCAATTTACTAGAGGCGGCGTCGTTTGGAGACCTAATTAATCGGCCTTTCTTGAATTTTTCATTTTTCCCCTCTTTTGGGCTTAATGATATTTGACATCTCCTTCAGCAGCAACGTTGGAAAATAAAAACTGAAACTACTTCATACTTCTAAAAGAATCTAAAAAGTTAACTTTATTCAAGCCCTAAAAAAATACAATTTTTAGATTATAGTCCATTGTAAAGAAGTTTTATGTGAACATTTTTCTCCAAAATTTAATTAATTTAAGGATGATTACACTCTTTTTTTCTGAATTTTGGTGTAATTACACATAAACCTCTTATAGTTTGAGAAATTATATTTACTTTTCGTCTAACAATTAAGTCCATTCGTTAGTCAAAATTCACCGAATTTATGAATATTAACAAAAAAAATGGAAAGAAAATCTATGTTTACCTTCGATTAACTTATTATCGATTTATTACAGGTTAAATAAATATTTTTATGATCAAATTACCCTCATACGTTTTCACGCATTAATGCATAAGGAGATATATCTTTACCGTTATAGGGGTAGTTTAGTCAGAAATAAATTTGACATGTAATAAATCAGTAATAAGTCAATCGATGGTAAATATTAATTTTTATCAATTTTTTTGTTAATATCAACAAATTTGGTGAATTTTGACTAACGCAAAGACTTATTTATTAGACGGAACCAAACCTCAAAGGTGCTAGACGTAATTTTCCTAACCACGGAGTTTATGTTTAATTACACCAGACCTTATGAGGGGGGTGTAATTATCCCTTAATTTAATGGCTTAATGTGAAATTTTATTCAAATTACAAAAAAAAAAAAAAGGGGATATATTTACTAAATTGTTCGTTTATCTTTTCATAATGTAAACATTAATATCCAATAATTTGGTTTTCTTTTACCACGTCCCGAGTTACTAAATTATGAAATCGCCAGTATTTTCAATCAATTTTTCCAGAATCAAATTCCAAACTTTGTTATAAAAACAAAATTATCTTATTGTTCTATATTCAATTAGAAATTGATAAAAAAAAAAAAGAATGTTTAATCCTTATATAATATTTTTGTAATTTACAATAACAATTACTAGTTACTAAAAGATAAATTGACAACAAACTCTGATAAACTTTTCTTGTTTCCTAGATGTATGGTTTCATCATATACACATCAAACTAAACCTCTTGTTATCAGTTTATCTCAGATATTAATAGAAGAAATCAAATGATAAAAGCATGAAAGATGTGAGTATATTTCCTATTACAATGAATTTCTTTTCCGAACAACCTCCTCTTTGAATTTCAAGCAAGCTAACAGTGTTCTCTGGTGAATGTAAGCTGATGATTCTGTTACAAGGAGCAAACAGGATACAGGCTCATCGCGCTAAGAATCGTTTTTCTGCAAATTCATCAGATGTCTGGCCATACTACAAATTCTGCAACACTAATCAATCAATCTTCTGGATTTGAGGTCCTTGATTGTGTGCCGACACTGAAACCTGCCAGGTAAATGAACTTGTCAAATTTAGAGTCTGTCTCCTATTGCTAGTTCTCACAGTTCACCATGCAATCCAACCATCCTGCACTGAAAAGATTTATTTTGATGCTACTATGCAGTATCTGCAATTTCTATTTTCAACTCACATCGCGTGAATTGTCCTAAAGAGAGTTTGACATTTTCAAATGGTACTGGAAGACAAGGCAACAAGTTACGATTTGATAAGTAGAGCACGAAAGAAACCCAAAACTGGGATTACCTACTGCATGATGCAGCTGAAATCTGGATCAAGAGTGAAATTTTGAATGCAACAAAGTTATGCTACAAGCATCTGAGATGTGTAGGAAGTTGCAATGGATTATCAATATCACATTTGAATAGAAAATGCTGATCTCATAAGATTCAACAGTTACACGCAACCACATATATAAACCAAAGTTCAAGAAAGCAGCAGGAACCTGAAAACTATACCAGATTAAATCCTTTGATGTAGAGTCGAGTAATCCAACAGAGCTAGCAAAATCACTGGGTTGAGCAATTCTTTCTGGGACTCGGGTTCTGCACCTAAACCTTAATCTAAAAGGCACCGTCTGCAACAGAAAAGGATAGTACAGTATGGATCCATATAACAAGAATATCATAAAAATTGTGATATCAAAGTTATGTATGAGAGGTATTGAAAATGTGATATCAAAGTGACGAATAGGAGTATAGTGCGAGCTTCCAAAATAAGTCACTAGTTGCACAGAGTTACAAGACTCCCAGGTGCGTGCAGCATCATAATTAGCCTTCAATTTGTTCCATCAAAAAACATTATAGACTATGGCAATAGCTCCAAATTTCTTATTGTGAAACAATTCGTACAGCACTAAGCATACAGCTGTGAGCCAAAAACAGAGTATCTTATTGCAAAAAACTAATAATCAATAACTAAAGCAAGAATAGGGAAAGAAATCTCAATGAACTAGTTTTTATTAGATTCAGCAATAATTTCACCTGAACCTCTATAAGACCATAATTTAAGGAATTTTCACATGGGAAAAAACAAATTGCCAGGGAACAACAAATGGGGTAATTGTGAACTTTTTACCTTCCTATTTTGTCGTAACCCACGCTTGGGAAGAAAGTGCAAAGGCAAACTAATGTAAGAGGGAGCTTTCACCAAGAGAAACAGTTTTGTAGGACCTAAAAACATTTTGTTTACCAAAACTGCATTCAAAACCACCAAAAAAAAGAACACTTCTTTCTAGCACTTCAAGAAACATGGAACAATAATATCAATTACCAGCACATGAATCTGATCCAACACCCCTTGATATCATCGTGCGAATCGCCTATCCAGAAAAAGAGAAACGATAACAGATAATCAAAGACTTCATTCATCAGAAAAAGTCCAAATGCCAAAACCAGAGTCAACAACAACCTTTCTAGAAAGAGTTTCTGCAACTTTACTTCGACAAAAATCCCCTGAAACAGTTCTCCCGTGTGAAAAACTCAGTTCATAAACATGCAACGGCCTTAGAGGACTAGGTCCTAACCAGAGAAATTTTCTCAACATTCGGAGCTTCTGCAATCATCAACTGAAGTGCAGTCTTGAGATTAGAAATGCAATTCATCAATTTTTCCAACCTTCTTATCCCCATTTTCACCTCTCTTTTTCTTGCAGCCTGCTTTCTCCTTGTCGATATTGACTTCACTTCACTATTGGCCAGCTCAACTTCCTATTCAGTAGTAAATTCTTAAGCTTCAAAAAATCAGAATGAAATTGGGGAGGGAGAACAAAAACTACAATCAATCACCAATTCTTCGAACTCCGTGCGCAATTCATCAAATTCCTTGGTCATGTCCTGGAGTACTCTGCAAAATTGACAAGACAGGTAAAACAAAGAATGAAGATTGAGCAACTTTTCTTGAAATTGGTGGAAATTTTAGCATTTTCTGACGAATTACGAGGGGATTTGCTGATGCATGAACAGAATGAATCCGAGGATGTCGATGACGACGTGGAAAACGGCGGAGCTATCGAGTGACTCGGCGGCGATATCGATATTCGTGACCTCCATCTCCGAGCTCCCTTCACCCTCTTCCATCGCCGCTGCAAATTTGTCGGGGGAGACGTCGTCGTATTGACAGGAGAAGGGAATTGAGCTTTCTTAAGGTACTTTTTAAAATTCGTGAGCGCGGGCTGAACTCTTCTCTCTCTCTCTCTCGGGCAAATATTCCTAATTTATTATATATATATACTGAGAAAATTTGATATGTACGTATAATTTAAATTTTTATTATATATATTTAATTAAATAAAAAATTCAAATAATTAATCAACATTAAAAAATATTTTTAAATATATATAAAAAATTATTGACAAAACCAATTAGTAATTACTTAAAAATATTATTTATAAAAATAAATAAATAAAATACGAGCGGTTGAGAAAATCGACATTTTGTCTCAATATAGATGAAAAAAAATTAAAAAACTTATGTATGTATTAAAATTAAAGAGTATACTAAAATTTGATTTATTCTCAATTCAATCAATATATAGATAATTAATGTAGACAATATTACATTTTTGTTTTGTTTAGAATAAAAAATAATATTTTTTAATAAGACGTTCATGGCATCTAAATCAATAGTTATTTAATATAGATAGAGAAAAAACAGCTTATATATAAAACACTGTAACAAAATGTTGATAATACACTAATTAATTTTAAATGTTTATTTTTTGTTTTCAAACTTCTAAATTTATATACATACCATAAAATTCATGAAATTATCTATATTTATAGTATAAACAGAAATATATCTGGCGTCCCAACTTTAAAATGTTCAAATTTACCCTTCATTTCATTTCTTCTCTTTAAAAAATTTAGTCAATTCAGTAATTTTAATATTTTTTAACTATTTATTTTTCTTAACTACTCACTACTCCAAATTTCTCTCTCACTTTAATTCTTCACATTTATTATAATTTATTTTTTTATAATATTTTTTTTTTATGTTCGAGATAACCGCGTGCGACCAAAATTAATTGTTCTAAAACGAAATCAATAGCAGCATGTTATATATTTAAGTGCTCGGTATATGATGCATATAAATAGATTATATAATTTACATGTTCAACTAACTTCTACCATTAACAGGGATGAGTACGATTGACACCACCATAAACTTATTCATTTTCGTACTATTATACTTACGCTCCATATGAAAATTCACCATTTACATCTAACTTATTTTTATTAGAGTTTGAATGAGAAATGCTGAAGTCAGCAAAAATATTATGTAAGTTTATAGTTTCACCATTATTTATTATTTTTACGTAATAATTTAATATTTGTCGAGATAATTTTCAGGGGGTAGGTGCAATTTTAAATTTTATTTGAGAAAAATATAATTTCGCATTTTCATACGAGATCTAAATATATATACTTAATCCTATATAAATAATATCCTTTTATGAATTCATGTGTGATAACACATATAATATAATTGTAAATATATCGAAATTTCGAGTCCAAACCCAACATTTTGAACTATTAAAAAAACAAAAATTACTAGAAAAGTAACATACTTTGATATCACAAACTGGTGAAAGAATTATTAATTCAGACTTCAGGTTGCTGTTATTATTTAAATTTACATCATATGTATAAATATCAACAACAGGAAGACAACAAATGTGGAGCTTATGAATAGGTGCAATTTTTCCTTTTTACATGCTATATATATCTTATGAATATTATTTTTTGGTATTTGAAATCGAGCGGTTATTCTTCTTGAATTTTTTAATATGTCCATTCTTTAGGGAAAAAATCTCTGGTGAAAGACAAATATCATCATCCGCCTTCTTCTTCTTCTTCTCCTCCAACTTTTCATCATTTTTTCTCGCAATATTTTTGTTTTGATCTGTATAAAATAAAACAAAATTCTAGAATCAGTTTTTTAAAATTATTAGACCAAGAAATGAACAAATATATATGTATATATATGTGTTAATAATAAAACAACCTGGTTGGGACTTAATTTGTTGCCCAAGTTCGTGCACGTTAAGGTTGAGGGCCTGAACCACTCGAGAAGGTAATAAAACAGGAGAGAAAGCTGAAAGATAAGGAAAATTGATAAGTGTATATTTCATGTAGTAATAACACTTAGAATAATTCAATTTTGTAAAAAAATAAAATTAGAATGTACTAAAACTCAAATAATGGTTTGCTCAGTATTTAGAACCCTCCTTACAAATTTTGGGAATCGGCGTTTTATTATAGTAATAATAAGTCCGAAAACTATGAGTTTTATACCATAAACATAATTTTTAAGTTACTTTCTATCGAAACAAGTATTGTTTTTCAACAAAATGGTCTCAGACTATATTTATAATAGGGTAAATTATAATGGACTATCCTGAAGTTTGTTATAGTTACAATGATTCTCTCGTTACTTGAAAAGTTACAAATATATCCTAAAATTAATAATTGTCTAACAAATACTCCATATGTATCTATTAGACAACCGTTAATCATAGTGAATATTTATATATTTTTTTAAAATAACGAAGAAATATTTCTAATTATAGCAAATTTTAAGAAATCCCTTTGTAATTTACCAATTACAATATAAGATAATTAATTTAGAAAATCCAATGTAACAATCTAAGTTTTGCATAAAGGGAAATACCAAAAAAACAAAAAAGTTAACACAGGGAACATTTATAATTACGATAGGTATATGGGGTATTTTGCAAATACTACAAATTGGAGGGCATAAAGATGCAATAAAATTGCATACTACCTGGCTTATTGGTGAAGTGGAAATGGGCACCTTCCCTTCTGGGAAGAAAAACCCCAGTTCCACAAGATTTTGGGTTAGAGCCCAAGAATATGGCTTGCATTCCAGGCCCACCAGAGGCCCAGTTCGATTGACTCCTCCGTCTCCCACCCCTCTCCCTCTGGCTGCATTTTGACTGCTGCTCAAACTGTATAAAATACCTCAAATGGTGACCTAATTTCCATTATGGAGTCAAAATGTTTTTACAGAATAATTACTAATTTCCCAATACACAGTAATAATATGTGTTGAATATTTCAATTATTTTTTAACATAAGACTTATATATCATATAAATTAAGAAAAATTACACATACTTCCCTTAAAATTTGATATTACGAATACATTTTCGTTGTTTGAAAAACTACAGATACTTCCATAGACGACGATATTGACATTATTTTACCCTACTAAAAAATTTTAAATAATAAAAAAGAAGGTCTTAGAAAATGTAAAAAAAAAAAAAAAGATTGAGGGTGGGTAAAATAAATAATCTGGAGAAAATATTAGTCCATAAAAATATTTTTTAAATATATAAAATTTAATCATAATCTAAAATGATATTTTAACCAGTTTAACATAAAAATTGAATAGAAACATAAAGGCATGAGCTCGTCGTTAAACGAACGTTCAAATCAAGGTATTAATAATTTCTTTAAACAATAAAAAATATTTATAATTATATCAAAAAATCTAAAAAAAATATATGATTGTAATTTACCCCATAAATTATGTAATTTCCTCTCACTCACTCTCTCTTCTTTATTAGTATCTGATCTGAAGTAATTAATAGCTTGAAAGAGGGATATATTCACGTGTAAAATCTAATTACTTCCTAAGTTGATTCTCTCTTTAATTCTTTATTGCATGTGAATTTCATTTCACAAGGATTTTATTTTATTTAAAAAAAAAAACGTATGTTTTAAGGAAAAAAAAAAGAAGTAAAAAAGTCTCCGCCACCCGCGGCCGTTCCCCGCCACCCGCCGCCGCGGAGAAAAGAGAAACAAATAATAATACTAAGTAGTACCATCAACGGCGAGTTCGACTCTGCCGACGACGGAGATTTTATCCGCTGTCGACGTGCTTGCTGCTCAACCCCAACTCCGAACTGCTCCTGCAAGCAGTGAAAACTCGTACGCTTTGCTTTCCATGTATGTACAGTACAAACAGCAATGCAGAGGGAAAGATATGTATAAGGGTTGTACCTTTGTGTGATATTGCTGGGTAATCCGCGAATGTTTCTGTAGGATTCCATGGCAATCATTCTGCGCCATATCACAGACAATAATCTAAGAGTCCGGAGAGAGAAGAAATGGGAGGTGATTTGTAGTTGAGGGAATAGATTCAGAGTTCCAACTTTGAACCTGCAACATAACTACTTATAGTACTCACGACCATATTTTAAAGACCGATTACCCTTTATTAATTGTCCATATTGCCCCTCCTCATCTACTTCACTCAATATGTTTACCGTGTGATTGGGAGGACAATTTCGAGAAAGCGAATCACATAACAAGTATATCACACTTACTATGTAACTGATTTGATCTGAAAAAAATTCATCCTACCTTATTACGCATCCCACCACATTTTCGAATTATATTTTCTATCCCAATACTTAAATTATACATATGTGTATAATATTTACGCTATCTGTATATTTTTTAATTTTTTTAATAAAATACGAGACGTAATATGAATTTATAATAAAATAAAATAAAATCATTTGTTTGGGTTTACTTTTTGTCCTTTTTGGGATTTTATGCTATGATTTTTTATTTTATTTTTTATATATAATTAACCATAGTCTATTACTTTCTTTTTGTGGGAGATTTGGTGAGATTAATTGAATTGATTGATTTATAAATAGAGATTAATTATGCATTAATTACAAAATCTGAACTATGTAATCTATGAATAGCACCAGTTGTAAAGCATGACAAAAGACCTCTTCAATCCAAGATTTTATACATGTACAATTTTGAGATTTCGATATTGATTAATGGTTATTAAGTAGGTGGGAAAATAAATTAAATTACTCGAATAATAAAAATTCATTTTATTAGAGGTTATGATAAATACACCTTAGAATGACTAAAATGCTAAATGTATATCGTTTTTGTCTAAAAATATCTATCATAAAAGAAATATATTTAGATCAAATCAAATTCAATTAAGATCGTCTTATTGTAAATTGGCATTGTATTTCATATTGTATATTTACATGTAGATAGGGTATTTATAAAATCTATTGCATCATCTGTATATATTATGTGCAATATATTATATAATTTCGTTGCATACGTCCTACTAATATAAAATTAATTCCATTTTGAACGGAAATTAAAAGAGTGAAACTCATCTCAACAAGTGCGACTCTAAGAGTTCAAACTCTGCTCATTTGCAGGAATTTATTTATCACTAGAACAACAACTTATCATAACAGAAGAGAAGAAGAAGGAGGAGGTCTACCATTCTTTAGGTAAGAGTGGTGAACTATGCATTTGTGGTTCGAAACACATAACCTCTAAAATTATGGGCTTCAGTTTCACCAATTGAATTGGATTTCATTGGCAAGGAGGTCTACCATTTTGATATTTTTAAATTGTGAGTAATTTTGGTAGTTTATCTAAATTGAATGAAGAATATTTTTAAGGATAATTGAAAATGGAGGGGCATGAAAGTAAATTGAAGAAGTGGGACGTGGATAGGTTGGGTTGGGTTGGGTAAACCTCCCTTCCTCTTCCCTCGCAGGTTGTTGCAGTTATGTGATGATTGGCGTTGTTAAGGTTTCGTTGCTTTGCTTGTCCCAAATATTACCAATTTTTTTTAACTAAAAAAAAAAAAAAACTAACTATTCTCTTCCACCTGTAACCTTCCAAATTAGGTAACATTAAAAATAAAATTTTGATTTTTTTCAGATTTAAATGTGGCTCACGTATACCTCCGCACCTAATTATTGAGCAACATATATAACCCTACTTTTTCTTCACAACCACCACACCAACTCGCCTATATATCTTGAACAAATTGCTTCTTATGTTTCAGTTTAGGAAAGTGGACTCTGGGTGGTATATTTATTAATAATTGATTTTGTGCGTATAATGAAATAGATACGATAAAAAATTTATAAATAAAATAAAAATAAAAACATGATTAAAAACGGATCAACATGAGTGATGGTGGAAGATATCATATATTGGTAGTAGACCATTTCAAATAAATAAGTATATATTGGTACATATATTAAAAGTACAATTAGTATTTTAAAGTTTAGTGTTGTAATGTATAAACTCTCAGTTGTGAGTGAGAAAGAACTTTCATTTTCTATTACTAGTTATCGTGGCACACCGTCCCTGCGTGCATATAATAAATAATTTTTCACACTTTAAAATATATTATATAAGAGTAAAATATATAATCAATATATTAAATTTAAAAAGAAAGAAAAAAAAGAAAATTAATTTATCAATTAAAATAAAATTTAAAAACTTGAATAACTAAGTTATATTATTAGTTCAAGGCATTTTTGACTTTATAAAAAATTTGTGCAGCGATGTAAGTAACCGTCGTTTGTGAGTAACGTGGCGCCGCATTCTATTCCAGTTGCAAAATTGTTTTGTTATATGGTAATCTTGCATAAATATTTTTTTGGAACTTCCTATTTTTGAACATTCTTGATGACAGTTACTATTTTCCCTTTTTTTTTTTTTTTTTATGTTTACTAATTTTGAAGTTATTCGTTCTGAGATGGATTGTTTATATTTGTTCTTACCAAATGCAGGACCCAACTCACCTCGATTCCAATAATCCTTTGAGGAAGTTCTTTTGTCCATATTTTCATCCTTTCCATTCTTTTTTTGGACAAAGCAAAAGTCAGCAGGAATTTCTGTAAGTTCATCTCCATTTGAGCATTGGAATAGGGAGTACATGAGAGAGCCATCTCCCAAATAAACTTTAGGCCCACTAAAATATTGCATCTTAATGTTATAGCTAAACAACAGTAAATGAACAATCCCTCAAATTTCTCTATAATTTTCAATGAAGGAGTATCTTGCTGACATAAATTATCATCTACTCAAATATCTGCCTACATCTATGTAGCTGTTTCCATAGCAAAAAACACAAAAATTTCTCTGTTTCATAGCAAAAGTACAAACATCGGTTGTAAATTTTGACCGCCCTCCTCCTCAATCATCACTTGGTTCATCACTCAACCAAAGGTCGGGGGTGATAATGTACAGATTGAACGGTTAAAAGAACAATGCAAACCAAATGTTGCAGGGTCTAGAGAAGGGCTTCGTAGTCAAGGGACTGATCCTCGATATGTTCTCAAAAACCAATAGGAATTTCACTGACGTGCATTTTGCTTGTTAGTTGTAGCAATCTCTTGGTTTCCTCGTCTATCTCTACATTGTCCTTCTTCATCCGCTCTGCCACAATAAGTGGCATTTTACCGGCTTTTGCATAAGTTCGGAGAAGAGAGTTGTATGTCTCTGTATTCACATAGCCAGCACGCCGAAGAATAACCAGCAACTGTTCTGCACCCTCGACATTGCCAAACTCTTCCACAATGCTAGATACTTCTTTGACCAGCTTTTCATCCGGATCCCATTTTCTAACACTAGTAACGGCTTTTTTTAAACAATCAAGGACTTTATCAACCTGCCTCTGTCTCAAATAACCCCAAGTGAGAAGCGCCCAAGTGGTATAGCCTGGTACTATATCCTTTTGCACCATCCGATCATAAAAAGCCTCTGCGTCTCCATCTGATCGTTATTGATGTAAGCAGCAAGAAGCAAATTCGGAACTCTTGAGTCCTTGGTAGGGGAAACAGACTCCCACTCATCGTACAGTTTCTTCGCTTCTTCAAGTTCTTCAAGTTTCAGTAAGGAAGTAATCATGCAAGTGTACTCAACATCATTCAGTTTGCGGTAAGTGGACTTCATCTTCTTCCATATTCGGCAAACCTCACTCTTATTTTCAAGACCAGTATGCAAACTGATCAGTGATGCATATGCCACTCGAACTTTTCTAGAGACCCTTTTCTCCATCTCCTTCAGAGCAGACTCAGCTTTTTCACGGAGTGAATTCTTGATGTAGATGCTGGTCAATGTGCTGTAAGTCATCCAGTCGGGTTCTATTTTGGCCTGCCTTTGTTCCAGGAACACCTTTTCAGCAGTTTCAATAATATTTTGTGATGCGCACACAGCCAACAACAGATTATATGTGACGGCATCTGGAGTGGTCGTTGTCTTCAGCTTCTTGACAATTTCTGGAACCTTTTCCAACTGGCCTGTTGAGACATATAGAGAAAGCATGTGGTTAATGGAAGAGGACTCTTCAAGAAACCACATTCTGACATCTTTTCCATCAGAGCTTCGGCCTTATCAGATTCCTTGTGCTGGACATAGGTGTGGAGAAGAGCACTACAAGTGGCGGGGTCTCTCATTTTCTCAGGCAGATCTTCGAAGAACTTTTCTGCACTATTTAAACCCCGAATTTTAGCAACTAAATCCAAGTGGACAGCGTAGTCCCCAGGTACAAGCTTCATATCTTCTTGTATCCTCATCCATTCACAAACCTAGAAACAAAAACAACAGCATCATAAACTTAGAACTGCTGTACGCAACAACTAAGAGTGTGTCACACTTCCCTTCTCCTCACCTTCATCATACACCAACTGGAACCTAACATATTTATTGCTATATACTGAACTACTAATCCCCAGTTAAATCTCAACACGAGATTGAGTACAGTCAAAGTAACTGAACAAAGACAAATATTTCCATCTTAATCTTTGTATTTGCCCGTATCTACTATTTCTAAAACTAAACTGAACAGCGACAATCAGCATAGAGCATAAATGAAACAGAGAAAATTTATCCTAAATTATAAAAAGCAAGAACTAAGTAGTAGTATATTTATATACAAGTGGTACAACCTCGAGGGCATGTTTGTAACGCTTAAGCTTTCGGAGCTCCCGAACAATGCGATTCAGCTCGTACTTGCGCACGACGTGTCCCTCCTCCTTCCACTTGCGTAGGGCGACGACAGCACTCCGCTTCGCGTACACCAGAGCGAAAAGCCGCCGCCCCAGCGTGTCTCTGCCAGTGCTGGCGTTACTGAGCTTATTTCCGGCAGTTTTTCCTCCCTCCCCTAATACAGTCTCCTGCGCCGGAGCAGCGACCACTGCCGTCTTCGTCGATAATCGGCGCGCGGCGGCGATGGATGCTCGACAAATTCGGGGCAACATTTTCATCTGAAATGTTGGTTTAGAAGAGTGTACATAAATTTTCAACAGAGACTGGAAAGAATGGGAAGCAGAGCCCAGCCCACGAACACAAGTGGGCTTAAATGTTGGTGTTTGGACCGATGCGCAATTTATGAGTAAGCCACAATCTAAATAGGGATAATTATATTATTCTTCTTAAAATTTTAATTTAATTATACTTAATTTTTTTATTATTTAAAAATTATATTTAATATATCTAACATTTATTTCTATCTAACATATAGATTTCTCCGTCAACCGAAATTCAACTAAATTTACTGATATTAAAAAAGAAAATTAAATGAGAATTTATATTTATCTTAATTGACTTATTATTAATTTATTTCAAGTTAAATAAATTCGCATCAAACGTCATAATGCATCTTCACACGCTAATGTTAGCGAGAATGTTGTTCGTTCATAAAATACTTATGTGACATGCAATAAGTCACTTGTCGATAAATATTGATTTTGGATTCATTTTTTTTTTTACTAATATCAACAAATTCGATAAATTTTAAAAAATTAAATAAAATTTAAGAATGCTAAATATAAATTTTCAAATTATAAAAATTTAGGCATAATTCACAAAATTGTGCTGGTGTAATTATTCTAATTAAAATAGACATGATCAAAGTATAAATTTAAACAATACACATTTGTTACACAGGAGCCTAACCTGGAATGGTGTTCCACGAAGGTCAAATCATCCTTGGTCGCAATTGCAACATTTTACTTCTAACTTCTTTCCCAAGTCATAATCAAGAGGCGTTTTTAAACTAAATAAATAATAAAAAATTTGGCATAGTTTAAACTATTAACATTTTTTTTTTTTTTTTTTTAAAATGGACCTCACAAAATTATACAATCACAAAAAAGTGATCTTATGAGATTAATATAAAAAAAAAGAATTAGAAAATAATTACCAACGGTCATGAATCTTGAATTACTTTTTCTCAAAGCAAAGTTACCAAAGTTATAACGCCAATTTTCTCTCCATTAAGGCATTGTTTAGTCTTTGACTCGGCAGCGCTTCAACCCAAGCACAAATCTCAACCCCCCAAAACTCAACTCGCACAAAACCTTCGAATCAATGCCAACTGGCGGTCCAATCTCCGGCGCCCGCACCAGCGTCCGTATCGTCGTCGTCGGCGACCGCGGCACTGGAAAATCCAGCCTCATCGCAGCGGCTGCCGCCGAAACTTTCAGGCAGGAAGTCCCTCCCGTTCTCCCTCCCACTCGCCTCCCCGCGATTATTATCCCGATAATGTTCCAATTGTCATCATCGACACCTCGTCCAGGTGCACTCGCCATGCACATCTTCCTTTCGATTGTGTGTTTTTGATTTATTAGAGGAGTAGGTTCTTTTTGCACGCTCTTATGGATTAGTTTGTGGATGCAGTTTGGAGAACAGGGGGAGGCTCGCTGAAGAATTGAAGCGCGCTGATGCTGTGGTGTTGACATATGCATGCGATCAGCCTTCGACGCTTAATCGCCTCAGTTCATTCTGGCTCCAGGAGCTCCGGAGACTAGAGGTTTGAGTTGAATGTTTATGTTGCATTATTGATTTCTTTACACGTGTTTTCTTCGTTAATACTTGGGGTGGTGTACGGTTCTTCATTGAGTAATTTGTTTATAGTTGTTTGATTGGATTTTCATCAGCAACTAATTTTGAATGTAAATTTTTAAATTACTAGATTATTACTGTTGTTTTTGTTGTTATCATTATTTTAATCTTGTTGGCGTTGCAGCATGCGATTTTCAGTGGAGAGTGTAAAAAGAATGAACGGACACAAACAATATATTGTTCAAACTTAGTTTGAATTTCTCACCAGGCGAGATGGTTGTTTTGGGGTAGTTTATGGTGATTAAATGAACTAATCTCCAACCAAATTTTAATTTGGCGTAATATGAGTAAGTATTAGTTGCTTGATAACTTCAAATATATTATATGGTTATAAAACTTACCTAGTTGTGGTTAAAATATTACTGCACTAAGATAGGCGTCTGGTTTCACAAGTGAGCAATTTTCGAGCTCAAATGAGATTTTAGGGACTGCCACTTTTAAGCAGCTCAGTAAACTTTTCAGTCCATTGATGTCTGGAAACTCACTAGCAATGTAATTGTCTCCCGCATTTGTAGCTCACATGATCACATCTGCTGAGGAAAATGATTTATTTTCACTGTATTGGTAGTTGTTATTTCTTTCATGTTGTCTTGAATATGCCTAATCAATTTGGTTGCTTAGATCAAGGCACCAGTTATTGTGGCTGGTTGCAAGCTAGATAGGCGAACCGAGGAGTACAATTTGAGCATTGAGATGGTGCCACTCATGCAGCAGTTTCGGGAGATTGAAACTTGCATAGAATGTTCAGCAGCTAACATGCTTCAGGTTTGAGATAATGGTTAAATCTTGGAGATTCTGATTAACTCTTTCTTTTGTGCATTTCAATGAGAATAGAATCTGCAGATGATTTGAGTGGTTGTAAGTTTTTTACAGATTCAAGAAGTATTCTACTTTGCTCAAAAAGCGGTTCTTCATCCGACAGCTCCATTATTTGATCAAGAAACCCAAACTTTGAGACCTCGATGCATGAGGGCCTTGAAGAGGATATTTGTTCTCTGTGATCATGATATGGATGGTATTCTCAATGATGACGAGCTAAATGAATTTCAGGTTGTTTCTCTATCCTCTCTACCTAAACCATTTTTGTTACTTTAAGATAAAGAGTTTTTCTTTTTCCTGTATTCTTCATGTCCATCTGAGTTCTCTTTTGTGCGAAAACACAGTTCTTTTATCTTTTCACCTCTAACCTTCAGTATTGAGCAGGTTAAGTGTTTCAATGCCCTTTTGCAACCTGCTGAAATAGTGGGTGTTAAGAGAGTGGTACAAGAGAAGTTGCCTGAAGGAGTCAGTGAACTTGGTCTTACCTTAACGGGCTTTCTTTTTCTTCATGCTCTTTTTATAGAGAAAGGCCGAATTGAGACAACATGGACTGTTTTGAGAAAATTTGGGTACAGTGATGAGCTTAAACTAAGGGATGATTATTTGTTAATTCCAAAAAAAGGCTCCAGATCAGGTGAGTCTTCTTGTTGTTGCTAAGCATGTTTTCAGTTATTGTTTGTCACTCTGATAATGTTTCTCTAACAAATTCAAAGGCTCTGTTTGGTTTTAGTGCTGTAAGTTTCATAAAGAGTGTAAGCCATCAAATAGATCCACCTGGTTTTCATTTAAGAATGAATGTATTTGGGAAAATTGTTTATAGAAAATGGATTTTTGATTTATTTTTTTCAAGTAGTGTCAGCTTTTAGTTCCATATCAAATCAGGTCAATGTGATGTTAGTGGTGTCAAATTAATTAATCATGATGTTGGTTATGTTAAATAGCATAAAATTTAATAATATTATGGGATAATGATCTGAAATAATTATTTACTTTCCTATGTGATAGTTTATTATATTTTACCTTTAGAAGGAGTAAAGAGAAACAGTCACCCAATTAGTGGGAGTATGTGTGCGGTTGGCACTATTTGTGATTTTGGTTCAATAGATCGATTTTGTAGCAAACTTATTAGTGACTTAAAGATTTGGTTAACTCATTTGAAATAGGTAAAATTATTCATATAATAACAAATCATACATTAATTGCTTCTAATGATTCTAGAAAAGTCAGTTTTTACGCACAAAGAGTGTTTTTATCCTCAAAATCGAAGAGGGGTTTCCTTCATGATATATGTTGCATTAGTTTTAGTGGTATCAGTGTTCTTGTAGCTGTTATTCGCTAACAATATATCATTTTCTAAAATATTTGGTTTTGATACTTTACTAACTAACTATTATATAATAAAACATTTTGTATCGTTTGATATACAAGAATCAATGCATTTCCTTTTAATATTTCTATATGAGCACTTAGTTTAGCCTTCTATGACAGTTTCTATCTTCAAATGCTCGTGTCCTTTGCAGAGTGTTGAATTGACAAGTGAAGCAGTGGAATTTTTAAAGGGAATCTTTAGCACGTTTGATGATGATAAAGTATGTTTTTGTTCTACTGTTGTCTTGCTATCTATCTGAAAGTTAATGTCTGATATGAAATAATGCGTAGCTGGAAGTCTTATGACACCTCTTGGTGGAAAATATCGTGCATGTTGTGCTGTTAGAATGTGTACAAACCTGATGATGTCGAATTCATTGGATTAAAAATTTGAAAATTTCTCTTGCAAGAAGGTTTATCCTTTGGTTTGAGCCTTCCATACCCTTTCCTTAGAGGGAAGAGGACTGCCATTGCCAATTAGTTGCAACTTTAAATCGACTGCTATGTTTTGCTAGTTTCTAAAGTCATTCCAAATGCCATGAGTGCAAAATGCTATTGGATATAAATTCTTCGATTTGTTGTAGATTAAGATAACTAAACGATATCATTTAAATTCATCAAAACAGAGCTGATCTTTGAAATTATTTGTTCAAATTGTTTGACTTAGCAGAATCAAACTTTTAGATACTAATACATGCCATACATGTCTGTTTAAGTATAGATTAGATTCTGATTTTGATAACCCCACAACCTGGAAAATGCATCTATTGAATAATCATGAAACCTGATTATTTCTTAGTAACATAGTTTGTGCCAAACACATAGCCTACGAGGTTACTTAATATATAATCATTTATAGTCAAGTAATTTGCACCCTTCACCACTTTGAAATAGGTTTTCATGTTAATAACTCTGTCATTTTCTACAGTATCTGTAGTTCTGTCACCATTTTTAGACTTCTGAGTTTCCCTGTGTGCTCCGACATTTTCTATATTATTCTGCCTTCTTCCTGTGGGCCAGTCACCTTTTTGCTATTATAGGATGGAGTTCTTCGCGAAAGTGAGCTTGAAGATTTATTTTCAACTGCACCAGAAAGGTAAATTTGTTTATCCAGAAGGCCGATGTTTTTGTGCTACAAATTTAGTATCCATTTTAAGCATGCATATGGAGCAGATTTCATAATCTAAACAATTTCAGCATCAACTCTGTCTTAAGCTAAGACCTTAAATTGGGCGAACTTCTTGAGTTTGTCCAAGTCCACTGCTTTAACTTTACGAAAGTTAAGGCAGTAATGATTTCTAACGTCTGTGGGTGTGGGTGGGTGGTTAAATTGATTGAAGTGTTTTTCTTTTCAATTCAATCTTGCATTGAATTACATTTCTGTGATTGAGTAGGTTTCTGACAGTAATTGCTCTGACAGTCCTCTGAAGGACTTTTTATCTGCGTGATTTGATGTGCATGTGTGTATTTTCTGGTGTAGTCTGTATGTTATGTTGACTAGCAGCACGCGTCTAGATCATCATCTTCCTTTATTCAACTGAATTTGGCGCAACCAATTTCAGCTTACCATGTGCTGTAGAATCTCGTCGGTTAAGAATTGTTTATTAAATACAATAGATGTGATGTGGCTGGGATATGATGAATTCTTGATTTATGCAATATAACCGTAATTTTTTTCATAAACTCCTTTGGGATGTTTCAGCAACATTGTTCCCTTGATGTGTTTCTTTTAAGCATGTTATCTACGGCTGCTTTCCATCCCGAATGCTAGTTATTCTTTCCTTGGCTTTCCTAATATCATATGCCTTGGTTTTTAATGTTGTAAATCAGTCCTTGGAATGAAGCCCCTTATAAAGATGCGGTTGGGAGAACTCCACTCCGTGGAATCTCTCTTTCTGGATTTCTATCTGAGGTGGGTACTCGAAACTGCCTGTGCAAGATGGTGCTGTAGGTTTCAACTGCATCCTCAGTGTTAAACTGTTTAATATGAAGTATCTTTTTTATATCAAGTTTTTGATTCATTTTTCATGGTTGTGTTGTAATCTTCTATATCTGGGGTGGGTACTCGAATCTGCCTGTGCAAGATAGTGCTGTAGGTTTCAACTGCACGCTCAGTGTTAAACTGTTTAATATGAAGTATCTTTTTTATTTCAAGTTTTTGATTCATTTTTCATTGTTGTGTTGTAATCTTCTATATGTGCTTGGATTAAAATGCAAAACTCAACCATAGACCATACATTTGCCATTCTTTTCAGAAAGTTATAATCTTTGTGATATTGCACTTTTGTCGCTTGCCTATCATGTGGAACTTGTATTACAGTGGGCTCTTATGACATCACTGGATCCAGCTCAAAGTATTGCCAACTTAATATATATTGGTTACCACTGCAATGCTGCATCAGCCCTCCACATCACTAGGAGAAGAATAGTCGATAGAAAGAAGCAACAAACAGAACGAAATGTTTTCCAGTGCTTTGTTTTTGGACCTAAAAGTGCTGGAAAGTCTGCATTGTTGATGTCATTGTTGGGAAGGTATGGCCCGAATCTGCATATGCAAGAGTTTATCAGAGTAAAAAATATCAAATGGTTCTCTTTCTCTGAATCTCCTGATAGCACTGAGTAGAGTCTTTTCTAACTGTATGAACCAGAACCATATATTCCTTTGCACACTGCGAATCTAAATGAGAGATTTTTGTTGTTTATCCCAATTACAGGCCTTTCTCAGAAAACTATGTTCCTACGACCACCCAACAATATATTGTGAATGTCATTGACCGGCATATGGTGAGTACTAACTGCCAAATTAATGTCATCGACTCCCTCGATCTCTCTGGGTGGTTGTGTTTCTGTTCTGTTCTTCTTCTTCTTTTTTTTTTGGTTGGGTGGGTGGGGTACTGGGTGGTGAAATATGTGAAGTATTTTAGCAAGTGATATCAGTGGAGATTAATGCCTCCCATTTGTGTACTAAAGCATTATCTGTTCGAATGCTTCTAGGGTAATAAGAAAACTCTTATACTTCGGGAGGTTCCAGAAGATGGAGTTAAGAAACTTTTATCCAATAAAGAATCTTTGGCTGCTTGTGATGTAGCTGTTTTTGTTTATGACAGGTAGGCATGCTTTGCTAAATGAAACTTGTGTAACCATGCAACTTATATGGATTTTATTATTTCTCTCTTTCAGTGGTTAAGGACATGGAATAAGTGAAATGGTTTCTCTGACATGATTTCATTTAATCTTTTTTCAGCTCGAGCGAGTATTCTTTTAAAGGAGCGACAGAATTGCTGTCATATGTGGCTAGGCAAGGGGAAGAAAGTGGTTTTGGGATGCCTAGCCTCCTGATTGCAGCAAAGAATGATCTTGGTTCAAATCCAACAGTAAACAAAGACTCAGCAAAGGTATTTGGTACTTCCTTTACTACCTGCGTTACTTATGAAACTTGTATTATGAGATTTGAACTCTGCTTTTGTGGAGCCCTCATATGAAGTAATAAAAAAGCAAAAAGCATGAAAAAGAATGGAAAGGAGTGATTCATGATCTGGAAGTTTATTTGTTCTAGATTTGCCTGGATATGGGGATCGATGCACCTATTCCTGTAAGCGTGAAAGAAAGAGATCTGAATGATGTGTTCTCTAGAATTGTAAATGCAGCCGAGCACCCTCATCTGAGTGTTCCTGAGACTGAGCTTGGCCGCAGTCAGAAGCGATACCGCCAGCTTGTCAATCGTGCTCTTATGTGTATCTCAGGTATTCTATGATACTTCGGTAACATTTTATAACTGAGTAGTAGGGTATAACAGATCCAGTGGCAAAATTTCTTGGCCAGTACGGTAGGTTTTGGGAGCAATCCTATGACCTTATGACCTATGTACATAAAATTCCATATTGGACCTTTGGGACGGCTATTGAGTGAGTCACCATGTGACCCAGTAGACACCTGGCACACAGCTTACGTTAGAGATCACAGCCTTATATCCTTATGCAGAATTGCGCGAGTAGTGCGTAAAAGGATAGGTGCTTTGGTTGTCCATAAAAATTGGATTTTGCTTGCATTTTGGTTGCTACTTCATGTGAAATTGCCTGTTATGACTTGATTTGGTAAAATTTACAGTTGGAGCTGCTGCTACTTTTGTCGGCTTGGCAGCTTATCGGGCCTATGCTGCAAGGAAGAACGCCTCCAGTTAAATTGTTCTCCATTAAATTAAGCCGGTAATTTAACATTCAGAGCATCTTTTTGGTACCTGAAAGCATTGGCTCCCTGCTAATGCAATTGAAAGACTGCTGTTCATCCAGTTTCAGTGGTTGAATCATAATATTGCTGTTAGTTATAGAAGTTTAATCTTACCATTTTAATGTGGTTACAGGTTTTCTGTTAGCTAGTTGCTCTCTGAGGTTGCTGAATTCTGATGTGATTGCTGGGTTACTCAGAGTACGGTTATGCAAACTATAGGGACTCCGAAGGTCACCAATTAAACAAACTTCACAAAATAGAAAGAAAAGGAAATAAGAAGAAAGCTGGATTGATATTTGGAAAGAGAAGTCCCTAGTCTTGAGCCCAAAAAAGTACAAGCATAATCCTTGGTGTAGGAAAACTCAAACCCGCGAGCTTGATTCCTAAAGTTTATGACCTGATAAGCTTAGGTGTATAGTTTCTTTCTCGAACTTGATAATAGTGGTGTTCATTTGTCTGCACCATTTTTTTTTTGTTTGACTCGAGATAACATGTAAATGGTTGATGACCGTCTGTCTTATGGGATATAGCTCCTTTTGATCATACATATATAATAGTGTTTTTGGCTAAGCGTTTGATCCTAAGCCTAACAAATCTGGACTTCTGACTGTTGGTTGAACTTGAGCGAGATACATTTCTAGGTTCCAATTAGGTTAATTCTTTCAATTAGTGAGTGCACATCATTCGAATAACCATGTGTGTTTATACGATCAATCATGTAAAGATACATACACATTTATAATTTTATGTAAAATGGATTTAACGCACATATTGAGTGCACCAATTCTGGTAGTTATAGATAAAGTAGCAGCATAAAATGATTGATGATAGAGGTCACGTAATTGAGGTCCATGACATATGAACATCAAGCACAAAAAGGTTAGGCCGGTTTTAAAGATTGTATAAGGGGAGGTCAGTCGTGGAGTCGTAACGAATAATTGGGCCTTTATTTTTTGTCATGAAATTAAACCTGCTGACATGAAAAGATTGGATTGTAATGGAAAAGAAGATCTGATATAGATTCGTAGGGGTTGAATATGAATATCCTGTATAATTCTCAACTGCAGAAGTGGGATTCTTTTGAGGGATATTTACTGGCAATGTGGAGCAATGAGCCAACCGGAATTCGACAACGAGTTTGATAACCTGGTGGAGGAAGATGAGTATGTGTCAAAATAGTCCCAAAAAAAAAAAGTACTTGTGATGGTTAATTTTCTGGACCATTTGGAAGACATGTACTTGTAGCTACTATTATGCTCATCAAACACAGATACCATGGGGCCTCCCACTCTTCTCAAAGCTGACAAAGTAGAAATGTAGAGTATATAGTAGGAACGATGACAGCCAGCGATCTTCTTCGTTCCGTTTCTCCTCATCGAATTCTAGCCAGTTGTTCAATGTCATTAGGACATTATGTCCTCTCTTTTCAACATTGGTGAGGAAAGATACAAGTTAAAAGAACCGAGAGTTAAGTTGTAGCCTCTTTTGAGTGTACGACGAAGAAAGAGATTAAATTAAGGGTAGGGAAATAGGGAGTTTGATGTACATAAATTGGAAGGTAGATTTGAATAATGAGAAGAAGACAATACTGTTGATTCCCGACAGCGTAGACTAGATTTTCAAAATCCAAATGTTTGTAGGAACGTGGGTCTTTTTTGTGGTATCCTAAAGCCGTGCATTGTCGGGTGTAGTCATCATTCCATCCCATCCCATCCCATCCCCACACACACCACCAATGCATCACTATATAAATAAATCAAATACCAAATAAAAAATAAAAAATTATATATATTAATTATTAGGTATTTAACCATTTTTATTTAAAAATGCAGCAGCAGTAGTAGTTGTAGTTGTAGTAGGGACCTCCAATTAACCATATTTAAGAATTGATTCTTGATTCCCATGTAATTCCTCCTTTATTTCTTGAAGTGGAAATCAAATGAAACTGGAATCAAAAGTAGAACATGGAATATGATGAAATAGAATAGGATATATAAATCTATGGCGGATTGTATTTTCATATTGCATCTTCTACTTCATGTAACATATATGCACGTCATGTGTGTAAAGATTACGTCATTTATTTTTATATATAAAAAAATATTTAACACACTTAATGCATAGAAGATGCAACGTCATTTGAAATAAAAAATTAAAAAATCAAATGAGAATATATGATAGCCCAGGAAGGAATCCATTCATGGAATTATGAACCAAACAATTCATGATTTGGTGAAAGGATAAGTATGAACAAGTCTCGTGGCCTTGATTACACCTCATGGGCCCTATGTCTACTCATTCATTTTTACATATTCCTCTAATGAGTGGCATACATTGAGAAATTATACTGAGATTCACACACACACACACACACACATATGGTCAACTAAAAGAGGTTCTTGTAATTATAAGGGTATCCTCAGGAGAATTGAAAGAAACCAGCTGTGCTATAGAAGGAAGGAATGAAAATTATGGATTAGATTGATGATATACACACATGATTGCATTAATTGGAGAAACATATGTATGTGTAGCTTGTGGATGTATTGAAATGAACACGTAGGATGAAAAGTGGAAGTGGATTAGAATTGTTGGGAAGGGCACCACATAGCACTTCTGGCCGCTGCGATGGGAGGCGCAGAGCCAGCATCAGCATCAGCATCAGCATCACTACCTCCACCACCCATGCACCATTCATGTATATATAGAAGGTAGCATAATTAGGTTCTTCTTTGGCACATATTCGCTTTCACAAACAAACTAATTGATGGGGGGTCGTCGACATCAAGACTTTTAGTAGTAGGTAGGTACAAACGTAGTTTGTTGTGTTAAATGTCTCTCAACACTTGTGGACGTCCAAAAAGGGGTTTGATCGATCGATGTGGGCAAATGTTTGGCTTACAGATGAATTGTTGATAAGGAATATACATGTCATATACACATTACTATTATCCACACACAAAGATAAGGACACCATCATCATCATCATCATCATCATCATCATCATACTAGTATATTAACCTTATATACATATATATGTATGTTTGTGAGACAAAGGAAAGAAGGTGCATATAGTTACATAGGTATTAGGTGTAAAATTCTTATGTTTGGCTGAACCAAATCAATTATAGCAGAGTAAGTCTAATTCATTTATCATGTGACTACTCACTTGTTTGTAATGGCAAAATTGCAAAATTAGTCCTGTATGTATAGGAGGTGGCAAAATTAGTCCTGCAAGTATTGGACTGGAAATTTCAATTTTGTAAATTTCATTTAGTGATAATTTTAATCCTTTCGATCAGAAATTGCAAGATTTTAACCGGATAAATTGGGACTTAGGGTTCTGACTATCAACTAGACTTACGTGGCATCATCGTAAGATGCTGACATAAGAAAAGGTAAAAAAAAAAAAAGACCCTCTTTCACCTTTCTCACTCTCTCTACCTGTATGATGGGAAGTGAATGAAAATGAAAATTGGTTGATGAGGAGTGAAAGGAAATGGAATTGATTGAGGGAAAATGATGGTTTGTCAAACGCGAAGATTTGGTCAGAAGGTCGGTGCCGGGATCATTCGCTGGAGAGAGAAATTGAGGGATGAAATTTTAGGGTTCAAATTGATTGAGGAGGAATGAATAGAAATAGAAATTGATTGAGGAAAAATGATAGGCTGGCAAAGACGCAACTTTGGTCAGAAGGTTGATGTCGAGGTCATTTGCCGGAGGGAGAAATTCTCAATTTGAACCTTAACATTTCATCCCTCAATTTCTCCCTCTGGCGAGCGACCCTAACGCTGGCCTTCTGGCCAAAGCTTTGTGTTTGCCAACCCATTTAAGTCAACATCCTACTAGGATGCCATATTTAATTTAAGCCTAATTGGCAGTCGGAACCCTTAGCTCCAATTTTTTCGGCTAAAGTCTGGCAATTTTTGGTCGGAATGACTAAAATTGCTATTAAATTAAAACTTACAGGATTAAAATTGTCAATCCAATATTTACGGGGCTAATTTTGCCACCTCCTTATATATACAAAACTAATTTTATAATTTTACTTTTTTTTTTTTTTTTTTTAAATCGTACACTGATCATATAATAAGTATATTATATTTATCATATAAAATTTTCTGATGCAAGCAAAAGGGTGGTGTAGGGTTTATATATATTGTCCCTTTTGTGGAATAATTAATGAGGTTTTTGTTTCATGTCCAGGGTTTGGTGGACACACATACTTTGAATTATTATTATTATTATTATTATTATTATTATTATTATTTACTTTGGAGGGATTGGAGCAACTATACATAACGCCAACAACGCCAACTGCTAACTGGTCCATAAACAAACAATTAATATTCACATCAATCCTAGTTTCAAATTCCACCTCCTTTCTTCCTCCACCTTTGCCTTTTCTTTTACCTTTCACTATTGAGAAAAATTCAATTTTAGTACTCTTTTTGGAGTTGGCAATTTTAATTATGTTCAAATTAATTAAGATATATAATTTGGTTCTATTTTTTTAAAACATTATGGTAATTTTAGTCCTTTTCAGTGGATTTGGCCGAAAAATTCTACCTCATCAATCAAGTCAGTACTTAAATTGGAACTTTTGGTGAATTTGATGGTGTGGCAATCCAAGTTAGAATTTTTAATTACAATTTTGGGTCATGTATCTTTAAAGGGTTGACAATTTTGGTCCTCTAACCTATGATTTAGAAGTTTTAGTTGTCCTTTATCTTTCAAATTAGTAGCGATTTTGGTCATTAATTAAACCCAATCAGTAACAATTCTGTCCTTTTATGATAAAAATTCAATAGTTATATCACATGCTGTTAATTCGCCAATAGCCAAATTGACCGAGTGACCAAAATTGCCACAATTTTTAAAGATACAAAACCAATTTGCATATTTTAATTTGGACATGACCAAAATTACCATCTTCTAATTTATAGAACTAAAATTGTGTTTTTTTTTCTTCGTTATATGTGCATATATAAATATATTATACATATCCTAGATAAATGAATTTATTTACTATTTTAGAGCGGCTCGTTGTTTTTTTGTTAAACAAAATAAAAAATGCTAGAAATTAGAGAAATGAAAAGGAAAAAAGCTGAAAAACCCATATGGACCCACAAATCAAATAAAGAGTATTGGTGAAATAAGTAGTGCAACAATATTATACGACTAAGCTCTACCAAAAATTACAAAATAATATATATATATATATATATATATATATATATATATATACATATATACTAAGTTAGAATTTTGAAAGCGTGTGTTGCATGGATAGCGATGTAGACCAATAAGAAGTTGACATGTGGGTGTGAAGATGACGTCGCTGACACTATTTTGAGGGCTTGAAAATTCATCGTTCACCCCTTAATTGCCATGTAATTTCATTTCTGACCCACTAACTTTCCAAAGCTTGACCAAAAATGAAATATTCATGTGATAAATCTTGTCCTTCCAAGAACCCTTTTCTTAATTAGTTACCAAAGTCTAGACATATCTTGACCTTTTAAAACTTTTCACTCTTGCCCCTCTACTAATTATACCAGTTCAAACTTATACGTCATCAATCTTTTCACAAATTTTCAATATTATCATCAAATATTCAAAATCAAGGTCATAAGTTCGATAAATTAGGTAACATCCCCTTTATAAAGTGGATACATGGAATTGGCAAGAACTAAAGTTCAGGAAAGTACAAAATTGCCTTGATCTTGACAATAAAAAACCCTAAAAAGTGATGATATATCATGCATGTTATGGGAACATGAAAATTTTCCCTTGAATGCATGGAGTGATCCAACTTAGGAAGACTTGGAACTGGGATTATAGATGCATAAGCATGTGTTTGGAAATGGAAGGTGTTTGAGGTATTATCATGCAAGTGCCCTTTTCGTGGAGAAATTATTATCCGAACTAGACTCGATTAAACCTGAACAAATTACACGATAAATGTATTACACTAGCCATGTGATTGGCGTACAGTTTAAAAAAAATGATCAATCACATTTGCTTTGTGATTGAACAAGAATTTTCCTTTTTTGTGTTACACTAAATATCTTCCACCACATTGGGAATGGAAGAATGGGCAGACAAACATGGTGATGCATGATATTGATTGGCCTTTGTCATTTGCTTTGGTAAGGTAGGTGTTACAGTGGAAGAAGGTATGGTAAATGGACCATACCTTCATATGGAATCACATGCTCATCACTTCCAACACAAAGTTGCTATTTATTAGTATTGAAAACCCTCATTAATTAATACTCTTTCATGTCAATTAGAGAAGTGGATGCATGGAAGGGCTGAGTCCAGGGTGGTTGAGTATTCATGTCTTCCTCCTTGTTAGGAAATTTGATGGAGCGGAAGCAATAGAAATTGAGAGAATAAAGAAACGACTTTTTTTTTACCGAGTTAGAAACTTTTGAAAAAAACGAGTTTTATTTTGAGTAAAATATGCCTGAAACGTAAATTTTGGAATGTTTCATAAGCCCACGAAATTTGATTAAAAAATAACCTGACACCATAGGAATAATTTGAAAACAAAAAATTCGGGCCCAAATGAAAACTATGAAAAAGAATCTAAAAAATTATTATAGTGAGGGATTGGGTTCTCCTCTTGAAGACGATTGAAATGATAGAAAAATCATCTCGTAACTCCTCCTGGGTAAAAAAATTAAGATTATTTGAAGTTCCACCATCAAATCATACACCAAAGTATATTATAGTTTTGAGTTTTGCCTACCAAAATACTTTTAAAAATGCATCCACGTACCTCTTATTTTACGTGAACGTAAAATATGATCCAAAGTATATGCTCTAAAGAACCTTCCAACCTAGTACTCCCCACCCACACATGCATCACAATGGACATGTGGACCACTCTTCAGTACACCTACCTCTCACTCTTTTTACTAACTGATCCATTCTAACCCTCATTTGAGTTCATTAGGCATACACTGCAATGCTTTGCTTTTTCCCCTATTTTTCTCTCCCAAAAAAGGGAAGAGAGGTTATATATGAGGAGGTTGAAGATGTAGAGGTAAACCTAGGAAATGAGAAGTACTGCTCTCTCTACAAAAAAAATAAGGCTAATCAGTCGTCAGTTCTAATGATTATGGTATATTTAGTATTGAGTAGATTAAGCGGATTTTTGAAAATTCATTTTCTTGACAAGTTACGAGGATTTCTCTTGAAAAAAAATGGGATCATTAAATAATTTTTAGTACGAAATTTTTTTAATCAAATCAGGTTTGGTTGATCAAATCAGTCATGAAGCAATGTGAAATATTTTTCATGTGACTCGTCATTTTTACAAAACTATACACCAATGACACCACAAGTATACTACATTCATCATATATTTAATTTAAATTCAATCAAACTCAATTTAAATTAGAATTTTACCCTATTATAATTACATCAACTCTGAGGGAGAGAAACATGTGAGCAATTCCCCCGAAGAAGAGGAAAAGTTGAGAATGATGTGAGTTAGAAATGGGTGGGGCGGGGGGAGGGTGCTGTGTAGGGTTAAAGCAAAGGAAGGATAGAGGAATAAGGGCGAGCAGAGCACATGAATGCTCGTGGTTTTCCATCTTCTCTTGTCAATTACTTTGGACTTGGAGGGGCCAACTCTGACTGTAACCACCCCTACCCCTACCCATACGTACACACACCGTACACATGAAACTTTTAAACCAAATTGAGTTTGGCTGAATTAAAACTATACAATATATTTGTTATGTGATTGGTATAAATTTAGAAAAAGTGATGAATCACATCACAATTGAGAAGAGCCACGGTTAACCGGTTGATTGCATTTTACTTCATGCAAAAGTACTAATAAAACGAAATTCTTGAACAAAAACAAGAACGATTCGACGTTTAAATTTTGAAAGGAAAAGCTCACTGTCTCTTGCATTAGAGAGTCGGGATGCCCTTTTATTTTTTTTCTTTTTTCTGTTTTTTAAAAGTTGAAGGGGTTGGTTTTTGTTATGGAGGGTTTGAATAGAATAGAAAATTGAAGGGGTAATTGGATGATGTTGGTACACCGTACAAAATCAATGATTGAGATGAGCAAAAAGAGGTGGGTTTGGGGCATGTTGCTAAAAGAATCAAAAGTATTGCTGGAGTGAATGTGACCACCATGAAAGTGATGAGACCTTTTGAAAATTTCAGTGATATGATGATCATCAACTTGTTCATCTCCATCATTGTGGGCAGTTGGCTTTGCTCTTTTACCAACTTCAACAACCGCATGCCCACATAATCATAAACCTAAATACAAGATTTGGGATTAAACAATCAAGATTTTAGGATGTAATAAGAGCAGATGGATGATGCCCAGTAACCATAATAACTGCCATTTTGTGGAAAACAAAAGGCAGAAAAATCCTGCTACAGAATCATGTCTTCTAACCATATTAACTACCATTTGCGAAAACCAAGGCAAGAAAAAGAAGAAAACATAAGCAATCATATATATATATATAATATATATATATATATATATATATATATATCTTTTGGGTTGGGAAGCTTTAAAGCCCAAAAGACAGAAATTCTTTCAAGAAATCGCCACACAGTATGGCAAACTCGGCAGCCTCTTTCTGCTACTGATCCTATCCCCATTGCACCTGCTGCTGGACCACTCCTTCAGATTTTCTCCCCATAGACGCCCATTATACTCCTCGTCTTCATCACTCTCATCGCAATCTTTTTCGGCCTCATCGTCCATGTCTTCTTCGTCTTCTTCTTCGTCGTCGTTGTTCTCACCCAATTCATGCTCATCTCTCAGCAAAGACAGCCTGAGCCTGCCGTTTTCGCGCTCCGTCTGAAAGTAAGTGCTGCAAGACGAGAAACTGAAGGCCTTAATCACCAGTCGGCCGCCTTCGCGATGAGTCTGAACCTGAACGCCGTCGCTCCCACTGATGGAAGTCAGAGGGGGTGGGAAGCTGCTGCTGTGTTTAACTTTCTTGGGGAGTGGTTGGGATTTCGTCTGCTTATTTCTGCTGGAAATCTGATGATTATCCAATAGATGATGAGAAAATGAATCAATGCAGTTCCCAGTTTCGCTGCCTAAGCTCTCAGTGCACATTTCCAGGCTTCTTGTGCTGAGAGAAGAGGTGGAGCGCTTGATGAGGGGGTGGACATACACTTGCTCTGTTTCATAAGTTGACAGTCTGCAGTTGTATGAATTGTTTGTGAAATTCCAGGTAGTAGGGGTGGATTCTTGGCCATTTCTGTCGGTTTTCTCACACATTTTTTCGATGGGAAAGGTGTTTGAGGATTCGGGACGAGGAATATCAGGTTGCTTTTGAGGCCATGGGAAGGATAAGGGTGGTTTGGATGGAGCCAATTGGTGCAGTAAAACACGTGGTTCGAGTGAAAGGGGCTCCAAATAGGATTGCAGCCCTTCACAAACAGAGGACATGTTTTGTTTTGAAGAGAGTGTGTGGGGAGAAGGGGAGAAAACAGGGGATGATGAACAGGGGAGAGTGGCCTTTTCTATTACTAAAACTTTGGGATTTGAAGGGATCGTCTGAAATTTTGTATTATTTTTCTTGAAATGATGAAAGAGACTGATTTTGTTTTTAATCAAGAATTCAAATGTGTTTGGGGTGTGAGAAATGGTGGTCTGTAAAGATTGAGAAATGAGAGGAAAGAAATGAGAGAATTGCATGAAAGAGAAGTGAGATGGGTGGGAGTGTATTTATAGGGTGAAGGGACCTCCTCAGTTGCATGGACAGGGGTGGGGGTAGGAGTAGGGGGTCTATTCTCATGCCACAAGAATCTTTTTTTCAATTTTTCAAGAATAAAGAATCTCACTTGAAATCTGAATCGTGTAAATATAAAACAATTATCGATAATTCTTTATTATTTCTATTGCATTTTTCGTGGTCATAAATTGTTTCTACGATGTATTTGACGAGTTTATTTGAATAAAAACACAGAATGATGAACTTAAATTATTGAAAAATTACACATACAAATACAAAAGTTTGGATGTAAAATTTGAAGAAAAATGGTGTGGAATTGTGATTGGTGGAGGTGGGAATTACTAGAATGAATTAAAAGACAAGGGTGAGGGCAGGCTGTTTGGGAAGCACAAGTGAGGCAGCTGAGGGTTGTGTTTATTGTTCTCCTTCTTGTTCTCTCCTTACATTTGTGCTTTTCCACTTCATCTCACCTGTTTTTTTCTTGGACTAGGGTCAAAACCTAAATTGATTGTCCCTCTATAGCATTTTGAACACCACAATCACCACCACCACAATCTTCTTTTAACTTTGAAACATTTTTTTTTAAGTTTTTAGTTGAAAATAAAGTGTTCCAATGTCTGTGAATTGAGTTTTTACTTCTGTTTCTTTAGAAAAAAAATAAAAGCCCAAGTGAGCATAAGAGTACTTCTAATTGTTTTTAATATATTTGTAAGTGACGTAGACATGCGTTTTGAATCGGTTGCTAATGATAAACTTTGAGTGGCTTATAAAGCTTCGACGCCCCACCTCCTAACAAGGGTCATTTTCAGAATCGTGAAATTTATAGACGCCAAAGTAGACAATAATTCGTACAACAAGATACTGGTCAAGTCGCAAGTTGCATCAATGAGGAATGAACTCATAGTTTTTACTTTTTTTGCTCGAATATTATTTTTGTTTTTATTTTAAATTTTATAAAAAAATTATCACTTCTCCAAGAATATAAACTTTTACGAAAACCCCTTCTATCTCAACTAATTAGAGAGTCGTGATATTGTTCTTGCACCAAATTTATTATTACTTTTTTTTTTAAAAAAAAAAGCAAGTTGTTTCAAGATATTTCTCTTCCAAGAACACCATAATATTATTAATTATTGTAGGCATATATTTAAAATAAATAATACAAGACAAGAAGATTCCTTTGTTCTTTCCGGTCTAGACTCCCCCTGTTTAGGTCAATCTTTTGGGCTCAATTGCACACGGATTTGTGATGAAACAACACTTGTAAACTTCATTATTATTATTATTATTATTTTAAATGCTAATGCCCTTTCCCAATTATTTCTCTTTTCTTAAAAATGCCACACACAATCATATATACATACCACACTAGTTCATGCTTTCTTTACGGCTTATTTATTTTTTTATTATCAAAAAAAAAAAATTACGGAAAAAATATTTTTTTAATATATTAACGTTTTTATTACGAGTCGCGGTTTCAAACCGCGACTCGAATTTTTTTTTTTTTTAATCGAGTCGCGGTTCGAAACCGCGACTCGAAGGTTTTTTAATTTTTTTTTTTCGAGTCGTAGATTAAAAACGCGACTCCGTGTCGCGGAATGAAACCGCGACACGGGGTCGCGATTTCAATCAGCGACTCCGAGTCGTGGTTTCAAACCGCGACTCGGGTCTTTTTTAAAAAAAAAAAATTATTATAACTAATTTATCCACGAATCAATTTAAAAAAACACAAATAATAATTAATAATGAATAAATGTATTATAAATATTATTACAAATATTACAATACAAAAGTAAATATTAAAAATGCCCCCCTGTCCCACAATTACGTCTGTGTCGTTGACGTCGATGTCTTCTTATTTCTTCGCCCATATTTTGTATTGGCTCATTTTGTCCATCATTATCATCACCACCGGAATTAATATGCAACCCACTTGATGATGCTGCAGAACTGGACTCCACATTATCACGATATGCACTAAATGATGGAAATGGAACTGGTGAAATGTTATATTCTGGTGCATATGGTTGGTTAATACCAAGGCCAAGGTCAAGATCTACATGTGAAGAATAAGCTTCTGCATGGCTTGGCATGTATGAAGTGGATTGAAACCAATCATCTTGTGACGGTTGAGGCACATAGTAATCCTGAGGCAGTTGAGGCACGTAGTAATCTTGAGGCGTATATGATGTTGAAGGACCAGCTATATCCACCCCAATATCACCACGTTCAACTGAACCAATAGACATTTGGCTAGAACTTCTCCTTTGTCTGTGGGATGTGGTGGGAGCACTATCGGATGGTGTTGCAGTTTGTTGTGGCTGATGTTTTATGGCTTCAGCGATAATTTGTACTTCGTGTTCAAGTTGGGCCACTAATTGGCGATACCCTTCAACGTCTACTGGTTTAGATTGAAAAAGTGTTTGAAGAGTATTTACATGTTGAGTCTGAAAAAATATAAAAATATAATAAATTTTAATAAAAATTATTGTTAAAAATGAAGTATATAAAATAAACATGTGATATTATGTAGCATACCACAATCTGCAACATTGGTGCATCTCCAGGTTGGTATCCGCTTTCCACACGTCTATCAGTAGACGACGAAACGAAATGACGTGTTATGTTGTTGTACCATTCCCAATATCCTCGATCTGTATCTCTTTTGTTGGAAATGGGTTGTCTTTGTATGACCGTGTCATATCGTCTTTGCCATCTAGTGATGTAGAGTATGTGCTGCAAAACCCAATCTGTGCCCGTACGATTGGAACGGGTGATCTTATGCAGGCTCATGTCCCGAGTATCTGGCTGATCTGGAATATTTTGCATCATCCCAAACTGGCGAAGGACCCGTTCGGGATGATGCATCTCCACTATTGCATAAAAGATCAAGGGACATATTGATCTCCACAGCTGGGGGTTAAAATCCCCTGCGTAAGCCATAATGACATTTGATTCCATGTCATACGGCTGCCAGATAAACTGTAATAAATAAAATAATGCAAGTTAATGTCATTTTATATGATCGAATATATGTAATTAAAGTTATGAATATAAAATACCTGATCATATTGCATCTCATCTAATATATCTCTAATGACCCGGACAGTTTTCGCACTGTCCGGGTGAAAGTGTGCTCACAGTTCCACATTGCACCATATGGTGCTCCTGGGAGCACACGGTTATTATCTATTTGGTGTGGGCCCATATGTACACGTGGAGCACCAAGTCCGGACAAAGTGGAATGATGCGTGACCAGGCCCAAATCTGCAGAGATAACATAAACTCTAGTTATTACCTGAAAAAAAAATATTTCTCTATAAATTCAATAATTCAACTTACCTGTACCAACTGCAACGCGCCACCTATTACAGCTTTGCCTTTTTCGCTGGCATTACATAATTCACGGTAAAAAATGCAGGACAGCACTGCCCCAACTGTAGTTCCGGGCTGCTACTATATCCTCTAATTTTGCAAGATATAGTAGCGATACCAAGTTTCCTGATGAATCAGGACACATCGTTCCACCCAGCAGGAGCAATGCAACAGCACGCGCATACTGTACAACAGTAAGGTGTGGAGTGTCGGGAGTGATGTGGATATGTGATATATGTTCTATTAAATTTAAAGCTGCAGCTTTGACCGTCCCGTGACTTTAATAATAATAATAATAATAATAGTAAATTAAAGTTGTATGATGCATGAATAAAGCTTTGATTTAAAGCTGCACTGATATTGACTTTGCATGCAGCAGCTTTAATTTAAAGCAGCTTTGACCGTCCATGAATACAGCTGTAAATTAAAGCTGCACTAATGTTGACAGTGCAGCTTTAAATTAAAGCTGCATGACCGTCCACACCCGTGACTTTAGTATCAAAAATTCGGGTATATATACATGCTGCACTTGAGGTGTTTAGCTACATCAAAAGTTTGTATCAATATTTGAAAAAAGCAGAACTTGTATACTTGAGTAATTTCGGTGTATATTTTATATATCGCGTCTTACAAGCATACATCCTTACTTAATTTTGTGAATTTTTCCTTTTTTTTTTTTACAGAGCAGTGGTGTAGATGGGAGGTTCGAGGTGGTTACAAACCAAAAATTAGACGTTGGGCAATAACCATGTATGGGGGGACACATACATGTGTTCTGAATAATATGTCCCTCTCACACGGTAATATAAACAGGGCTTATATTGCTAGTTTGCATTTAGGACACGTGAAATGCAACCCCTCCTATGGAATAAAACATGTCATTCAGAACGTGAAGGACCATACATGGTATGATGTACCATACCAAAAGGCATGGTATAGTTTGAAAATGGCACGTGAAATTGTTTATGGCACGTGGGAGAGCTCTGTTCAAAAGTTACCTGCATATTTGGGAGCTATCCAAAAATATAATCCAGGAACTATTGTTGAATGGAAACACAAGGGCTTACAGGCGTCAACTGGTAAATATGTGATGGGATATGTCTTCTGGGTTTTCAAACCGTGTATTGATGGGTTCTAGTTCTGTCGAAATGTTATTAGTGTAGATGGCACCCATTTATACACAAAATATAAGTACAAACTGTTAATTGCAGCTGCCATGGATGGGAATCAACAGGTACTGCCTCTTGCATTTGCAGTAGTCGATGAAGAAACTTATCCATCTTGGAAGTGGTTTCTTCAACAATTGAGTCGACATGTTATAAGAGGGCGACGAGGGATGTGCCTTATTTCTGACCGTCATGCCGGACTCATTAAAGCAGTTCGTGAAGGTCCGGACTTTGTGTCACCACATGGAGTGCACCGGTATTGCTTACGCCATGTGTGTTCCAATTTTAACAATACTATTAAAAATGTGGTATTAAAGGATCTCTGTTGGCAAGCTGGCTCAGAATATCAATTAAGAAAGTTCAACCGCATTATGGACGAGATAAAGAAGCAGGATGTCAAAGCGTTTGCATACTTAGACGCGATTAATAAGGAAAAATGGACAGCTTCTCATGATGGTGGATGGCGATGCGGTATTTTGACGACCAACATGTCAGAATGCATTAATGGAGTTCTGAAGGGGGCTCGCCGCCTGCCGGTAAGTGCACTAGTTGAAATTACTTTAGAACGTACTGTCCATTATTTTCATATGCGGGCGATGAAGGGTCAAAAAATGTTACAAAACAACCAACTGTGGACGGATTTCGCATGCAAGATGTTCATATCTTGGCAACAAAAAGTTGTTGAGCACACGGTCACGAAATACAGTCACGCTCAACAGTCCGCGTCGGTCGTTACCAGGCGCCAAGGTAGACATGGGATGAACACCCATGTTGTCAAAATTGCCAACCGAGAATGCTCATGCGGCAAGTGGAATCAATTTGGCATCCCTTGTTCTCACGCCCAAAAAGTATGCGGTGCATACAATATTAGTGTGCATCAATGGTTAAGGATTATTATGATGTGATGGCTTACAACAACACATATTCTAAGCATTTTGAACCAGTGCAGTCGGAAGATTATTGGGATGATCCAAATTTCCAGTTGGTCCACGACCCTACTATCCGTACGGTCACATGTCCTGGTCGAAATCAAACAACACGCATTCATAATGAGATGGATTGGCGGCAAACGCGAGCAAGGCAAGAAGCCCAACAACAACAAGGAGATTCTTCAATACAAGAAAATGTGTCATAGGAGGATTGTTGATGATACTTGTATTTTTTATATAATACAATTTTTTAACATTATATTTTTTGTGATTATTTAAATTTGTAATATTGCAATTTATATAAATATAATTTATACGTAAAATATAAATTATAACATAAATTTATATAATTTAAATACGTTAAATTATTAAATTAAATAGATATAATATATAAATATAATTAATATATATAAATTTTAAAAAAAAAACCGAGTCGCGGTTCCGATCCGCGACTCGAAAAAAAAATTAAAAAAACTTCGAGTCGCGGTTTCGAACCGCGACTCGATTAAAAAAAAAAAAAATTCGAGTCGCGGTTTGAAACCGCGACTCGTAATAAAAACGTTAATATATTAAAAAAAATATTTTTTCCGTAAATTTTCTTTTTTTTGATAATAAAAAAATAAATAAGCCCTTTCTTTACTTCACTTGCATACAAATAATCACCCTCCCCCCAATTAAAGATGTTTATTCCATTTTAGTGCTATGTGTGCATATACATCCACAGGTATAATCTAGAGTTTAATTTAATTATATACTTTAATTTTAGAATCAATTATATATCTATTAAACATCAACCGTGACACTAAAGTGTGATAAAATTTCTACAGCGTTCCCCCACATGCCAAACGAACCCTTTTCATTTTTTCAGCTTAATTAAGAATAATATATAGAAAAAAGATAAATTATATTGACACTCTTGAAGTTAGGTACAAATATACGAATACCTCCTACCTTTTATAAAATTATAAGTACATTCCCTGAAGAGTGTTAGTGTAATGTACCTCCGGATTCGTCACTGAATAAGAGGTATACTTATGCAAAGGGTAAGAAGTATTTATGTATTTGAACCTAACTTCGAGCGGCATTAATTTAAAATGAGAAGGGCAGAAAATAAAACAAATGAGTAGTAATCTCCACTTTGTTTCTTTGTTTATGGGTGAAGAATTTTGTTGTTTGGAGTAGTTTTTTTGGTGAATGGTTAATGTTAGGCTCTACTTATACTTCTCCTTAATTAGTGTGCCTACAAGTGATCATGAGTATGAGCAGTGAAGGAGAAGACAATGCTGGTCCCTCCATAAATACATATGCTGCACATTGCACCTACACCAATGGACATTTTATACAATAATAATCACAAAGTTCTAGTTTAAGCTAACCTCATCAAGTACACAAACAAATTATTCACCCTAAAGTTTTCCTGTCAAAGAAAGGTCAATCTATGTCCACTATCACTATTCAAAGTTTAGTCCCCATCATATACCACTTAAATTTACCCTTAAAACGCAGTGCTTAAGCCTTGCTCGATGATAAGGTTGAGGGCTCGTAATCAAAAGATTATGGGTTCAAGTCCCACCAATGCAGATAGATGTCTATCGAAAATTTCTTTCTCACATCAGGTGTAGCCAAACTTGAACTAATTTGATCACACTCCACATATACACGTGGCAAGTTCACATAACTTGGTGTATAATTCAAGAAAAGTGACTAATCACATGACAAGTTTATCACACTTGCTTTATAATTGGTTTGATTCCGTCAAACCCGATTTTTATTTCTTTGTCTCGTTTGAACACACTTCATACATACACGTGTTTTTGGTGTATCTATAAAAAATTATTCACGTGATATGTATATATGGGGTTGAATACAAGATGCAATACCAATTTGTGTAACTTTAAATTTTTCATCGACAAGACGATGATATCATGTGCGATTCATAAGATGACTCCATAAAAGTGATGAAGGGACATGCATGAACTGGCTACACAACTTGGCCATTGAAGCATTATTATTAAATATCTATCTAGGAAAAGTTTAGGTTCTTAATTCAGTGTGAGAATGCTAAGAGATGAAAAAAAAGTGTTTTAAGTATAATTTTAAGAGCAGAGAGGGGGCGGTGTATTTTGTTCTTACGACAGACTAATTTCCTAAAGTGTTGGTGCGTGATGTGAACTTATCTTTTGTGATTGGCCTTTTATGTGTATTGTCCACGCAAATAACCAAGTATTAAAGAATGAAAAATAGTGTTGGAAATCAGCATCTGAGTGAGTACACCCCTGAAATCCCAGCTAGATAGTCTGTGTTCTCAGCACATGTATGGAGATAATAAAGCTACCTCCCAAAAGGAGAAGTACAAAAAATGATCGTAGAGCATAGCAAGGGGAAATTGCAGTTTAATTTTTTTTTTTTTCTCCTTTGGACAAAGGGTTATTGTATTAAAACTTAGAATGAAGTATGTGAAATCTGATGGGAGTATTACCCCTTAATTGGGCTTTTGGACGATAATATCTTCAGTTCAAGAGAATAAGACTAAAAGCCCCCAAGATCCGCCCATTTTTCAATTCAGGTTGGTACCCGACTCAAAAAGATCCAATCCGACACCAGGACCGGTAGCCTAGACTGTTGATCTAGGGATAGCATGCCGCTTGAGATGATGCCACGTGTCTTTGCCACATACAGACACTTGGGCATCTTTTAGATTGCTTTCGACAGTCTCATCACTCCAACTGAAGTAAGCATCAGAAGATTTTAGTGGGGGACCTTCCAACTAACCTAACGATCTCCCTTTCTTTCTCAAGAACCGCATCTTTGGGTAATTATAGCGACTTTGACCTCACTCACATAAGGTACCCCATAACGACCCGAATCAAAATCATCACAATCACAATGCTCAAGAGACAAAACAAGAAAGCAAATAAGCAGGAGCGTTCTTGAGAAAATGTCAACTATACTCGTGTGATCAGACACACACGATTTGGAAGATAATCTTGATCTAGGAAATGAGTAGTGTTTGAGTTGGGGCGATTAGGTATAAATGTGGTCCGAAATGTGATACTAAAAAATAGCAAACAAACTAAAATGTTAAAAATATCAAAACGATGTAAATTAACCAACATCAATACAAATCCTCCTTTAAGTTACCTTTCCGTGTTTCACTCCCAATCCCAATAAAGCAAAGCACTAGATGAAGTAGCTCTTTTATAATTTCACATTCTTAGTGCTTTAGTGCAAAATTCACAAGTATTTCATGCTCTCACAACCCTAACCACTAAAAATAGCTTTATTGCAAGCATTTCATGCTCTTGAATCTTGATTCGTTGCTTTTCTTTCTGTCGTCCAACCAAAACCTCATCAGTACTGAATACATGTGCGAACTGTTTGTTCTTGCATGAAAAGATATGTATAAAAGTGGAGCTGGGCTCTGCTCCCATTGGGTGATTTAGTTTTAAAAAATATGGGCTTGTTTTGCTTTAAGCCTAAAATGGAAAATGTGATCCTTTTTGACCAAAGGTGGTGGAACCTTTTCTTGTTCCTAGGTCTCACCTAGTAAAGGAAAACCAAAAGACAAGGAGAAAGCTGCCTCACCAAATATTATGCACAAACGTTAGGACAACAATTCTTCATACATTACCTGTAACTAAAGCTGATTTATCAACCGAAAAAACAATAATATCAACTTCTCCATAACCTTTATGGTCGGCATAATATAATTTTCCAGATGGGATTATGAGATCTCATGAACATTATAACTAATGATGACAAGTCATAACATCATGCACATGTACATGCATCCACCAGTTGCCAAACCTCATTCTCCAATGGCGCTTGAGATAATAATATGAAATTTCTAAAGATATTCATACATGATTACAAAGTTCAATATTACATTTTTTTTTTCCGGCTGATTGGAGTTCATAAAAATTGACCTATAGCCCATACTTCGCTTATTATCTGCTTAAGTAAAAAAAACTACAACCCACAAAAGAATAATAAGAAAGTTGTGTACAAAACTCCCTCTACACACAAATGACAATAACTTATTTCCCTGGCAGACCCGTACCACACATAGAACACAAAAAATAACTCTTGCAACATTTAACTCTCTTCTTGGGGACAGCGTGGGAAGGCAGGTTACAGGATGAGAAACAGAGGTTTGTTGCTACCTTGATACATGAAGATTCTGGATCTCAATTTGTAATGTTTCGAGTTGTTCCTGAATAGCTGCTAATTCATCTAGAGTGCCCAGAAGTTTATTCACTCGATCTTGGGCTGTTTCTTGATATGGTTTGCCAATGAGTGTTACAAAGTTGTTTAAACTGTCAGTAGCATCCAGGAGGTCCTTTTGCATTGCTTCTTCGACCTGGCGAGCCAAGACATCAGCAGTTCTTCTCACTTTACTCACCACCTGCTGCCTCCGTGCCGAGAAATTTGAAATTGCCAACAAACTACCATCAAGGGTATAATATGAGTTGGCAATTACTATTAAGAAAAGAAATGCCAAGGAACATATATATCCAATCCTGGTGCCAAAAACTTATGTCCAATTATAGGTAAAATATTGGATTGGTAGATTACAATTTACATACCCGCCTGCAGAGCAAAGGCCAAGAGCAAGGAGATCTTCTAAAGTGGTAGGCAGGACAGATGTCAAAAGTGATGCAGATAGACCAGCTGCCCCCAATCCACCAAAAGTACCCAAGAGCTGGAAATTGGAAAGACAGCAAAGAGGTAGTATTAGATTGAGAAATCAAAATCAATACAACTTCAGCTTGCCCCACATATGTTCCAAACGAATTCACCAACATGCTCAAAACTTCCAATTTTCTTATTTATTTTTAGTTGCATGGCTCCAGTAAGCATGAAGAATGATAACACCCCAGTGATTACCCAAGAGCTTATAAAGAAAATATACTGGACAACACAGTGAAAAAAGGTAAATGGCTGGCTGAAAATGTTTGGGGACAATATTTCAACTCAGCATGGAAATACTTGAACTAAAAATTGATAACCAGAAGAAAATCCTCTGCAATAAAATTAGACTAGCATGCATGCAGAGCATAGTGCTACTACACAAAATTTTCAACAGAAAAACTGTTTTCATTGAAAATGTGTATAGTCACTGCAATTTTCCATTCACAAGAGCATCAAGTTCCAACCCAACAGCATTATTGACAAATTTTTTCAGATTACACACTAGGGGTAGACGTGGTTCACAGGTTTGGGACAAGCGGCAACATGCAGCTAGGGGGCTGGAAATAAAAAAATAGTAGATGTTAGATGTCCTAGGATTTGTAAGCTTTTGAACTGCAGCTAGCCTCACTTTAATACTTCTAGAGGAATACAATGTATTCAATTTGCTTCTCCACTTTGGTGCCAAAACTTGTTCAGCAAAATAAATCCTTGAACTCTCAAAAGCATCTCATGCACTTACCACTTCACGAATCTCTTGGTCGAACAGTTTAGAAGCAGCAGCAGCACTAAAATCCTCAATAACTGTTATACCTAATTCATGCTTTGTTCTTAGCACTTGACTGGCCTCCGATTGAGACCGGATAGATGGAACAACTGAAGGCCATCTTTCCTCAAATGAGTCTTTATACATATTTCCTTTGCGAGCATTGTTTGATTCTAACCACATAGCATATTCCCGAAGCAGTTTCTGCATTCAAATGAACTTTTTTCAGAACAAAAATGTACATGGCAGATCAATCCCACCTTGTAAAACATAAATGGATGCCAGAAGGAACATTAACATAAATGCAGGCTTGACTAGAAAGCCATCTTATGTCAGACAAGATAAAAATGCTAAGGCAGTGAAGAATCTGTAAGACGGGCAAACGGTGTCTTGGGTATCTTATTAATTCTAAAGTAAGAACATAGACATCATATGTTTCTGTAAATCATGTGAAAAAGACTAGTTTTAGCAATAAAATATCTTCAAGAACTTCTAATTATCCATACTCAATAATGGAAATGCAACACAATTTTGTTTAAAATTTTAAGGATAATACTTGATCAATCTAAGCCTCGAAATGTAGTTGTGGCCAAGTTTTGCATATGTCTCTGGCACTATAAGCATAAATAATCAGCAACGAGATTCAATTTCAATGGGGGACGAAATACACTATGAACTTAATAATTGGAATACAGTTCTTTGCAGGTACAAGCTTGCCTCCTCTGATTAATCTCACTGGTACTTAATCACAGCTCACCAGCATTCCTAATCATGAATTACATCAACATAGAGGACACACATGACTTACTCTAAAAGCACAAATGGAGATATCAAAATCTTGCATCTCTAGGTAGACCAGAAGTATCAGGGGAGGGATGTAATGAGAGGACTCCAGTTAGATATATAGAACCATCAATAGCACTGCAACTTGACTTCAACTATAATAATAAGCATCATGACGTACTCACTTGAGCTTCCGCGACAGCAGGGTCAATTACTTCATCTCGAAGACTAGAGGTCACTGGCATTTGGAAAGATTTATTTCCTCTGAGAACATATGAAGTGACAAGGTCGAGATTTGATAATTGCAGAGTAGATTCTGCCAGTTTGACTGCACGTCCTTGCACATTATCAATCTGCATTTTTTTTTTATTTTTTTTTGCCAAATTACACTAGTATTGGAAGAAAACAAAGCAGGAACAAAGAGATATATAGTGCAGATGGACCATACCAGAGACAAAATTTTTCTCTTCCAAGAAATGCTCTCACTTTCCATCTTCATTGCATGCTCTTTTACACTGCTTAGAAGATCATTTACCAACACCAAGTCCCGCTCCGCTTGCTGACATTCCTCCCTGACAAGCTTTTGACAAGCAGAAAGCAGCCGTTCAGCAATCTTAACTGGGGTTTCCAGCTTAAGCCTTATTCTTTCAATCCCATTATTTGTTGATGCATCCAAAAAGCTATACAGGTACTTTTCAAGATGAGAAAAGTTGTTGGCTCCAAGATATGGTGTATTTGAGGGTTGTTCTTGCTTTTCCGGACCATTAAAAGCCAAAAGTTTTGCTTCAAGAGCACTCCTCGCAGATACAGGATACAAGGTGACATCTTCAGCATTTAACATCTTTCGAGTGTTTTCCTTGATGAACCCAATAGCTTCATCAAGCTGCATTGAGCATTTTAAAGTTAATCAGAGGAAGCTCCTACAAAATAGTTTAACAATGCCCCCCCCCCCCCCCAACAATATAATAAAAAGAAAAGCCAACATATAAACAATTGAACCATATATATTGTTTTCAACCTCCTCAGCATTTCGATACAGGTCAGACTTGTTCAGCACAAAAACTACTTTCTTCCTCCATTGTTGAATATAACGAAGAAAAGCAACCTGACACACGATAAGAGAGTATTAGCTTATCAGGTTAAAGAGAAGGAAATAGGGGGAGTGGAAAGACAATCTACTGGGACATAATAGAGGTAAAATATGCAAACATGAATCCTGCTCAGAAATGTGCATATTATAAGTCAAACATCTGAAACCACCCAAACAAGGATAGCAGTCCAAACACAATAGGAAACCAAAAAAAATAGAAAAAAAGAAAAGAAAGGGAAAAAAGAAAAAAGTATATTTCACATATATCAATCTAAAGTGCAGTAGTCCCATACATATAAAATCCACTTAAACATAGTACAGAAAAACAAAACAAGTTGAAAGTTGTCTGGCGGGCTGCAGGACCCAACTGCAAACCACACAATCACAATAATTTCTTCCAGCTATCTAATAGCATGATTTAGTTTGCTTAGGTGGCAAAAGCAAATTGCCTGACAACTATGACAAGTACCATAGGTGAAACTAAATCAATTGTAACAATTTTTTAGAAAATCCCCAGAAAGAATTCTCAAGAACTAAAGAAGTCTGGAGAACAGTATTACAAGGCATCGGTGGACCCAGAGTAGTAGCTGTTTCATACCTCACTTTCAGTCAATGGTCGATCTGCAGACATAACAAAAAGAAGCAAATCAGCACGAGGCACAAATTCCTCAGTGAGCTGTTGTTGCCTTTGAAGAATCACATTTGTCCCAGGAGTATCAACAATTATCATCTGCTTAGGAAGGGGACAAGAGGAATTATAAATGGATAGTTTAGACAAGTTATACATACCAACACAATCAGCAACATATTGTAGGAAATGATGGCTGTTTCCCGTTCCAAGAAACTATGAACCCATCAAGTTCATTCTCGACAAAGATTTCTGTGACTTCATTCATGATAATTAGGAAAATCAACAAAAAATTGAAACAACATGCAACAAAAATCTTAAACACTAGAACTGAAGAATTCAAACTCAAGAGACCCAAAAAAAAAAAAAAAAAAGAAAAAAAAAGAAACAGAGAGAGGGAGGAAACCGCAGTAAATAACACTTTGAGTGAAATATGAAGTTGAAGTAAATCGTCTGAGATGTGAAGTCAAATTCTTCACAAGAAAAAAATATGAGATTTCCTACACACTGCTGACATATATCTTCTGCTAGTGGTTAAAGGCAGAAAAAGTAATTAAGGAAAGGAGAAAGAGAAGAAACGAATAAAAACTCACTTCTTTTAAAATTGGAGCAGGTATGTAGCATATGTATTGACCATCAGGATGCCTTTCACACCGTTGCTCGCTAAACTCTGATTCAGAATAGCGTAGAAAGGTGATCTCATTAGTTGTAGGAACCACCCCATCCCTTAAGTATCTTTGCCCAAGAAAAGCATTGATGACACTTGACTTTCCAGAGTTGAACTCTCCCTGGTGAAATGAATGAAAATAAGAATCTCACCCCAAACTCCCAGTGCGGTGTGTCTAGGAATATGAAAAATATGCAGCTTCAGGCAATCCACTAGTACTCACACTAAGCACTTGAATTGGAAAATCATAATATACACAATCTAAATGGTAAGGCATGATAAATCTATCAATAAATTTAGAATCTTATCAGAAAAGGTGCATTACTCATTAAGGAATAAGAATCCCCTTCTTGCCACAAAAACCATTATACACTGTCTTATTCAATTTAAAGCTTCCCCGTCAATAATGAAAAATGAACATTCCCACTCAAAGCACTGGTAGGAATCTACTCCTGTGTTTGTCAACAATACCTGAAATATTATTTGCTTCAGAGGAGCTGGCTGAGAATATTAGGGAAACTCTGTCGTTAGAGATAAGGATGCTTCAACATTCATGTGCTAAACAATTCCAAAGACTACATACAAACGGTATAGATTAACCATGGTGGAGAAAGATATTAGGAGCAAACAAAAGTAGTTTCTTAAGATTTACTAAAAGGAAAGGACCATCAAAGAAGCCAAATTCAATTGCATGCCTAATTATTTTCAGCTAAATTTCGCGTATTGATATAAGTTCAGGACTGGTTTCCCCACTTAGTGAGCTACTGTATGTTAGTCTTTCTCAGAGGTGGAATTTTATTTCTTTTTTGCTTTTTCCCTCTTATCTGTCTGCAGTAAGTATTATGGTTTTTTGCTTGACAGTACCTTTTTCTTCAACATCAACAGATTGAACAATACTTCATATACTTACAGCTCACATAATCATTTCAAGCAAACAATACTGTAGAAAGGTAAAATAAAAGAGAGTGCCTATATACTTATTATTGATTATTCCACCTCTATATATAGTGGTGGAATTAAAGATAACTACAACTTAATGGATAACAACCAAAGATACCTATCTAAAATAGATAACAAAAGATATGCACAAATGATAAATCCTGAATATTCTAACACTCCCCTCAAGTTGGACATGGAGATCTTGATTGTAATGTTCAACTTGGACAAAAGAAGTGAAAACTTGGACAGACAGTTGTAGGTGTAAAACACCAGTAGAAAGGCACTTAGCCCATAGAAGACAACCAGTGTAGAAGACAGTCAGTTTTAGGTGCAAAACACCAGTAGAAAGGCACTTAGCCCATAGAAGACAACTAGTTTTAGGTGCAAGACACCAGCAGAAAAGCACTCAGCCCATAGAAGAAGCCAGTTTAGGTGTAGAACAACATCAGTAGAGGCTTGGTGGAGCCAGTGTAGACAGTGGGAGGAAATAACAAACCCGAGGATAACACCTCAATTCAAAAGACCAATCAGCAGTTTATCGAGGGGCAAATAAAAAGTCAATAACATAGAAGAGGATTGCCAAGGCCAAGTCTGAAGCTGTTGAGTAGCAGAAGCTTCTAGCTACGTGATTGAAGGAAAAAGGGAAAGGCGGAGCGAGAGCTTGGCCAAGAAGAGGTCTAGGCTCTCTGCGGCTTCGAAGCCATCAGTTGGTTGGCGGCCCGAGCGACGCGGCAGCGGTGACAAAGGCGCTGGAGCAGCGCCGGCGGTGCGAACAGAGGCCGGGACAGAGGCGCGGCGGCGCTAGTGGAGAGGCGCCTGAGCGCGAGCAGATGCACCGCGGCGGAGCGAGGGAGTAAGGTGGGGTCAGCGGGTGGGTGATTAGGGTTTCACCTAATTAGGGTTAAATTTTTTTATTTTTTTTTAAACCTGCTCTAATACCATGTAGGAAGGTAAAATAAAAGAGAGTGCCTATATACTTATTATTGATTATTCCACCTCTATATATAGTGGTGGAATTAAAGATAACTACAACTTAATGGATAACAACCAAAGATACGTATCTAAAATAGATAACAAAAGATATGCACAAATGATAAATCCTGAATATTCTAACAAATACCATCAGATCATATTTTCAAAGGCTGAAATCTCCATGTATGGCAACCAGAAGCAATAACACACAGAAGAAAAATGAATGGAATAAAAAGATATGCCACTTGCACAATTAAAGTGGCTAGCCTACATAAAATCATCTCAAAGACCCAAAGAAATACTGGTCTATGTTTAAGTATAAGCTTCAAGCATGGATTACATCTAAAAAAGCCTCAGAATATGAGAATTAAGGATGGCGACCTCATGAGAATTAAAGAATCTGCATGGTAATCTATTTTTTCTAAAGAATAATTGCCGTAGAAGATGTAACCACTCACGGTCATATTAAAACAACAACCAACTACAAACCAGAAATGCATTGAAATTTAGAGCTAATACCCATGTATGTCCGTGGAACCAGAATTGGTTGAAGTTCAGCACACAATTACCACTATAACCAGTAAAAATGGGTCATCAAGTTGAGAAACAGCATCTTTGAGAAGTGAGATATCCTTCATCTGCCATTCAAGATTAAAACTTCATGTTAGCTGCAGGGAAAACTCCAGCATTGGATTGAAATATCAATGAAGAACACCGTAACTACCAAATTTTTAGCATTAAAAAGATCACCAGTGGTGCGGCTCTTTGGATGACATCTATAGCTTCAAGCAAAATCAATCTCTCCTTGACTATGAACTGTCGTTCTCTCTCTTCCAATTTGGTAAACCCAGCAATCATCTTCTTTCCAGGAAAGCCATTCTCCTTATCTGCAACTCTGAGATTGTCAAAACTTTGTCGGTCATCATCTACTTTCTTATATGCATATTCACTGTAAAACAAGTTGCCCAAATCGTCTTCTCCCGTCGAGCTCAATTCATCTACAGAAACAACTAAACCACTAACTCCTGATCTTAGTAAATCGGAAGATATCTTTAAGGATGTCCCAACCGTAAGAGAATCAACCATGACAAAATTGGAATTTTTACACGTCCAGAGACAAAGCTCAGCAGCTTCTCTAGACTACCTTCTCCATCAATAGTATAAATAAGAAAATCAGCACCCTCAGAATTAGAAGCATCTAATGCAGCATTATGAGTTCGGACATTTCGTGCTACCAAAGGAAGAATCACTGAATCAGTTTTTGCATCCATCATTGTATTCCTTGCCACAATGGTAGGTAGACCTATTAGAAAGAAATTATATTACAAAGAATGCAACCACAAAAAAAAACCTGAAAGGTAACAGGAGATAACAAACATAAGGCAAAGGCCAAAAATAAAAATCAAAATTTCTTATCTGCTTCAACAAAATATAAATCAATGTAGTAACAAAAGAGCAAAGTAGTGCACCCACATATTGTAGTTTACCTCACATCAAACAAAATAATTAGCTTGAATTTCTACATCTTGAGGTTAAAAACTCTCCTCGACCATATCCTTCATATGATCCTTCTGTCACCAAATCTAAGAATAAATACAACCTAACATAGCTTTTCAGGGTCAGGTAATCAATTTAAACCTTTAGAAAAGGAACTAGAAATTTCTATATTTAAATTAGAATTAATTTTTTCACCAATTCCAATTTCATGGATCCAAACAGATCATAAAATAAAGAATGAGACGTGCAACTAAGGACAGAGTGCGAGGCTAGGAGCTCTTAACCTGTGCAGGTTTGGCAAGCTAACCCCCAATTACATGGTTATCTACATAAATCAAGCTGTTCATATGCTGAAAAGCAAATAAAGAAACTTCTCGCTACGATGTAAATAAATCACATTACTAAGAGAAAAGAAAATAACAAAATAGGGGAGAGACGAGAAATGGACATGAAATTTGTCAAGAGCTCGTTTGTTTGGGGTTCGAAGTGAATATAAAGGATATGAAAGGATAAGTACCTGTGTAAGAAAGGTTTTATGCATGGTTTGAAAGGATAACTAGAAAGAAAGCAAAATAGAATGCACATGAAACACCTCCAGATGGACAGGTGAAAAAGTGAATGTATAATAGATGTTTATATGTATATATAGCATCTGGCTCGATGGAATTTTAACTATTGAACCCACAACACTCAAATGGGGGAGTAACAAGTAAAAACAGTCAATATAGGTGAAATAGTTTCTGGCTGATGGGCTTCAAGTGATCTGTTAGTGCAGCATTGTATTTACGCTAGTAATTCTTACTGGTAAATTTAAGCCCAAACCATAACTAGATTTATTGACCTTGATCAGACAGTAAAACGCCACTCGCATTAACCGCAGCTGCAATATCTACGCGCTCATCAATCAACAAGTAAGCACGGTCCCTAATCACCGACTTCAGCAAACATGCCGCCTCGTATAGCTTCTTGCCGCTGCCCTCGCCGCCAGTGAGCACTACGATTCCAACTCTATCAGAAACAGCTTCGTCAATGACATCAAGCACCGCCTTATCATCCCTAAACACGTCATCGGAGCTCAACCGAAGGACTATATTAGGTACTTTGATCTCCGGCCGCTTGTAACCGCCGGGAAACAGACTTCTCGGTGGATTCTGGTTTATAGAACTCGAAATTACAGAATAATTGCCGCTTGAGGCGGCAGAGTGAGCGGAGAAATAAGTCTGTCCGCCAAGACAGCAAGAGCGACGGCGAGGAGATGGCAGGGTGGGTTTGGGGTGGAAGAGAAAAAAGTGGGGAGCGAAGCGAGTGGAGGTCAAAGGGGAGAAGGAAGAAATTACCATAGATGTGAAGAGGAGGGGACGGTGACGGTGGTGGCGGTGGCGGAGGGTGGTGGGATGTGTTATCTTTCAAGTAGTGGGGATGCTGAAATTTTATGGTATGTGGTGATGAGAGTAGGAGTCTTTATCCGGATTGAATTGCGGGTTTGGATACTCCAACCACGCTGCCACGACCCGCGTCATTTGTGCCGGGCTCCTCTAATCCTAAATTCATTTTACCCAAATTTGAATGTTTAATGCAAGTTAGCTTATGTGATATTAAAAATAAATAAATTATTTTTATATAAAAAAGAATATTAAATTATTTTTCTATGTTTGTTAAAATAGAACAACTTATTTATTTATGCGATTCTTATGTAACGTATGAGCTTTTTACTTGATTTTTTTTTAGATTGAATTATTTAAAAATCATTGTATCTGATTTGAATCAAAATCCAAATTCAATTTATAAATAAATGGTTTAAATTTTACTTAATTCAAAATCAATGATTTAGATTATAATTATAAATTTACCTAATATATTTATGTGAACATTGATTTAAGAATGTATTATATGGAATGAATTTATATATAATTACAATTATGTATATAGAGGGAGAGAGAGAGAGAGAAAGGGCGGCGACGACAATTGGGGAAGGGGATTGGGTGCGAAGATGGCGAGTTGGGGGAGGGACTTTGCACACGGCGATGGGGAAAGAGGCGGGGGACTAAGGCACGGTGTCGCGGAGTTGGGGAAGGGGATTTGGGTGCGACAAGGGGAGTGGAAGGGGTGGTGGTTTGGGTGCGGTGACGGCAATGCAACTGATTTTGAGAGGACGTCGCCAAGGCGAAACTGGGAAGGGGGAGGATGGGGCGGTGATGGGCCTGAGAATGGTGTGGTGGCGCGAGCTATGTCGGCGAGGGTGGAGTGCGATGACTTGAGTGGAGGTTGAGGTGGTGGATTGAGGGGGGCAGGGGCGGCGGCCGATGAGGAAAGGGGTGGTTTTTTTTTTTTTTTAATAACAAATTATATATTTAATAAATATTTATATGTTATAAATTATTAATATATAATATATTATATAAAATATTATTTTTATTCTTCAAAAACTATGTCCAGATGTAGAGGGAGCGAGTGCACTATACGCAATCTCTAAGAGGGCAAATTACTTTAATTTTAAGAATACAATAAGGTAATTTTTTATTTTTTATTTTAAATGGGAGTATTTTGCACATTACCTATAACGTAGGAATGTAGCTTGCATTATTTTTAAAAATCTAATAACAGACGGCAATTTATGACACTAATATAACATTTCTTTATTACATCAATAATAATCTTAAGTATGTTTTTTTCATTTATTTTGTTATGATATATTGGTTTATATAGTTAATGTTTACTTATAATATATTTGAAAGTATAAAAAAATATTTATTATATGCATGTAAGTACAACATACCACAATGATTAGTTAAAAAAGAAAAAAGACAATTCCCTCTCACAAATTTGTGACACCACTCACCAAATATTAAAACTTTATTTATACCAATATAATTATTTTATGTATTTCAAAAGGTCCACAACATTCTTTAACCGTTAATATACTATTATTTGTATGGTAATCACTTTATCCATTGTTAATAATATTAACTTTTTGTTTCAAAATTTGTATTATATCTATTAAATTATACACGAACAAATATTACGTGTTGCAGTGGTTAGTGTTAAAGCTCTTCATTTGTTAAAACTAATCAAAACTTGATGACTTATTAGTGGTTGGGTGGGATTGAAAAATTTTAAATTAGGCTTCAATTGAAGAAATAACGAATAATTTGTCAATCATTTTATACAATTACGTAATAAAATGTGTTAAACGTGATAACTAAATATGACTAAGTTTGTCTTTTTGAAAAAGACAAATGCTGATAAATTTTTATTTGACTCTTTAAACATAATAAATTAATAAGATTACATAGAAAGTCCAATTCTACGAGCTTTTCAATTGATTTTGGTATTAATTTAATTAATAATAGTAATAATAAAATATGTTTTGGACTCGAAATTAGCATGAGGAAAAGAGATAATTACATTTTCTTCCATAAGTTTAATGCAATTACACATAAATTTGTTGTGATTTAAAAAAATTACATCTAATACTTCTGAGATTTGCTTCTGTCTTACAAATAAGTTGATCCGTTAGTCAAAATTCATAAATATGTTAATATTAACAAAAAAAGACTGAATGAAAATTGATATTTAGTCTTAATTAACTTGTTACTGACTTATTGTAAGTCAAATAATTTTCTTTTTTCCAAACTAGACTACCCTTATAATGGTAAAGCTATACCTCATTGTTATGCATTAATGCGCAAAAACGTATAAGGGTAATTTGATCATAAAAATATTTATTTAACCCGCTATAGGTCAATCGGGATAAATATATACATTTTTTCATTTTTTTATTAATATAAACAAATTCGATAAATTTTAATTAACGGAACAACTTATTATTATATGGAAGCAAACTCAAAAGTATTAGATATAATTTCCTAAATCGTATAGAATTTATGTATAATTACACAAAATCTTAAGAGGTGAGAGTGTAATTATTCCGTAATTACTTATAATAAGATTTTCAGCAGAAACATATAGCATTCCAAAAGATCTTCTCTTATTATAAGTAAAAATATACAGAGTTGAAAAAGAAAATAATTTAAAATAATATAAGAAAAGGAAAAAGAAGATAGAAAAAGGTAAAAGAAAATATTGAAAAAAGAAAAAAAAGTTCGTTGACATTAAATTTTAATTATGGTCAATTTAATCTTTATATTTAAAAAAATAGTTAATTAAGATTATAAAACATTATTAATGAAGTGAAAAGGAGTTACCGAATATATGTGTACTGTAAAAGAAGGAAAGAGAGAGCGTAGAAAGAAAAGAGACGGAGTCCCATAGGTCAAATCACGCGGCTGGGGATTCTTACTGTATTTTTGGGTCCATGATTCTGTACTTCCACCCATTCACAATCACCACTCGTATTCTGCACTTCTCGGAAAGACCGAACGAAGACAGAACGCCTACTACTCCTCCATCTTCAACGCTATTGTCTGTGTGTGTGTTGTCCGTGCGCGTTTCTTAAAACTGTTGGGTGTCTCGTCGTAGTGTCGTGTTCGTTGATCTTCTTGCTTGAGGGTTTTAGTTTTCTCTGAGGAAGAAGAAGAATGGGTCGGAAAAGAAAGGTTCAGAAGGACAGTTCGCTTGGCAAAGAGGTACGAACAAATTAAGGCGATCACCTCTTACCATTAAAATTCCTCCTTTTCTCTTCAGGGTTTTTTCTTTTTCCCTTGCTGCTTGTTCCTTAATTTTTTTCGAGAAAAAAGAAAAGGGAAGTGTTAGGCATGCATGCGATGATTTGTATTGTGAGTGGCAGTATATTTGTGGGTTGGTTTGGGTTTCTTAAGTTCATCTCAGGGATATGTGAGATGCCCGTTAGTTATTGTGCTAGTAGGCCTGGATATAGGGGTTGGGGGGCGTTGAGCTTTGACCGTTGGTTCATGATGGTTTGAAGTGTTATAAATCATTAATTTCCGTTGAAATAATTGGGTAGAATGTTTTTTGTTGTGGAACTTGGGAGTAATGGAGAGTTTCAGTTCTGATGAGGCTGTGGTGATTGGCTGGAACAGTAGGGCTTCTTGATTTTGATCACACACTATTGAGAGGCATGATGAACTTATGAGGAAGTTTGATGGAGGCTTGTAAGAATATGAAACAATGTTTAATGAGGACATAAGCCTACTCTCCACGACCTTCTATGTTCTGACACATTCAGTTCTATAATTGTCAAGAATAGCGATGGAGAGGCAACGTGGAAATCGTAAAAGATTTAATGGATGGGAGTGCTTGGGTGTTTGAAACGAGTGAATGGTTTCTAGTGTTTCTATATAGCTGCATAGACGGGTATGACTGACTTATATGTGATGACATTATTTGTCTTCGTTTATTATTCTTTTATCATGTGTTGTTTATCACATGCAATTAATTTTTGCTTGTAATGCTAGAAAGGGTTGAAAAACATTGCATGAACAATGACAAGCCTTTAATTGGAAATTAACTACATTCTCCTTTTGTTGATAGGATAATGCATTTCCAGAGACAATTAGCGAGGTGAAAATATCTTCTCATACTGAAAACAATTCAAATAATGCGGAGGCTATGAATATGGAAAATTCAGTGCCTCCATATTCTAATGGCTTATCACTAGAGAAGGTAAACTCAAAGGTTGCAGACATAGTCATAAGAAGATCTAGTCGTCTTAAAAGCTCAGCACTACCTAACGGGAAAAAAAAAGTAGAACCCTCTGTGGAGCATGTAATTCTTGTTGAGAGCGGAAAGGAAGAAACACCAGACTGTCAACAAGTTGGTACTTTGCCTGTTGTTAGTGAAAAGAATGTGGAAGAAGATGCACAAAATGAATGTGGAAGCAACCACCAAAACACAAGCAACTTCAAAGCTGAGGACTTGAGGAAAACTTGATATTCAAGCAGTGATTCACTATATTTGCATATTTTGACACTATAACCACGAATTCATTATGTTCTATATCCATGTCTGATGATGATGATATTTGTGTTTCATCAGGCTTTTAAACAGGTCACTAAAAAGCCAGATGAGGGTCTGCGGACTTAAGCTACAAAAGCTTGTATATTGATTCACAGAAAAAGGTATCAATGTGTAACAAGGCTTTCTTGTCTTTCATTGTAATAATTCTAATACAGTCTAATTGATTTTTTTGTTTATTGCCTTGTGTAGATTGAGGCCTTGATGGAGAAACATTTTGAGTTGGTCAGGGAGTTGGAATTTGCCCGTGGAAAAGTTGATGCGGTACATCAGGCTTTAAGCAAACTAAACTTTAGTAATTAAGTAGAAATCAAAAGTTTTTTTGTAAGGGCCCGTAATACTATTTATTACTACCCCCCTCCATCCTGATTTGAATGTCTGATTTATGAACAGTATGAGAAGATGAACAATGTTATGGCTGCTTCAAAGGAAGTCGTATTAGTTGCGAGGCTGGAGAAAGATGCTGAAGCCATAAAGTTACCTCCTCAAACAGTTCAACATTGCATCTCTGCTGCTGCTCCAGATGCTACTTATGCTCACAAGGTATCTCCTAAGCAGCAGAAGAAATATTACAGAAAGAGAAAGGCCAAGTCTTGAAAAATGCTGACAACCTTAAAAAATGTTCTGTTGAAAAATGCACTGTTTAGGACCTGTTTTTGTTAATGAGCTGAATCATCTTGATGTGAAGATATGACATTCTTGTTACTGATTTGTCCAGTCTATGTTGCTCGCTTGCTAGAACCCATTTTATCTGGAGATTGTTAGTACTCTTCAGTTACCCTTGTGGTTGGAGAATTTTTAGCATGCACGTCTCTCTTTAATTGACACAAAACATTAGTACTCCAAATTATGAACTTCATATCATAATTCAAAAAATGGCATAGATTTGACCTATAGACAAAGTAAAATCTAACCATGACAAGTATTAGAGAGACCGAACATTCATTAGATCTGTAAGATGTGAGGCAATAAAGGAAGTCCAGACATCTTCTGAACCTATCCTTCTTGTTCTTCTTCGTCAAAGCATTCATCCAGTGATTTTGAGAATTCTAATATATCTGTCTTTAAACGCCGGTCATGAAATTCATCATCAATGTCTGTTGGAGAAGAGAAGTCAAGACCCATTCCCCTAACCAGGTTCTCATACGATGCCGACAGATCTTGTGAGGTTAGCTGGTGATACTCAACAAGCTGGTGGAGGCATTGGTTCTCTCTTTTCAAGTTTGCATTTTCATTTGCTAATCTTGATTTTTCTGCCAGAAGTGCCTCCAATTGAAGCCTTACCTGTACAAATTACCATCAAAATTTCTCAGTGTTGGCTTGTTTTCCCATAATACGCTTAAATTTCAAGAAACCTCAATATTATTCTCTATATTTTAAGGGCGTCCTTTTCTGAAGTGTTACCAAATCATCGTCATCTGGTTGGATCCCTTTGGCTAATCCATCTCGAAGTTTTTTGTTCTCCTCCTCTAACAGAGTGCATCTCTCCTGCATAAACCCCAAATCTGATCTAATTGACTTCAACTCTCTAGCCATGGTAGCCGCTTTGGTCGCCATGGACATTGCCAGCTTGAAAACACAATGATGACAATCCATCAACCTCAAAATCATTACACAACAAAGTCGAGATTAAAACACAGTAAAGGGTACCTACATTCTTGGCTTTCTTGATTCTCTCCAGTTCATTTGGCCTTTTTCCTTTTACTTTCTGTGAACCTTCTTCCTCTTGATCCTCACTGCATTCTTCACTATCCAACTTCCTCTTCAACCCTCTGTTCTCTTCTGCTTCATTACCTTCTTCTTCCTCATGTCCATCTTTATGATCTTCCCTTGACAATTTTTCTTCAGTTTTGGCTTTTTCAAGGGTGGCGTGAACTATGTCAGACAATGTAGGTGGTCTAGCTAGATCTCTAGCACCCTGAACAACACCAGCAGACAGAAACAACTCATCAGAGACAAGACACAACATAATAATTGAGATCTCGATCCCTTTCAGCACATAAATTTTGAACTCAAACGCACAGAAATTTTCTGCTCAAAATCTACAGTTTTTTTACTAAAGACTGAAACAGAACTTCCTCAAAATCTACAAATAAAGTTAGTATCAACTAGTTCACCTGAAGGGCGTTGTCTAAGTTGTTAGAAAGCTGAGAAAGAGACTGAGCAACTGAATCAAACCCTCTGAGCAAAAGCATCGAGTCCTCCTTCAATCTCCTCGCACGATCCATTGCTTCAACATTCTGCAAAAATGTTAGGTAAAATTAAAAACTGTCACAAAATCTATGAAATCACAGGTTTAGTTTGTGGGCTCTTGCTAAAATTCCTCCCAAGTGAGAATATAAATCTGCAAGATAGTTCACCATTTGTGGAGGAAAGGATTGATCGACGGGCTTGCGATTTTCAAGAAGCGTGTCGACACGGCTGCGAAGAGTGCTCCAGAAACGCTTGTCGGAGGAGGGACTGAACATGGGAGGAGGAGAAGAGCCCATCAAGCGCGGAGATCCCTGGTGAAATTGGAACTGAATTATGATGATAACTAATCAAACGAATATTATTAAATGAAGAGGGATTAAAAGGGAGCAAAGGAGTAGTACCTTGTTGATGGAAACAGGGGATGGAGATTCCACCGAAGTTGCCATTAGAGCTGTTTTTGGATTTGGAGAGAGAAAGTTGAAGAGAGCGAAAGAGGAGGAGGGAAGAGAAAGTTGAGATTGTAACGGCTAGTTTGTGGGAGAGGGCTTTAAGATAAGATGGTGAGGTATTTGGTTTTAAAAATAAGAAGTTGCATTCGCATGCCAACGTTCTGATTATCTAACGGCTATGAATTTATGTTGTTCTCTTTTGTTACGTACAAACAGGAATAGGAAGAGACTAAATTGTCTTTATTGCCCTCAAGATGTGTACATTCCATTCTGAGTTGACTTGAGCCAAAGAAAAACAAAAAGATCCAAGTGTGGCTGCTGGGATTCGAGCCCAGGTCTCCACGGCCACAACGTGGAATTCTTACCACTAAACTACAGCCACTTTGCTGTTATCGTTTTAGCTTCTCCATTTTAAAAACAAACTTTCCAGTCACGGCTTTCAATTCTCAACAAGAAATTATAATTTTAGTCTTTTACGATATAAATTGTTGCATTTTTATCTCACAGTTTACGATTTTAACACATTTGATCTCATATAATAAAAAATTATAATATTTGAAAAAAAAGGTTATAATTTTTTATTTTAGAGGACTAAACGTGCTAGGAATAGGACATGCTACTACTTTTTATTTTAAGACCAAATATGTTGAGTTCGTAAATTATGGGATCAAAATTGCAACAATTTCTATCTTGTAAAACCAAAAATGCAATTTTCCCTAGCTTTCACAAGTGAGGACAAAGGCATCCGTTTAAAGTTAGAAAATTTGATTGTCGACCACATATTGAGCAGCTAGACATGAATGAGCGAAGACCACAAAGGAATAGATAGATATTCAATTATCAAAAAAGAAAAGCCCATTGCATTATTTACCGGGAAGCTAACTGTTAACTGAAACTAGCTTAGTACAGGAAATCTCATTGCAATTCCTTTATCTATCTCCATAGAAACAAAGAATCTTGCTGGTTCTCACAACATCAATCATCACGAAACAAGGAAGGTCCAATGGCCACTGCAGTTGCTTCCTCCTCATCCTCTCTCCTCTTCTTCTCCTCTCTTTCATCATCATCCTCTTCTCTCTCTCCTCTCCCACGCCTCTCTCTCCCTTCAACCTCCCATCACTCTCTCTCCTCTTCTCTCTCCATTTCTCCATCTTTTCTTTCTCTATCAGCAAAAACTCATAGAAGGGCTGTTTCATCTCCCTTCTCTTCACTCACTGTCAGGGCAGAGAAGAAGAATGTGCTCATTGTCAACACTAACAGCGGCGGCCATGCAGTCATCGGTTTCTACTTTGCCAAGGAACTTCTTGCCTCCGGCCATGGTGTCACCATCCTGACTGTTGGCGAAGAGGGCTCCGACAAGATGAAGAAGCCACCTTTCAACAGATTTTCAGTTAAGACTCTGTATATGAATCAAGATTTGGAATTTGTAGCAAGAAACAAACTTTTCTATAGGAGAATGGTGTTTGTTTGTTACTAATTCAGAGAGGTTTGCAGGAAATTGTGAGTGCTGGTGGAAAGACAGTTTGGGGGAGCCGGCGGAGATAGGGAAAGTATTGGAGGGTGCTGCATTTGATGTGGTATTGGACAACAATGGCAAAGATTTGGATTCAGTGAAGTTAGTAATCATTCCATTGAGTTGAAAAATGAATACAGAATTTTGCATGTCTAATCATTTCCCTGGCTGATGCATCATGCTCTGTATCAATATTTGTTAATAGGCCTGTAGCAGATTGGGCAAAGAGCTCTGGTGTGAAGCAATTCCTATTCATTAGTAGTGCAGGGATTTACAAGCCAACAGATGAACCTCCTCATGTTGAAGGGTATATTTAGAGTCTCTTGCACTTGATACTGCCTGAAAAGGACAGAATTCCTAGTAGAAACTGAAATCTTGTTTTACAGGATATTGTAAAAGCTGATGCTGGTCATGTTGGAGTAGAGAAATACATCTCAGAGAAATTTGGGAATTGGGCGTCTTTCCGTCCACAATACATGATTGGCTCCGGCAACAACAAGGACTGTGAGGAATGGTTCTTTGACCGTAAGTAATATAATCAGTTAATTAACATTCTTGGTTACAAGGTAGCATTTGAGCTTCATTTGTTCATGTTTATCTAGTTATTGCCTATTGGTGGAGGGCTATTGAGTTTTGTGTAGGTTATACATAAAGATCATGGTATTGGTAATAGCAAGTTCTTGCATAGATTTCACATTTTTGGTTAATAGGAAGATATTCATATACATTACCTTCAATTCTCGACAGGTATAGTTCGAGGCAGACCGATCCCAATTCCTGGCTCTGGGATGCAGTTAACCAACATTTCCCATGTCAAGGACTTATCGTCCATGCTTACTTTGGCTGTTGAAAAGCCAGATGCTGCAAGCGGAAACATCTTCAACTGTGTTAGTGATCGTGCAGTGACACTGGACGGAATGGCAAAACTATGTGCTCAAGCTGCTGGATTACCTGTTGAAATAGTGCATTATGATCCAAAGGCAGTGGGTATTGATGCAAAGAAAGCATTTCCTTTCCGTAACATGGTATTCTAAACTTTTCTTTAATACTTAACATAGGGCGCTGGTTGCAGACAACTACATGAGCTATTCGTTCAATTAGGATTACATGATAATGGCAATCTGAGTTCCTCTGTAATATACTTTTGCAGCATTTCTATGCGGAGCCAAGAGCTGCAAAGGAGATTCTTGGATGGAGTGGCAACAAACCTTCCTGTGGACTTGAAGGAGCGGTTTGATGAGTACGTCAAGATTGGTAGAGACAAGAAAAATAAAGTTTGAGTTAGATGACAAGATTCTAGCAGCAGTTAAAGAACCTGTTGCAGTATGATTACTGTTTCAATAGTGAGCCAGTGAATAAATTGTATGGCTTTGAATCTGGGGAGGCAAGTGACAATTTTGTGAATTCTAACTGTGAAGCAATAAATATAATGTTATTGATCCTGGTTATTGTCTCAACATAATGAATTTCTTTTATGTTCTTCCTACTCGCAAAGCATGAAGGTGGCCTAAGGCGGCATCAAGATACTAGAGTGGTTCTAACAATAGAATAGGCCAAAGATGCTATTAGAGTCATAAACAGATCAACCCCAAAAAGCCTAACCTCAATAGAACAAAAGACAGAAGGACAACATATAGAAGAAAGAAATAACTCTAAACAATTTCAATAACACTCCCGAACTTGTGTTATCTCAAATTGATCCATCTCCGTATCATTTCAAAAAAATCTGAAGACATACATCTGCATATAAAGGATGAAGGAGCTGGTAAGCACTTTTTGCAAGTAAAAGTCATTCCTAGCATCTAAGACAAATGGTCAGCTGACCCATACTCGTACAAACAATTCAAGAGTCTGAAAATCAATGAAACAGTATGCAATTCTCATTCTTCCTGTTTGATCTCAAGACCCTTCAGTTTGGATTCCAACTCAAGTTCATCGTGACCACTTTGTTCATCCCCCTCGTCGTCATAGTCATCTCCGTCTGGATCATTCTCATCCAAAGGACCAAGAACATTAAGGCAATTCTTGAATATAACTTTGACCTCATCAATCCCCTCATCAGATATGTAATTTCCATTGATATTCAACAATGTAAGTCCCAGTTTACCCACAACAGCTGTGGCCAAGCGCCTAGCACCAGCCCTTCTTATCAAGTTGGTATTCATGTCTACTTCACATAATTGACCATGACCCTCCTCCAGTGCCTTGGCAATCAAGATAGCACCCTCATCCTTCAATTCATTCTCACCCAAGTTTAATTTGGCAAGAAACTGCTTGGAAGCTATACAGGAAGCGAGAGCAGGAGCAGCTTTAGCAGTGATTTCATTTCCAGCCATATCCAGAACTTCCAGCGAAGGAGCAGATTCCTTTAGGGCATTTGCTAGAGCAATACACCCCTCATCCTCCAAATTCAAATAGCTTAAGTAGATTTCAGATAGATCAGAAAATGCAGATAATGCCTTGCTCAAAGCTAATCTGGCATCAATACCAAACATATTGTCTCGCAAATCAAGCTTCTTTAAGTGGCTGCATGTTCCAAGCGCTTTAGCTAAGGCAATGCCTCCCTCAGATTCCACTCTCGTCGATGAACATCGAAAATCTTCCAGCAAGGGAGAATGATTCACTATATAAGATATAGCTATCGCCCCTACATCTCCGGTCATGTTGTTATGAAACTGAAGGACCCTAAGTTTATCAGTAGAAGGAACTAACTCGCATAATGCCTTTGCAGCCTCCTCCGAGATGCCATCATTAATCAGGTACAGTTCCTCCAAATTATGCTGGGACTTTAAAAGTGCCCCAAATGCCCTGATGCCCTTCTCACCCAAAGCATTGTTGGACAGGTTGAGATAGCGCAACGCAGAACCTTCCAGAGCTAATGAAAATATATTCATGACTTCAAGAGCTTCCTCCTCAGGCCTTCCAGCCACAAAATCCGATAGGTCAACTTCAGTCAATTGATTCTTAATGGATGACAGTATAGGCTCAGCAACTAGTGCTGCCTCCCGACCAAAACTTGTATTGCTAAAACATATCTTCGTATATTATTATTCTAGGCTCCTTCAAGAGGTTCAACAGTTTCTCAGCATCACCTGCACCAATCTCTTTCCGTGGATCTCCTGATATATCAAAAGTAGTTCCATCATATTCCTTAAGTTTGTCTAATATACTAAGTTTCTCCATCCGCTTTCGCAACAGGGCCTCGTTTGATAACTTCAATCATGAGCCTACTGGATTCCTTGGCGTATAATTGCACTGCAGAACTTCCATCTCCATCTGGTTCCTTTGCGAAATGTTGGTTCGCTGCATCAAAAGCAGCAGCTTCTATTTTCTTGGCATCCCCCAGCCTCTTTCTGACTCAAGAGACCATACTTTCTAGACCAAATGGAGGGCGTCACAAGATTCTTGGTCATCCTGTCGACAAGCTTAAGCCTGGTACTTTGTGTAGGAGGCCATAATTTCACGGACAACATGGGAACTTCCATGTCAAAACAACCTAAAAGAAACACACTACCATTAAATCTCAAACTTCCAAAGACGAAAGAAAACTAAAAGATATCAGCAAAAAAGTCGCAAGTAATAAATAGAACACTATAATCTTACTATACTTAAACCCTGGAATTAACTCAGACAGAGAAAGCCAATAACCCCAATAAGGAAACTGAACTCGCTTTGCTGAATTGATAAAAACACAAAAAGCAAACAAATCAACCTTTCAAAAAAACAAAAAAAAAGTCAACAACGTGAAATAAATCACTACACGAGCAACAGACGAATTAAGATATCCATAAACATCGGACACATTTACACCATTCATCTTCAAAATGAAAAAGCTAACAAGCACATACCGTGAACAGGAAGCGAGAACAAAGAAGAAGGAGAGATCGAAAACCGTCAGAAAAGCAAAATTGAAGGCTGAGGGTGAGGATTTATTTATGCAGAGCAGAAGCTTTGAAATTCAATGGAGAAAAAGGAAATGCAATTTTGAATTTGGGGAGAGAGAGAGTGAGGAGTGAAAACTCCCGCTGTGGGTTTTTGGGAAAAACAATCTTCTCAGATAAGCTTCAGTTGGGTTCGAGAAAGCCCAATATGAATGGGCTTTGTTTCTCTTGATCCAGATTTTTGGGCCCAAAAAAGTAATGCCCATAAATATCAATCTATCTTTATAATTAGTAGTTAAAAGTTTGATATAAATATCATTAATTTACATAATTTAACTAATGGTCATATTCCACTAAGAAAACCAATGAAGGGTAATAATTTTATTCAAATAAATTTTTTATTAATTAATAAATATATTTATTAAATAAAATCAAACCTCATAAATTTACTATTGATAGATTAATTCACAAGAATGTGTAAAAAAAGGTGAAAAGAAGAATGATGTGTGATGATGCAGATGGATGGGTGGTGTTGTGACTTTATGTCGTGCCTGTCACTGTGACTGTGACTGTGACTGTGAGCCACATTGTTATACCACTTATACTCTGTTTGTTGCGATTGGGCCTTAATTATGATTTATGTGTGATGGACCCTTTTTTTTATTTCAATATAACTAACTTTCACCAAACGCATATCTTCACTTCATTTTATTTTTAATTCATACGTACAAGAAGTTGTGCTGTCACCGTACAACAACAGATTAAACTAATTTAATATAATTATAAATAATTTTTAAAATAATAATAATTATGACATATCCTTGCAAATTCACAAGAAGACTACCGACGCTACCTTCCGTACTACTACTCCTCCTCCCATATTCCCTTCTCTCTCTCTCTCTCTCTCTCTCTCTCACACACACACACACGCACGCAGTGGGCGAGAGCTTCATGGACGATGATGAAGCATACTACTAGCTCTAGGATTTTGGTATGCTGAGGCGCCTAGAAAAAGATTGTATTAGGGAAGTGGGATTTGAGTTTTCCATGTGAAGTGTCCTAAAAGCCAGCCAGATTAAAAGGGCACAACACAAGCATATTTCTTGCTTCTTCCTTGAATGAATCTACTTTATGTATACAAAAGTTGTTGAGGAAGTGATGCTATGCTGTGGGAAAAATAGTCAGGAGGTGGAGTTTCCAATTTTTCTGCTAATGTAGAAGCTAGATCTCTCAAGGACTTGGTGTAAGCTTTTCTTTCTCATGAGGGTTCTTGGATTCTCGTCAAACTTTCTTCCCTTTTCTCATTATTAGTTCATTTTGGGACGTGGGTTCTTCGATTTAACAGTTACTTTGAAGGGCTTCCTGTTTGTTGCTGCTGATTTTGATTTTTCCCCTTTGCTTCATGGACTTCATTTTGAATTTTGTGCTTTCCCTGGAGTTCTTGATTGAATTAGTTCTTCATGGAGGTGTTAAGTTGGTATAGAGAAGTGAAGAAGGAGCTTAGAGAAGATTACAATTTATGTGCTGCTTGCATGTCGCTTTGTTATTGAGTTCTGGTAGCAGGATTGTGTGTGCGGGATGGATCTGTTCATTCGGCTTTTGCCTGTGTTGGTATCTTGTTATTGAATTCCCATGCATAAAATGAAGATTTTGATATTTGGAGCTTAATTATCCATAATGAAGATGTTTTGTAGCTGAAGAGAGATTAGATCCAACAGACTATATTTACAACCATATCCCAGATGTTTAATGATAGGAAGATGGGAGTGATTGAAGAGAACTGATTGTTGCCAATGCATTTAAGCTAAAAATATGTCCTGAAATCATTGTTAATGATAAACTTGTTAGTCTCATCTATTTACCTGCATCCATTTTGCTCACACCAGCAGAGTTGTGTATCCGAAGTGCTTGCTTTTCAGTTATGATGTAGGTGTTAGGCTTCACCACATTCTTCTTTTGCCATGGAGACGGAATGCAGAAGTGGTCTTCTTTAGATCTCTCATTATGTTCAAATTAGCCTACATCATTGTGCGCTTTCAGTGCAAGGCATGACCAGTTTTTATTTGTATATCTGTTGCTCTCGAATTCTTGTCCACTTTACTTCTATGGAAAATTTAGTAGGACAAGTCTAATCAGCAACCACCGACCCCCTGATAGATCTAATTTGTGTTCTATGCCCACGATTTATTTCTTTTATAATTTCAGTATTCAACAACCTAGTTTACAAAATTGGAAATCTGATACTGGTTGATGTTAATGCTTTGCAGCATCACTGGAAAACAACCTTTGGCTCTTGAATTGAGAGTTTATGCTCCAAACAGTACTCGAAAATGGATTTGGTTCTTGAAACTGAGAGTTCATGCTCAAATGACTACGCAGCATTGGGATTGAAGGACTTGAGAAACAACAGTCCAAGAAAGCCCCAAATTTTGTCACTTCTTTCAGCAGTGCTGGAGAGGTCTGTTCAGAAAAATGAATGGATGCTAGAAACTTCACAAACCAAAGATGTTATCACCATATTTCATGGTTTAAGAGCACCTTCTCTGAGCATCCAACAATACATTGATCGAATTTTCAAGTATGCATGCTGCAGCCCTTCCTGCTTTGTCATTGCAAATATATATATGGATAGATTCATTCAGCGGACAAATTTATTCTTGACTTCCCTCAATATTCACCGACTTCTCATCACCAGTGTGATGGTAGCTGCAAAATTCATGGACGACGCGTAAGTTACCTAAAGCCCATAAAATTTCCTTCTGAGTTGAGATATCGTTCTGAGAGCTTACTCTGTTTGGTATCTAATTTATGCTTGCTTCTTTATTATCTTTGATAAATCACAATCTGATGACATTCAGATTCTTCAACAACGCATATTATGCCAGAGTGGGAGGTGTAAGCACAGCAGAACTGAACAAGTTAGAGATTAAGTTTTTATTTGGTCTAGATTTCCGAATTCATGTTACAGTGAAGACCTTCAGCGAATATTGTTCTGTGTTTAAGAAAGAGGCTACAGGGGGGCTCATTGAGCGTTCGGTTCTGGCATGTGGAGTGGAAGAAAGCTGGGCAAACAAAGATGATTCCACATGTGCCCACTCAATTGCAAGATGAAAATTTTTGGGGGACTAAGATTTATGAATAACATCAAGGAAGAAACATGAGAGTTTTTACGTGTTGTATCGTAGAAAGGTCAAATGCAATGGCTAAATCATAGGTGTGGAAGTCTTTTGAGGACTCCCGTCTTTGTTGTATAAGTATAGAGGTTCTGTTATAGTTTCTTCTTTTATGTTTCCAGACTTGCACTCTCTGTCTATGCTATGATGTTTGCTCGACAGTTCCAGCTTTTGTCTATCATGTGTCGGCATTTTCTGGCCAAAGGATGAAATATGTTAGAAGAAGAAAATGTAGAATTAAAGCCGTTGTTCTTTCACTGGTATGACCATTTGACTTATGTGTATAATGTTCAATTTTATTAGAATCCCTTCTGTCGGAAACAGTAACATCTGTTATTAGAGAATTGCATAAATGTCAGTAGTTACCTTGTAAAATTATCGTCATCCAATCATTCATCAGCAGTAAAGATTTCCAAGACTATCAACAAATCAGTAATTAAATGAGTATGCATCGAATGGAGTGACTGTAGGTTCTTCCTGGTCAAGAATACAGATTGGTTCTTTCTGTTCAACTAGTCAATCTTAAACTAAGAGATTTCTGTACAATTTCTTGCCTAACTAATTAGTCAAAGATAAGTACCAAAATTTTGCCAGATGATCCATCATCTTCATTCAGCTTGGATCGGTCTAATCAGCGCTCTTACAAAGTAATTACGAGTCTCGGGTAAAATACGTTGGATTAGCTGACAATACCTGCAGTGCATATATCCAGTAGCCCAAGGGTCAACCATTAGCACACTCACAAAACTGAGAAATAAGCCTAAATAGAGGTTCAGACATACCATGGCATGACACATAGTTTGTCAAACTTTTCCAGGATGAATACAATACAAGCATGCCGCAAAGACAAAGCATTAAATGCCTCCGACAACTCAAACATGAGAGAGACATTCTCCACAGATATATCCTTTAAGAAAAGGAATAAGCATCAGAAACAAATAAGAAATATTTTACCAAGTAAAATCCATCTTTTGTTCTCTGAGCTTTACCTGTGCAATGGCATATTCACAAAGACGCTTCAGACCCTCGAGTAAATATTGATCAGCAGCCCTCAGAAGATCCTGTGCAACATCTAAGTTGACATCAACAGATCCTGTGTATATGTACCTACAACCAAAATCAGAACGGAGTTTAATTTACAACGGTAATTAGGACTCGACTGTAATTTTGTTACAAGAGCTAAGATTTGGAATAGAATGTCAAAGCGTGCTCAGTACTCACCTAATCATCAATTCAAAAATGTCCCATCTGATATTTGGAATCTCTATGTCTTTAGCATCTTTTTCCTGCAATGCATTCCAGACAAATTATTTAAGCACATGGACTTGTTAGCTATTCAATCTTAGACCATCACCATAAAATTCATCGCCTCTCAACTTATGTTCATTGCACATCAAAACTTATATTTGTTTAAGCTTAGGATGTTTAGTGCAATGTCTTCAATCAGTATCAGCACAATACTCCACCAAGTTGGCCAGTATTCAATAAGACCAGCCAATCTAAATACGGCTAAATCTTAAAAGGTCATAAAACCAGAAAGTGACTAATTTTACATCTTAAAATTCCAAGTTTAAGACAACAGAAAATGAATGATCATGATGAAAGAATTCAGTTGTTTTTGTCTCTTTAATGCTCTAAATAATGAAATACACGTAAGCCTCCATAAAACAACAGATCCAACAGCAGTCCTGATTTGCAGGAATCAGACAGGCAATTTAGTTATCAACATAGGGAATGATTATATTTAGTTGGTGCTCTCTATTTCAGGAATAGTGGAAGTGAGGAATAATTTTCACTTTGCGCCGAGTGCCAGAGGTAAATCAATGTCTTGCATTTGACCACTGGGAAAATTGATGACTCTATTATATTCAATTATGTCGTTTTTCCCTTACATGGTGATTAAAGCAGTTGAACTCACCCCAAACCCAAATAAGATAAGATCATAAATTATATTTTTTTTATGATGTATCAGATTCAGCCAAGACCGGTAGTCAACTAAAATGGACAGTTTGAGCCCTAGACCAGTTAGATCTTAAACACAAGTGAGACCTTAAGAAGTGCTTCACAATTGCAAAGATGTATGCACATCTATTATTCCATAACTGAGTAAAGTAATGATGGATAAACCAAACACAATTAGAAGTAAATGATAAACTAACCCGGTAACCACCATCAAACATAGCCCGGAATGCATCAGAAGAAGCAAGCAAGCAAATTCTGTGTGCATAGAACCTTTTTCCTGATGATGAAAATAAAAAATGAAGACATATTAATAAAAGATTGCTCATCATAAACATGCATATAGATCAAGAAGCTGTGCAAAGATTCCACCTTCAACTAAAAATGTGACGTCAGATAATGTTGGATTATTTACATACTGCTCACCCAAATACACCTGCAGCAGATGCACTGGAGTTAGTCGGGAAAGATTGAAAATAAAAGACCTTCACATTAGATACAGTAACGAAACCGGTTGTAGGAATGATATATAGCATTAGAAGGAAAGAGTCATTACATATCACTGCAATTAATCACAAAAGTGTCCTTAATAGTAGGTAATCCACATTAGCCAGCAATTTCACTAGCATAAACATTACAAGTCATAAATCAATTTGGCACACATATTTACAGTTAAAGAAAAATGAAGATAGGCTCTACAACTGAAAGATGCTTTTATCTGTTCACAAAACATTCACAGCTGTAGTCAATCAGAATAAGTGACTCATCTGTACAAAGCACATGCAACCTTCAAGTGATATTTAAGAAATGGTAACAATTCAACCGTATCTTGTGGCAAAAGTCATAACCCAAAAGTCTCTCAAATACATATCATCAGAACTTCTCTCGATTCACACTTCAAAAACCAAATATATAGTCACAAGTGAATTTCTCAGACAGATAGCAATTTCTGTTCCTCCTTTTGTCTAGTCTAAGAAAACTCTTCCCCAACATGTCTACTGAAATATAAGATATGCCATCACAATATTATAATCTGGCAACACATTACAAAGATTGACTGGCATCCACAACAACCAAAGTCGCAAAATATCACCTGAGGTATTGGGGAAGGAGGAGCAGCATCCATGGAAGAGAGCAAGCTGGCTTTACTAGCCAGCGTGCATAAAGCCATAGAACTATCTCTTTGGTGCTTTGAGTCGGTTGATTCCAGAAGCTCCAAGAGCAACTCCAGTCCTGCAAGCATATGTGGCAGGTGAGGCGGGTAACTGCAGTTTATGAGCCCAGCAATACAATGCAGAGTCCCAGTACACCAACATAATAAATGGATTTGACAAATAGTATACCATTATTATCAATGAAAATCTTTTTCTGGTCATCAGGAGAACAAAGATGCGCTAGAGCCAAAGCCACTCGTCTTTGGATATCTTCCTCTCCTACACGCATCGTATACAATAAGTGGTTCAATACCTGCCCCAGGAAAACATTCAATTAAGTTCAAGATCCACAACTAAGTGTCACATGAGCAAAGTACCAAAAAGAGTCCCATCAGCACATAAAACAGAAATCTTCTCCTAATTAAAGAAACCAATTTTTCAGTTTTGCTTTCATTATTTGACATAAAATAAATCTTTTTATTCGTTTTTTTCTTACCCAAATGCATAACATCAAATTTTGAACATATAGAAAAGACCATTGAACTAAATTTAATTTTGCAACTTCTTTAAGCTACAAAAGGTGACTGACCCTTCCGTGAATCTTCTCTTCAAGTCTTTTCAGCGTTTTAGCTACACAATCCCTAGTAGGCTGCAATTAAAGGAATATGACAAGATTGAGAAGATGTATTACTTATTTCTAACTAGATATAACATCACTTAGCTAAACCAATAATTGATATTTCTATAAACTGAAAATCAAGTAGCTGAGACTTTACTTGGGCAATAAATTCACCATCTTGAAGTTTCTGAACACCTCCTACCCTAATAAGATCCGCAACATTATCCTGTAAAGAAAATGAAAAGAAGAACAGGAAAATACCAATAAGTTCAACAAAAGAAAAGATGCCAAAGCCTATATGAAAACTGAACTATTATCACAAAAATTTAGAATAATACCTCATTATCAGCAAGCCCGAAAAGAGCGAAGGCAGCATTATGTTGTAGAGATCCATTTTTGGATTCAAGAAGCTTCAATAATGGCACTATTCCCCCACTGTGGGATATACCAGCTTGATTGTGGCTATCCTGAAATAGCAGAAATTGTTTTGGTGTTACCAAATGAATTCAAGAAGAATCTTAAGGGAAGATCTGGATGAACGAAAATAATGCCACCAAAAAGAAGGTAGATTTACCTGAGCTAACCTCCCCAAGGCAAATGCTGACATTTCCTTTAATTGAGCATCAGGTGAGTGGAGCATTTCTATCAGTGGCGGCACAGCACCTCTTTGAACAATATGCACCTGCAGAAGCTCATTGAAAGATTTGTCAGCAATGACTTAAATTGGGACAGATCTTTATATAATTCATGGTAACCCGGTAAAAATGACAGTTTCTCAACCTTGCAATCTGAATCTGTTGCAGCAAATTGCCCAAGCAGCAAAGCAGCTTCTCTTTTGCTTTCTGAACAGCGGGATCTGTTACCATAGACATCAGTGAATGTTACCATAGACATCAGTTAACACTCAATAAGAGAAGGGAGCAGAACAAATGACTTGAGAGGAAAACAAATTAATGCACTTTCAACCAAAGCAGCTATGAGGATGGTGGTCCTCACTTGAAATATATCCTCAAAGGAAATCATGAAATAAAAACAAGATCCTCAGAAGTATGTTTTTTCGTGAAGAACATTGACATGTATTAATATACAAATCATACCTAAGTAACCCAATGACAGGTTGCAAAGCTCCAGCAGCTAGGACTTCTTTCTTAATGTTTGGAGATGAGTGGACAAGATTTCCAATAACACCAACCTGATTATTAGCGTCATAGTAGTATGAGCATTAGGGGCTAGAAACTCAAACGAGTATGGGGGCATAATTAAAGAACAAAAGGATATAACAGTAGTCCACCGCTTCATAGTGTATAGCAGCATCTTCAGACCGCAGCATTAGAATAAGAGTAGGTAAAGCATTGCATTCTACAATCTGAAATTAGTCAAAAAAATTAGAAGAGGAGGAGGATAAAATAAGCAGATACATTATCAGTAACTGAACTAAACAAAAACCTGGTTTTTGTTCTCATCATTTTTAAAAGCAAGGGTTCGAAGGGCCCCAGCCGTTGCTCTCTGCACCTTTGGGTCAGCAAATTCAAGCAACTCAACAAGTGGAGGGATACCACCTTCAATCCTAAGCACATAATTCAGGATTTAATGACAAGCAGAACTTACATATCCAATCACATAAGTACAAAAGAAAACCAACCTAACACGGGTTTTAATGCTGCTATTTTCATGAGCAAGATTAGTGATTGCATCAGCTGCTCTCCTAATAACACCACTTACTGCCCGAGAGTTTAGACAATTCCTGTGTCTCATCAACAGATCCACAAGAGGGGGTAGAGCTCCTTGATCAACAATGAGCTGCTGATGCTCTGGCTGTGACACAAAGGTGATAAGCAGACAAATTAGGTAAGACTGACATATAACAAAACAATCATATTCAATCTTCAACTTTAACGGAATCTTTCTAGTTGTGCATCATCCTTTCATAAGCAAAAAGGTATATTATGTGCAGGAATAGGAAAATATGTTCCCGGAAAGTTATCTGAGGATATAGTGATAAGGTAGACAGTAGTATTTCCAATAAATACTTTTGGCGTACATTCAATCGTCAAATTTTATGGGATCTTTTCTAGTTGTGCATCATCCTTTCATAAGCAAAAAGGTATATTATGAGCGGGAATAGGAGAATATGTTCCCGGAAAGTTATCTGAGGATATAGTGATAAGGTAGACAGTAATATTTCCAATAAATGCTTTTGGCGTACATTCAGATTTGCTTGTTTATAGAGTGAAGCACAAAACAAACATCAAACATAATAGAATTCTGTTAGGGAAATGAAGAGATTGCAAGGATTATGTACAAAGACATCAAACAAAACGGGAAAATGGTTTTGAGAATGACATAAAACTGCCTTAGGTTTCTCCATGTTTCATTGCTTCATCAACAGAATGGCCCTCTTTTGTAGAATTGCAGGACCACCTATAACTAAACCTCAGCCAACAAGGCATCTATGAAAACACCATGACCAGGCAGTTCATGAAAAAATAAATCAATAAAATGGCTGATCTAAGTAGGATGAAAGAAAAATCTAACTCAGGGAATGCAGAAATCAAATTAATTTGACATATTACAATTGAGCTTTTCAAATATTTCATTGTTTTTTTCATCAATTTAAGCACCAATCAATTTTAATAACTTAATATTAGTCTAAAACTTTCTCAATTAGGAATTAAAAGAGAACCTAGAAAACATGGAGAGCGATAATTCTCAGGGAGTGCAATTACTTTAATAGCAAGAAGCCCAAGGGCGAAGGCACTCCCTTTCTCCACTTCGTGCTCGTAAGGCCTTGGACCACTGTCTCCCTCCCTCACCGGCGGTGGAGCCTGCAGGTGCCTGACCAGGGACGGGATAGCCCCACAATCCACAATCACATTCACTATATCCTCTGCAACCACACGTGCAAATTTTCTTTTATGCAAAACCTCAATACCCAAACTCAGGAACAAGCACACTCAAAAGAAAACAAGTCCAGGCATAAGATAATGAATCAATTAAAGAATTCAATAAATAAAATACTTTTTTAACCGTTCACTATACCCTCTCAAGCCACACATGCAACACTCATCAACACATAGAAACCCTCAATTCAAAAATCCAGTACATGCAAGCGCAACAAAACCGTGTCCGCGCACTAAGTAGCAAACTAATCGAGAAAATAAAGGAAACCGTAGTTGTTCCTCCCTTCTCTTTCGATTTCTTTATTACCATTCTTGGCAAGTTCGGATAGGACGCTGGTGGCCTTCTTGGCGGCCGCCCTATCTTCCTCGGCGTAGGAGAAAGCAGAATCAAGGATATCGACTTGCGTCCGGACTTCGCGCACGATATCTTGATGCGAATCAACAGGCGACTCGTCGCCGGCCCTCCCACAGTCCTTGTCGAACTCCTCACCAAGCTTCCTCTTCACGCTCCGACGCGAAGACAAAGAGGTTGACGACGGCTGCTCGCGGCGGCGCCGGCCGGAGTTCTGCTTCCGGTTCTCCATGAGAAAGACAGAGAAAATAGATGAGGAGAGAGAAAATAAACTATGTGCAGTGATACGAAATTGGTTTTCGGTGCGAGCGAGAGAGAGGGAAAGGCGAGGGGTAAATTAGGAAATTAATACGAGGGGTTCGTGTTTCGTAGGCAGAATTACATGGGGGGCGGAAATGTAAAGCGCGGTAAGGTTTTGTGCCAAACGCGCCGCCTGTTTAAACATTTTTAAAACGTACTCTCCCGCCTTCTCCACAACTAATAATGTACATCCAAACACGGTGCTAACTACTCCTATTTTGCCATTTAAAAATCAATTTTGATTTTATCAAAAAATGGAAATTTATTTAAAGATATAACTAGACACCGTGGCACGCACTACCTACAAACATAATTTTATAATATTTTTATTTATTGAAACTCGTAATCAATTTGTTTCTGTAAAAGTTGCTAATAACTTTTTAATGCATTAATTGTCAATATATATTTTACTTTAATTAAATTAAAAATAAAACTTTAATTTAATATTAATATGCTATTTTTAATTTAATTAATAAAAAATAAATAAAAGTGAGTAAATTTAATTTGTGAGTGCAACAATTGCATGAAATTAATTTTCTTAAGGGGCGTGATTGAATAGTTAATTCAATATAAGTTGGGAAATTAAATAAATTTTATAAATAGAAGGCATTTTTGACATTTAAATAATTTGGTGAAGTGATATGATAACTACCACTTTATATTTATAAGAGCTATTTTCTTTATAATAGTATATATAATTATAGAACAAATGCTTTAAGGGGGGGGGGGGATTATTTTTCATAATTATCCATACGTTTATATTAAGGGCCTTTTTTGTTTGTCATTTTTATTTATTTTTTAATAATTTCAGTTTTTTTTTTTTTTCTCAACCTCCAATTCTCTTTTCCTCTTACTCACTATACACTCAATAACTTCCCACAACCTTTATTGCTTTACTATTTTTTTATTTAATTAATATATATTTAAAAATAATAATTATATTATTTAAATTTTAATTGCACAAACAAAAAAAAGTGCCACAAAATACTATTATAAATATTTATGTATTATTATTAATATGAAACACACAAAAATAAATTTCAAATATATTCTCCACAATGCATATAAGTCACAAAAATAGATTTAGTTCGGATGCTAAATATATTTATAAAATGCGGTGCCATTCATAGTTATTTTTATTATTGTTGAGGTCATTTTATTCATATTACACATTTAAAAGGGGGAAACGAAGAAGAATGAGAATCGAAACCTACATATTTATTTAGACTATTATGTGACGTATGTCCGTAAATATTATAAACATTCTTCATGCATCATTTTAGTGTTTTTAAAAATAAGTAGAAATGGTCACCGTTTGGACTTGAGTCAACTTATCAAATCGAGGATTGGCGCATGCAATAAATAATATTTTAAAGTATTTAGATAAAATAAGATTATGGTGCTTATAAAATATTATTTCATACAAAAGAAATGAACACTACAATTTTATACGTGTTTTATATTAAATTAATTTTTAAAAGTTATGGACATACAGTATATATCACAACTTACTAGAAAATAGTAAATTTAAATAAAACATAATTAACTTATTGTTATTTGTAAAATAAGGTGGAAGGGTATTTATTTATTTATAAAGGATGTTGAAAGCTATTAATATTTTATTTTTTTGATATTACAAATTTATTTTCTAAGAAGTTGTCAAATAGCTTACAAGTTATAAAATATTTGGAAAGATTTATAAAGTCATCTATACATATTCTAAATTGAGCCCAGGCCCATGCTATTGGGCCTACCTGATTTGAAGACTACGCAGGAAAATGTATATTTGGGCCTATGAGAAAGCAATAGCTTGGAGTTGGGTTCAGCTCCACTTTTATCTGCTCAGCAAATTGGGTCCTTAAAATTTAATGGTTCAGCTCTTTACTGTTGTTCTCAAGAGAGATAGTTATAAAAATAACTATTAAGATTCCAAAGAGCTTGTTTGAAATTTGTCGAATCTTTAGCGATCGTCTGACAAATATCCTATACAATGAGTTATCGAGGGTGAGTATTTGTTAGACGATCACTAATTTCAATAAAATATTTATAATTATAACAAATTTTAAAAGAACCGATTAAAAAATTGGGTGGATGGGGTGCGTCCCACACTGAACCCAATCGGATTGGGCCCCTTCGAGTCGGAGTTGGGGACATGTTTCTATTTTATGAACCTAGTCGAGTTCATAGCCAATTTCCTGCAAACCAACCCCGATTAATATTTATAAATTTCGTTCATTGCAATATTAATTTTATGTTATTATAATATACTTATATCTCGATCATATGTGATGGATTATTATTTCCAATAAAAGGCAAGAGATCTTATGAAAAATGGACAAAATCTGTAATAAAGAATAAAGATAGTGGAATGGTAAATGGAAAAGGGAGGATGATGGTCCGTGAATGTGCATGTGTTCCAAAGTGCAGTGTAGTGTAGTGGAAGGCAGCAACCTGGGATACTTAGCATCAAGATTCCTAATTAACATGGGATTCAGCAGAGTTTTATTTTTCATTAAAACTTTGCAGTATTGTCAGGATATTCTCATGCACGGAATTGTATGCCCTTTCTTTTTTAGATAGTTTTACTTAGGTCTAATTTTGAGGGGAAATTACATTTTCTCTCAAAAATATTTTGAAATTATATTACATCCTATTTGAAAATTTTCCATTTACACTTGACCTCCTTTCATTATGACTTAGGCAAAAATATTCGCGTTAGCAAGAAAAGTTACATAATTTTATAATTTTGCCCATTTTTAATTGTTTTAAATATATTTTTATATTTATAAATGGATAAGTGTGTGTGTATATATATATAGAGTGGGGTTAGCATCATTATATATTTTTTTCTCATAAGTACAAAATTATTGCATATGAATATCAAATGAGGTGTGAAATTGAAAATTTATGTAACTTGTTTTTCGCTAACGACGTATTTTTCATCCAATCCTAACAAAAGGGTGTTATGTGTAAACAATGAATTTATTAAGGGGGTATATTATAAGTTTGGAATTTATTTGGGGAAAGTGTAATTTCACATTTTCAAAAGGAACCTGAGTGTAATTAACCTCCCCCCTCCCCCTTTTAATAAGTTGATTAAAAACGTCAATATCAAGTATTATATAACAATTGTCGACAACTATAACAATTACATACTAATAATCAATATAAGATAAGTATATGTAATCAACATATGTTACAAAAACAAAGTTACTCCTACTATTAGAGTAGAATAACATCTCATATGTTAATAGAATTCGAACTCATAGTTTTAAAGTCATGTGGTCTTATATTCATCAATTAAACTAGGTCTCATTGACTAAATATAAACAAAGAAAAAAAGAAGATTTGATTTTTTTATATATATATATATATAACTTTAGATTCCAATAAATTATGAAGTGTTTATGGGGAATTGTGTTTTATAATTATTACTTTTTTTTATTATAATATACAAAAATCTTCGCAATTTAAATCAATAATTTTATTATTATGGTGTCTTAAGTTGGATCTTATAACTTTAGAATCAACATAAAATTATTAAAAATTGAAAACGACATGCTGTGTAAGTGATAAAAATATATATATACACAAAATACCGACATGGTATTATTATTATTTATTAATTTATTTTTCACATTGATTAACTATTGAATCAATTATTCGTACACCAAATCGATTTGTCAAGTCAAAATATTTGCACAAAGTCTTCTCCTTGTCTTTATTCATGAATTTGAGCACAACTTAGAGATGCAAATTCAGATGGGCGTGTCTGAAAATCTGGCACCATTACAATAAATGTTAGTGAAATGTGACCTTTTAATTAGATTGTGATGTAGACAAGTGTCCATATGAATAATAGATGAATAGTTTAAGTAGTTTATAGGTCTCGAGTCTTTTTTTCCCAGCAAAACACCGTATGAAGACAAAATTACAAAGTTCATATGAAGTCAGAGTGGACAGACAATGTCTCGCACAACGGGCTAACAATAAAGTTGCTAGCAACATCATTGAGTGTTGTATGTAGAAATTAAGTTGTGTGTTTCTCCCAAGTCCCTTGCCTGATTATAAAATTATAAAATTCAAGTAAAAATAAAATAAATAATAATTTACATAATGAAATATGGATGAAATTGCAAGTCATGAGAAGAATGGGGTTGCAGACAAAGTGAATAGGTTAGATTGTTTGGTCCTTATTGCACAGGGGAATAGACATAACGTGAGAGGATGCACTCATAGGGGACAACATCTTCTCATAATTTTGTCTACCCTATATAAAAACTATCTCTAGCACCATAGTTTGAGAATATTTTTTGAAGTTATTTTATGAATAATTATTATTGCACCTCCTTATATATAATTTATTTGTAATTTTTAAAAAATTTATGCATATGTACTCATAAAAGATGTCAACATAATTTACACAAATTATTCATATTTTTTTATATATATATATGTCACAAAATCATCTAAATCATTACACAAACTGCACATACTTTTTGGCTATCATGGATGGTTTATATGATTACGCAAAGATACGGGTAATTTGTGTAAATAGACCATAACTCAAGACGTGTAAATGTAAGTATTTCACATAAATTGATACATCTCATCAAATATTTTTAAATTTGATAAGATATCAATAATAACAAAATTATTATTAATTTAAATTATTTTGATAAGATTTTTTATTTTAAAAAATTACTTTTTTTTTCTTTTTAAAAAGAATACATTAAATATATATTTTTTAGCAATACATCGATTCAACTAATACATCAATGTGATTAAAACTACATTGATTCAACAAATAACTAAGAACAAACAAATTACAACTTACATAAAAGAAGAAAAATTACCCACACATCCGATGAAACTTGAATCCATGACCTACAATTTGTTCGTGGAACCTCAGCATTAGTCTTAGTGGACATGCATATGTAGTCAACTATATATAGAATAATGTCTTAATGACCAAATATATTAGGTGTAACGTATTTAATTTTCCCCTCCCAATTAATAAGGGGAAAAAAAAAAAAAAAGAGAGAGGAGGAATAGTAGTAATTAATTTCAGTAAATGCAGGTCTCTTGAATCCGGTGTCGTTTTTGGGCATTTCCAAAAGTGTGTTGAATTGTCTCCACCCCCAAAAAAGGGTAGTTCTTCTTCTTAATTAGCATTCATGCAGCTATTATTATTACGTGCTGGCCATCTTCTTTAATACGCCTATAATTGTTACAATATTCATACTATTCAATTCAAATATGTTCTTTTTTTTTTTTTTTTTTTAACTATTTCGCCTAAATACTTTATAAGGATAATTACACTCATTTCCCTTTATTTGATGTAATTACACGTATATTCTATGTATTTTAAAAAATTACATCTAACACCCATAATGTTTAATTTTGTTTAACAAATAAGTCAATCTGTTGGTCATAATTCACAAAATTTGTTGATATTAATTAACTAAAAAAAATGAATAAAAATTAATATTTACCCTTGATTGACGTATTACTGATTTACTGCAAGTCGTCAAATAAATTTTTTTTCCTGAACTAAACTATTCTTATAACGGTGAAGATATATCTCCTCACATGCATTAATGTGTGAGGACTATGTGACAAACGTATTTGTTAGATTGAAGCGAACTCTAGAGGTGTTAGATGTAATTTTTCAAATTACAAGGGGTTTATATATAATTAAATTAAAAAAGATGTGTTCAGATTATTTATAGAGATATCATTTAATCTAAACATACAAACTTTTGGTTGAAAATAATTGATGCAGCTTGCAAATCGATTGCCATCCAATTGTGTCAGGTATTGTTCGTTTTGATTTTGTATAAATCTCACAATTTTGTACTAAAAAAACATCATTAGGGAGATGAGACCTTTATGCTTATAAGTTACTTAAATATTTTGTATGCAATCGATATGGGACACGTACCTACATTTCACCAGTCATTGGACAAGCATATGGCCTTGTTTCCGCGTATGTAACCAAATGATAACATCAAAATTATCATGAGAATACGCACACTGAGAAAAGAATTTTGAAGCTTATAAGTAACTTAAACTCATTGCGTACAATCGATATGTGTTATTTGCCTATATCAATAATGTAAAAGTGAATATAAATATAATTAAATTTTATTTTTCAGTCCAATTTTTATTGCATCGACTATTTTATTTAATATATGCACTAAGATTTAAAAAAAAAATTACATAACTTTTATACGCATAACATATTTATGTTAAAGGGGAATAAAAACATAATATAACTTAAAATTACAAAAAATAATCCCATAATAATCTATACTATTATAAAAAAAATTATTTTATCCTATCAATATTTGAGTGCTCGAATTTATCATTTAATTTATTTATTCTCTTCAAACACTTTTGATAAGATTAGTAATTTTAATATTTTCTTTGAAATCATAATTACATTTTTCTCCTTTCAACTGCTACAACTCTACGTTTCTCTCTCGTCTTATTTTTTCATATTTATTACAATATTTTTTTCCATACTTATTTTTTTATTATTTTATATCATAATTTTTTTTATATACTCGTGAAAATTAGACGCAGCCTTGGCACGACAACTTGGAAGTATAAGAAGTATAAAAATAATGAAGAGTAGAAGGGTAGGAGAGTGTGAGTTTATTAAAGAAGTAGGGGACGTCGGGTGGTTGACTGAAAGTCATGAGGTGGTAGGGGACACCTACGTTTTCTCTCTGTCGTACTCCTACACTCCATTTCCTTTTCTTACCTACTCTAGGATTCGCTGTGTGGGTTCGGTTTATTAATATTCAAATAATGGGTAAAACATATTTGAATTTTATTTTAGAATAGTTTTTATCTTTCAAATTTATATCTATACTATAAAAAAAAAATTTATTTCTTCATTCACAAATGACGGTTTTTTATACCGCGATATTAATTTTTTAAACTACCAAAAATATCCTTATATATTTTCAACCACCAATACTCAAATTCTTTTTATAATCCATATGATTTATACTATCTATTTATATTAATATGAAAATTTCACCCATGTTTTTTTCTTTATGCCGATAATATCCCTAAATTTATTTTATTTTATTTATTTTTTACATGTGATGTGTTGATTTATAATTTTATTCTTACTAATTCATAATATATTTTATAAATATAAACAATTATCTATTACATGCACGCAAGGACGTGTGTCATAACGGCTAATTATAAAAGAAAATTCATTTGGCGTACCAATTTTAGAATGCCAAACTTTACCCTTCATTTATTCTTTTCTAAAAAAAAAAAAAAAATTGGTTAGAATAATAATTTTAATTTTTTTAATAATTCATTTGGCGTACCAATATATATATATATTTTTTTTTTCTCTCTCACTACTCCATTATTTCTCCCACGTCAAACTTTTTCATATTTTTTCTCTGTTACCTCAAGTTTCTTTTCTTTAATAAACTTTTTTTTTCTTACTCTCAAGCAATGATTGTTGTTTTATGGAAAAAATTTTTTTTTCTTAATCTCATATATATATATATATATATATATATATATATATATTATGCTAATAGAAACCGCGTGTAGTGATAACTAGTTGACTTTAAACAAGTCCCTCTTATGAGTAATTATCCCTAAACATGCAACAATTATTCATACATTGAGTACATAAAATACAGAATTTAATATGAATATGAAACGGCTTTATTGAAGGAATAACCAAAACATGGTTTTATAGAAAGCAATGAAAAGATATGAGCAACAGATGGAAACATCCTTTAAGAGCTTTTTGGGTCTTTGTCATCAACACCGAGTTTTAAATACTCACAAAATGTATACTCAACTTAGAAGCCATTGGAGCATTGCTAGCCCAGAATCTAGCTAGCTATATATATTTGGTGGGAGATTTCACTTTGACCAACATATAATTATTGATGAAATACCACATTTGATTAAACTTATATAATTCTTTTTTTTAGAATAAATTATATAGATTTTTCATGAGATTTAGGTCAAATACAGAAAATTACAGCTACACTTTCGGAGGGAGCAATAGACACCCTCTAAAAAATATTACACTAACACCCTTTAAGGGGTTAAGCTGTAAGTTTGCAAAAGATATTGTGTAGTTGTGTAATTTTGTAACTTTAGGTGGTAGGGAAAATTGCACTTTTGGTCCCACAGGATAAGTACAATTGCAATTTTGGTCCCATACGTTATGAGCTCAGCACTTTTGGTCCCACAGAAATAAAAAGTGTTGCACTTTTGGTCCCAACTCCGTTTAAACCGTTAAGTGAGGATGGAAAACCACTTTTAAAAGGTCCAAGATGGTTTTTATGGTTTGAAAATCACTAGGCTTTTTTGAGGGAAATATATTGATTTTGTTGTATTTTTCATGCATTTCACTATAAAATGACAAAAATTTCCCACTAAAATTTGCAAAAAATTAAGCTACACATTTATAATAGATAAAAAAAATATCTTTGCAAAAAAATAAATTGCGCACTTATGATAGATAAAATAATATTATTATGAATGAAATATTAAATTATGTGATTGCAAAATTAAAATGACCTCAAAAAAATTAAAGCATTGCAAAATTAAAAGCAAAAAATGAACTGACTACATTTACGCCAAAATTCACTGTTTGCACTATACAAATTTTCTCCGTGCCAACTATGCACAAATATGCAATTTACATTCGAAAAGAATTGCCAATATTTGCAATTGCCAAAGAAAAAAAAAATTGTAGATTTGCCAAAAAACTAATTACAGAACCAAATTCAAGTAAATGCAATTGGTTACACTGCAAAAAATATTCAAACTAAAAAATGTTTGTCATGGTGACAAACCTTTTTGGCAGGGATAAAACATGATTAAATCAGTATAGTGCTAACAGTGAATTTTGGCATCAATGCAATCAGTTCATTTTTTACTTTTTATTTTGCAGTACTTTTATTTTTTTTCAAGGTCATTTTAATTTTGCAATCACATAATTTAACATTTCATTCATAATAATATTTTTTTTATCTATCATAAGTGTGCAACTTTTTTTTTGCAAATATATTTTTTTTTTATTATAATTGTGTAGCTTAATTTTTTGCAAATTTTAAGGGAAAATTTTGTCATTTTATAGTGAAATGCATGAAAAATGCAACAAAATCAATATAATTCCCTCCAAAAAGCCTAGTGGTTTTCAAACCATAAAAAACCACATTGGACCTTTTAAAAGTGATTTTCCATCATCACTTAACGGTTTAAACGGAGTTGGGACCAAAAGTGCAACACTTTTTCTTTCTGTGGGACCAAAAGTGCTGAGCTCATAACGTATGGGACCAAAATTGCAATAGTACCTATCCTGTGGGACCAAAAGTGCAATTTTCCCTTAGGTGGTATTAATGTAATTCACCAAATATCTTTTTAATATGTTAAATTTTATTTTAAAAATAAGTTCATCAAGTTTTTTGACAAAACAGACTATTGAGCTTGTAAGATGCTAGTAATGATAAAATCGTAATTAATTTGAAGGAACTTCAAATCTTATAAATAATTTGACAACTTCTTATTTATTTATTTTTTTAAAGACCTTATAAGTTTTTAACATCTTATTTTTAAAATTTACAAGATATTTTAGTTTAATGATTAAGATTAAAGTTGAGATTTTATGAATAAATTTAAGTTAATTTGTTCGATGTATGAATATTTATTTCACTTTATGTAATTAATAAATTATTATATTTAAAAAAAAAAAGAAAAAGGGTAGCATGTAGCTATATGGGAACAAATGAGAGAAACGAGAGAGTGATAGAGTTAATCAAACCTAGACTTGTGTGGTTTTTGCCTTGAATGCTCCCCACCCTCGTACAATAATGTCTTTAACTGCTTGAAAGGAGAAGCCAAAATGATTGTTAGTTTTGTAACCAAGGAGTAATAATTTGTTTTCCAATTAATGAGAGCGAATCTGGATAGATTCATCTCTTCATTGTATTAATTATTGGCACATTGAATAGAATGCTATTTTGGAGTTATTATATAATATAAATTGGAGAATAAATTATATGAATCGAGTGTGAAAATATCACAATTATTTTATTAGACTACCTTAGATAATGCAATCCAAACTATTGATACGGTATTATTTTTTTTTTGGGTAAATCACATATATCTCTGAAAAAGGTTCAACATAATTACGTATACTTCTTGTTGTTTGAAAATTTTAAAATATCACTATCAAATAAAAAGTAATTATGTAGCCCTTAGACAGTGAGGTAAATATTATTAATTTACCAATCTTAAATTTATTTAAAAATAAAAAAAGACTTGAAAAAAAAATCAAAGGCGTGTAAAATAAAACATCCAGTGAATATTAATTCATAAAAGTATAATAGAATTTATTTAAGAATATATAAAATTATGATTCATAATACAAAAGAGCGTTTTAATATATATATCAAAAAATTTGAATGAAAGCTTAATAGATGCTAACGGATTATGTTGAACGTTAAAGTAAAATACTTATAATTTTTTCAAATAACAAAAAAATATTTATAATTATTACAAAACAGCGACTTAACTTCACCCTTTTCTTTTTTTTTTGGAGAAGTTTGTAATTTCAAAATGTATCAGAAACAGAGATTAGTGTGTCTGATTAGTGAATTGTATGGGAAGCAGTCACCAGTGCTATCGTAGGAGTATATATTTAAACGTACTGCAACTGGTTAAAGTTGACAATAGGACAGTTAACTGACAGAGGAAAACTGAAGTTAAACAAAAAGAGAAATTAACAAACAAAAGGAACTAACGGCCGTTAACCAGGGGATTAACGGGCTCGGCGGCTGGCTACCTCCGGATAGACCGTTGCCCAAACCTTCGATCTGTCCGTTAGTCTCCCGTGAGCAACCGTTTCCCGCCAAACGAATGACTCCCTCCTCTCCGCCAACACCTCCGCCGCTCTCTTTCCGGGCCGTTGGCCTGTAAATTTTTAAAAACCTGCTGTCCGCTGTAGGTAGCAATTTCTGAAAATTTTAACAAAGGTGAAAAAATAATTCAGTTTAAAGTTGTGTTGGAATTACCTGAATTCTGATGTAATCGTTGGGAATCCAGCAGAAGGCGTTACCCAGCATTTGATCGATGGTTTCAGAAACGCCGTCAAAGACAATGCCGAGGACTGACCCCGTCGAGCAGTTGCCTTTAGGAGTGAGCTTTACCGTTGACGGGCTGCTCAACGGTCCGTTACCGATAGAGAGCACCAATAGGTCATCCACTCCAGTTACCGACGGAAAATCACGCTTGTTATGCAAAACGTGAGTAACGGCGGCTGCCGTGGGGTTGTTCATTACAAGTCCACCGTCGACAGCCAGGCAAGAGATCTTTCCGTCGGTGGAAGAGAGCTTATAAGGCTTGAACATCGACGGTGTCGCCGACGTAGCGCGGATCACTTTCCATAGCTCGAAGTCGAAGCTCGGAGACTCGAAGCGTCGGCTCGAGAGAAAACAAACGGCGCAGAGCTGTGCAAGTCAAAGCACGGCACAAGGAGAGGCTTACATGTGTCCTTAAGGGTTAAAACCTTGCCATCATCTCTGCGGAACGCCTCCTTCAACACTATGTCCATGCTCCTGCCAGAAAACCTCATTCGCCGGCGGAAAACGCCAACTTTTTTGACCTTGTATAGCTTATCCGCCACGAACTTAGCAGCGTCTCTGGCGGAGAAGAGCGGGCGGCCAGAGCCATCGTCGGCAACGAGCATTGCGGCGAGGAGAGCGCCGATTCCCGTGCCGACAACAATATCGAAATAATCAGCGATTCGAGCATTTGAATCGCCGGTTTTTTCCTGGATCTGGTACTCTAGGTGAACCAAGGCAGCGCTAGCGACAATGCCGGTGGTTCCTCCACCGTCAATGCTCAAAACACGCGTTTTTTTGCCTTCACAATGGTGCAGCCACTTCTGTTCGAGCTTTGAGAAAATCTCCAAAGTCAGCTTGCTCAATTCCATCACTTTCCACCTCGCACGCAACACAGCCGCTATATATAGGTACAGAGATAACTTGCAGAGTCCCAAAAAGTACCAGGGTAAGAACTACTGCTGCCGGCGCCAATATATTCTGTTGAATTTGGGGGCGAGCTGATGGGGAGTATATAGAGAAGAGCTGTAGCTACAGCCTACAGGTATACAGCTAGTTGGGGATATTACTGAGAGAAAATCGCGAGTAAAGAACTGAAGCACATTAATGGTGTTGAAATGCTACTTCCCTGTCGCAATTAGTGAAAACAGACTCTGAGTAACTGCGCATTTTTGTTCAGTGAGACTGAGCGTGTGAGTGTAGTGTAGGAGGAAGATTGGGGGAAGGAGGTTTGCTTTGTGGTGCGTGTACATATATACTCACACACCCTGGCTAGGCCGTTGTTTTTATCAACCCCACCATATTAGATGAAAAGTTCTTGGTCCGACCAGATCCTGCACAAATTACACACCACATGTAACACACTTATTTATATAATTTAAGAGTGACTAACTAATTACATAATAAGAAGTATATCATATTATTTCAATTCAGCTAAATCTAACTTGAATGATTAAATTCCGTATTAGATTATATATTTCGAGTCCCAAAAAAATCAGATAAAAATTAAAATGTTTAAATAATGTTATAAGATAAATTAAAACGGACTCTCCGAGATTTGTCGTAATTACAAATCATTCTTATTGTTTGTAAAATTACAAATACCTTCCTAAAATTACAAATACCCTAATAAATAACTCCTATATTTCAAGAGTATTTGTAATTTTTCAAAGAACAAAATATATTTTTAATTAAAGCAAATTTTAAAAAGAGCCCCTTGTATTTTATCTAATTTTATATTATTAATTTTAAAAGTATTTGTATTTGTCAGTATAGTCAAATTTGCCTGTAAACGAGCAGATGATGTAGAATTAGAAGCATCACCAGAAGATGCATGTAAAGGAGTTGCACAGATCAATTAACAACATCTCAGTTGTCACCATTAATCGCCACAAACACATCTGTTTGCCCGTCATTTCGCGTGCCTTGGTTTCTCAAAGTTTGGTGAAACCACCCACCACCCTTTTGTCACATTCGGAACAAAATGCAACTCTCATGTTACAACAGAACAAACCTAAGCTTCTAGGATATGTAAAGTCATGCAAATTTGGTGAAATGCCAGTGTTCAGATTTGTCTCAGTAATACATTTCACTCCGCAAAACAGATTCATAACAGACATGAAACATCACCACCAGCTAAAAGAACGACAACAACTGTAATAGGCATATTTTCACAGTCGCTGTAGCCCATATTTTCATTGGTTTGACAGAAAAACTCCGACTTTAACAGTTCCTCCGTCCATTCTCAGAACTAATTCCATGTGCACGTCATGTAAGATATTGATACATCATAATGATGACATTATGGCTCAAAGGATTAGTTTATTATCACAAAATACTTTTTGTTTTAGTTATAACCATACGGTTAAATACTTCAGCGACATCCGTCTTGGCGAGGGATCACCTTATCACATAGTGAGCTAAAAAATAACCTAATTAAGGCTTTCTGCAACAGGGAACTAGGTAAATTCAAGCATATACTTTCTCCAATTTCTTATGGAGGCAATACCTCCAAAGGTTTGGGTACAGAATGGTGCATAGTAATCCTATAAGCATATCGTCGTTCTAACGAGACATCACCTCTTGTCTTAAACCTATGCATGCTGAGGTCTGGTTCTTATTCCAAGTGAAACAAACATATCATAGATTTCCTTGTCACAATATGGGAGCGTAAAACCCAGAAGAAGACACACTCAAACCTACTATTCCACATTGATTAACAGATCAAAGATCTTAATTTCCCTTCCACAATCCGAATCGTGGAAGCTTTAGCCTGGCTGGCATACTTCCACCATCATGTAGCTACCACATTGTCAGAAAAAAAAATCTCATACATCTAAATGATTAGCAAAGATGATATTTCTCCGAACCGATTTAAGGGAGGAGCAGAAACAAAAGTTCAAATATGTCGAACTATGAAAAAAAGAAAGAAAGACAATTCTCTCCCACCTGCAATTTTCCATGGAGCCTCCTATTGCCAGCGAAAATGGACAATCCTCACAGAAGGAAAGGAAAACAGAGCTCCCTAACAATGATAAATCAAGTACCATTACGAGATATATAAAAAAGATCATCAATCTAACTTTACTATTATCATTTCCATGCTCATTACATGAGAAGGGAAGCAGCCAAGGGACAATGCTATTAAACAAAGATTCAAGAACAGTGTTAATTTCACAGACATGTTAACAAAGACAACTCCTCAGTTCATATTTAGACTATTATCTTTGCCAGTGTTCATGAATTAGAATCAAAGCAACCAACAGAACAGGAAAAGGTTTCCTACAGCTTTTGCATTTTTTGATGCAACACATGATGTGGCATGATAAATCCCATAGTTTTCACCTGCATTCAGCAGAAAGGTCAATGGTCAATAGGACAAACGAAAGAGAAAACCAATAAGGTCCAGTGGAAGCCAATAATAATAAAAAGTAAAAAGGAAGAGAACAAGGAGAACACCATCTTATTCATGGCATCATTTGCAAGAAGCTGTAAGAAGTTAATATCCAAATTAAGTAACAGAGCACAAAACAAGGATATCATCACTCAACAAGCGATGGGAAAAAAGAAATAAGATGTCACAGGTCCCTGAACTTCCAGCCATTTGCATCTATTCGTGACAAGAGTCTGCATTAACTGTAAATAGTGGGCACCTATAATGAAATGCACCTTATTGACTACGCATCATGTCTTTGAATGAAAAATAAAGAATTGGAAGAAAATAGTCTTCCACTAGTATATGTAAACTAAATAATAAATAAATGAAAAGTATCCGAACAAGTCAAAAGATGAATGTGGCAATAAATTAGCCATCCTACCACAACAAGTAAACAGAAAAGAGGAAGAACACGGCTAATTGTACTCCACTCGGTAAACTCCAAAAGTTACAAAGAGAAGTGATAACATATACTGCATGGAAGTTAAACACCTTTTGTAGAGGTGAACACAAGTACGCAGCCACTTGTACCTTTCTCTTCACCTTTAAGAGGCATCAAAACATGCAGTGGGAAGTGGAGATGCCAGGAATGGGATGACAATCTCGTGGTTGACATACATGATTGAATCTCCATATCAGGAGTGTTCTAATATCCAACCTACTTTTACAGATTGATTTCATCAATGAATGAATGATGACTATCCAAAACCCATACTAGGCGTGGGTTTCATTTACTACATCTTTATTCCAATATATAGCTGAGCACTACAAACAGAATGTTGATAACACAAATCAAGCTAGCACCTGGTACTCTATTCATCAAAATTCAACAATAAAACAAAACAGTGTTTAAATTAATAGTAGTTAAAGCCTTCTTAGCATCAAGTATTCTCTACTACTGGGAACTAAAATCTTACAGTATTTCCAGAACATCTTCGATTTCTTCTTTTGAAGGAGGCTCCGAGGCATACGGGACTGACTTCGAGACTCCTTCGCAACCCAAGCTATAGCAGCGATCGCTCTTATTATAATGCCTATGAACAGGGGTAGAGATCGAATCAGTATAAACCTGAATAAACCAACGGTGAACATAACAACACCAGCATGCAAATTCTCAAAAATTACCTATAAATTTTGACCTCCTGAAACAAACATTCACCATTAAATTCTATACAAACATGAGAAGATCATACTCACAGAAAAACCTGCTCTGTTAATGTCCAATGTAGTATAGTAGCATGGTCGTCAACGACGAACGCCGTAGCACATAGCCTGCGGGAAGAAGCGGCGGATCATCCAACTTTCTCGGCTAATCCAAAGAAGCGCGGTGGCGGTATTGTTTCTCCCTCTCTTTCCCCCTTCTTCCTCGTCTACATCTTTTGTAGTTCTTCAACTTCTGGTCCGCTCTAACTCTACATTTCGTAAAATACGCTCCAATGGAAATGGGCCTATTGCCTTCAATAGCTGGGCTTTAAGTACACTCTTTAAAATTATATTTGTTATTACAAATACCTATGTATTGATTAAATTTTATACAAACATCCATCGAATCACATTACATTAAAAACACCGGAAAGGAATATATTTATAATTTTATAAAAAAATAGAAAATAAATATTTTCACGTAATTAAACCTAATATTTCGAAATATTAATGTAATTTATAATATTTTTAAATTACAACGTGCGTGGAAGAATGAGTTTGAATCTATTGCCTTTTCATTGTTGAGAATAGAGAGGCCCAATATGCTTGGGGTGATTGGGCCGGGCAGCACATTTAACACATTAATTACAACCTCATTTACTCGACGTAACATAATTTAAGTGGTATATATAATTATAAGATTGTAATCTATTCATAATCAATTATAATAGTTGATTTTAGCTACTAGCATCGGATTGATTCAAAATAAAATAAAATTAAATATAATAAAATGGAATGATCTGTGGTCATTTTAAAACTTCTAGAATTGACATTTTAAATGAACCTAATAACTTTATTTGATCTATTTCTACTGCAATAATAAGCGTTGATTAGAGTTTGTTTACTTGATATTATTGATCATAGTATGACTATTGTAATGATTGATATCAAATTATTTAAATGACTGTTGTAATGATTGATATCTAATTATTTCAATTAATAATAGTCAATCACTCTTACTTCAATAAGAAATAGGTTAAAAAGACATTTTATTGATCGAACGAACTATAACCATTTTTATATTTTGCTATCTGATTTTTTTTTTTTAATTGATATACCAGCCAAATGGGTTTTGCATTTTACCATTTAAAATTACTTTTTTTTTGTGGAATTTTCCAAAAATAAAAAATAAAAAATGGTCACATATAGCCACCACAAATATATAGTTCACACTTTTGAGTAGTTTCATTATAAAACACACCAAGCATCAAACTTCTCAAAGTGCTTTCTAGTCACAACACCACCCTCCAAATACAATGAAAAGGCAAAAAGTTAAATTAAAAAAAACTAAAAGAACACAAAGCCATTTATGCCCACAAACCTAATCGATTAATTGAAAACCCAAACAAGAGCCACCACAAGCCCAACAATGCAAGAGAAGAGCCCATTACAGAACACTAGAGATTCTCCACTACTTGGAGATGGGCTGGGCGCCATTGGCCCAATAGGAGACGCCTTCGGAGCAATGGGCTCATTAGGGGCTTGAATTGGACCTGGAATCGGGATCGTAGCAGGCTGAAGAGACTGGGCCACCCTTATGTCAACTTTCTGCCCGGCCTCGCAGTGGCCCACAAAGCCGCAGACGTAATAGTAGTGGCCGATGCTTCGGATGACAACCGAGTCGTTCCCGGTGGCGTAGGTGGTGATGGGAGCTGCCGTGTTGCATGTGTGGAAGTCCGAACGGCTCACTTCTAGCACATTGTGGTATCGTGGATCGTACTGAAAAACTGTACACAAAAAAGACACCCCTATATTAGTTTGAACATTTTATTATATATACTTTGTTTTATGTCTCGTACGTACGAGATGTAATACTAATTCCGTTACAAACTTACTAAGAGTGTCACCAACACGGAAGGTCTTGGAAGAAGCCCAAGTGTTGTAATCGGGATGGGCAATGAGAGTCCAGGCAGCAGAATCACCAACTTTGTACACATCTCCGTTGCAAACTCCGGAAACAGCCACCACAAACAAGAACAACACTGTTCCCACGCCCATCACTGAATTAATTCTGAGGGTGAAATGTTAGTGGAAGTGTTGGAGTAGTGGTGAAAGAAAAGTGATTTCGAAAGGCTTATTTATGAAGGGATTTTCGGGGGGGGGGGCGGGGGGGGGGGGGGGGTTAGGTGGTATTGGGTGGAAAAAGCCAAAGAATTGGTGCAGTAAAAAGAGTGATCACGGTATATGCATGAATGCGGTTTGTGAGTGGGATTTGTTACGCCTCTGCATGTTGTTTTTACCATGTAAACGTGATAGTCGTCGTGGTAGTAGGAGTGAATTATTGTCCGAAATCGATTTGATTCGATAAAATTTAAACTAATTATATGATAAATGTAATATATTTATTATGTGATTAATGTACAATTTATGAAAATTAATTGATTTAGATTTAACCGAACTAGGTCAATTCAAGATTTTTCCTAGTAGAAGCAGCCGATAGAATTTTCTGTTGCAATCATTATTTCATCTTTTATTTCATTTAATATTATATACGTTATGCATATAAAAATAATATCACGTACTTTATTTAGTAAAAAATTATATGATAAATGGTGTACGACCATATGATTAATTCTCTCTTGTTCGATTATGTTGTCGCGATGTAATCTTGTGTTTTTTATATGCACCATATATATAAATTTTTCATACGATTACGTAATCTTTACGTGAGCTTTAATCTTTTTAAAACATATTACAAAATATTTAAAAATCTAATATGAGATTAGTCTTAAAAACATCTTATAGATTCTATAAATTTCTTTACCTTAATTTTTTTAATTTATTATTAAAATCAGTTTACCTAATGTGAGGGGTAAAATGGGAAATCAATTTTTAAATATAATCCGAGGGGGCAAAACAGGGAATTCCATTTTGTTTCCGGCCGTGAGTGAATGTCCAGTGCAAAAGATCGCTCTTATCCACAATTCCTCGAGCTTCGCTGCTCTCTGTATGCGCGGTGGTCTCTAGGACTGGTGCTGTGAAAATTTAGCCAAGGCATTTCGTCGAACGGATTGTGCCCCAACCATGGCGACGACATTCTCGCCTGTGTCTCACATACGCTCCATTTGCTACGCCTCTGATTCTCCCAGGACCCGCCTCTTGTTCCCAGGTCTGTTAGACTTTTGGGTTTTGATTATTTATGGAAGTGCGTGGTTGAATTTGACTCTACTGCAGGTTCTGGAAACGTGGGCTATTGGAGTGCGTCGGCGAATTACGTGAAGCTTCGGGTGGCGGCGAGAGGGTTTTCTGTGAAGCAACTAGTTGTTAAGCAGCCATGGAAGAAGAGGCAAGTTCAGTTCATAAAATATTGGTCGTTGTACTATGATTTTTATTAATTGTGTTACTGAATTAGTCGTTCTATTATCAGAATGGGAGTGTTCAGGTGCGCAACCATTGAGGAAATAGAAGCAGAGAAGTCTATGATTGAGAAAGATGTTGTAAGAATTAAATTATTTCCTCAAGCATTTCTAACTAAGCTTTTCTTGTGGAATCAGTTGTGTGTATATAGGAAACACAGAAAGAAGCTAAGAGCGCAATATTTTGTTGGTTGGTTTTCAGAAAGAAAGGATGGAAAAGACTATTGAAAATGTGAGGTCCAGTTTCAATTCGATTAGAACTGGAAGAGCAAACCCTGCAATACTCGACAAAGTGGAGGTACGGCATATCTTCATCAACTTGGCCACCCGAGGCTTTTCCTCTTTGGCATTTTATATTCATTTCTGTAATGGAAACTTTCAGATCATAGTTTTTATTTGCATCTTGATTTATCTTGCCCTGCAAATGACTAGTTAGCTTTTTATTCATAATCCCTTTTTTGCTTGCCTGCCTTCTTAGGTGGACTATTATGGAACACCGGTCATCTTGAAGAGTATAGCACAGATCAGTAGTCCTGATGCGAGTTCTCTCTTGGTGCAACCCTATGACAAATCCAGGTAGCTCCTTGTACTGAAATTCTACTGCATAGCAAAATTACAACAGCATCAGCACCGTATCATTTAACTTTTAGCATCCTAGGAAAGTCTGCTCTGGCTTTTGGACTCGGGTTAAATGCAAAGAAAATAGCTTGACGTTATGGATGCATAATAATGACTTATTTCATAAAATTATGGATGTCAAGAAATAAAAAACTTTTTGCCGTCATTTGTTTGCCGTCATTTGTTTCCTTGAACTGACAGTTACATGCTATATTTTGTTTCTAATCCTATCACATTTTGATTGTTTATGGCTTCCAGCTTGAAGGCCATAGAGAAAGCAATTGTCAGCTCTAACCTTGGTTTGACTCCAAATAATGATGGAGAAGTTATTAGATTGACCCTTCCCCAACTGACATCTGAAAGAAGGAAGGTATTGCATGATTTGTGTTTAGTAAAGTGTAATCTATGGCCAGGCAAGCGAGTAGTTTTTTGTTGCTTACTATGGTTGTTTGAACAGGCTAATTTTTAGAACTTGTTATGTGTTGTCTTATAATTTTGCCCATCAACACATGCTTGAGGCAAATGCATGAAGTTGCATATCTATATAACTCATGCTCTTGAACTTTTTAATTTCTCTTTTTGATATCTTTTACTTATTCGCAGGAGTTGTCTAAGATTGTAGCCAAGCAGGCTGAAGAAGGCAAGGTAAACTCATCTCAGCTACAGACGTGTGCTCCTTCGGTTTTGTGATTCATATGAACCACATATCAAAATTTGGTCCAATCTGTTAATGATATTTGCATTAATTATGGAAGGATGTGAGGGTTTGGACGGGTTAGGATCTCTTTCGTGCTAAAATCTTAATGCTACTTACATTGTCAACTTCTTTTTCGTTTGTATTCCTTTTCTCAGATAGAACTCCTCTTGCTTCTCCCCTTCTCTAGGTAACCTTTAGTTGCACTTAACTCTTGTAGGTTGCTATAAGGAATATAAGAAGAGATGCCATCAAATCCTACGAAAAACTTGAGAAGGTCTGCAAACTTCCATCCTTTCTATTGTCTTTTCTTTTCCTTGTCATAGTTGTATTGTAATCAGCAGCATATTTCGCAGGAGAAGAAGCTCTCAGAGGACAATGTCAAGGACCTATCTAGTGATTTGCAGGTACTTGGATAAGTTCCATCTGATAACTAAGTCAGAAGTATGAAATTCCAAGAAATCCCCATTTGTGGCTTCTATTCTGGTTTTATGGTTAACAAACATTGCTTAAATTGAGTTATGGGGCAGTGATAGGATACACAAACGCTTAGGCCATATCTCCACTGATAAATTGGTCCAAATAAAATGTATTTGTAATAATTCTAGGGAGCTCAAAGTGGCTTTTTATTTCCTTCCAAAGATTAGAATTTTCTAAAATGTAGTTTATTTAAAAAGTGTGGCTACTAGTGACTTGAATTAAAGGCTGCTAACTATCTTGAAAATGGAATTCTTTATGTGCAGAAAGTGACAGATGACTACATGAAGAAGATTGATTCAATCTACAAACAGAAGGAAAAGGTACAGCTTCTTCCGCTATTATATATTAGTAACTGGTAACTGTACGAACTCCGGGAGGGTGTGGGTGTGGGTGCGGGTGCATGGTGCGGTTTGCAGACTTTGTTAATCTGTCTTGAATGGGATGCTTTAAAACGTTTATTACTCAATTTGCTTCTTTTGGCAAAAGACACATTGAACTATTATGTCAACTTCTGTGTTATTGCAGTAACAGTAAAATTAGTTTCATTGCGTAACTAAACCATTCTCTTTTAGAGCATCCAGGGGATACCCACTCAAAATCGTTTGCCTTTCTTCTTCTCTTTCAGGAGTTACTAACGGTTTGAGCAATGTGTGCGACATGTCGACCAAATTTTGTGAAGTTCTTTTCCCCAACGTTTTGTTCTTGATTTTGCATCCTACGCTGCAAACCACTTCATGTGTAGTATGTGGTACATAGAAAATGCAGTGGCTCTGAAAAATCTGATCTTGGCTGCTTGCTCGAAGACTTGTTCCTGCAAAGACATCGGACAGAGTTACCTAATTGTTCCTCATAAATGTACATCATCTGCAAAGCATAGAGTTGCTTGACATGTTCAATTGTTTGACCCTAAAATTTGATGTCTTCATCCATGTTGTGTAATATTATGCGTTTCTCAATTCAAGTTGTTTAACTGGGTTGAATTTTTGTGATTCCAGAAGCCGACTATAACAGTATATGAGTGAATACTAATTATATGGATGTAGGCCTGTTATTGGAGTACAATTTTCTGCAGTGGAGATTTGAGCTTACTATACTAATTAGTGTATTGATTGATGGATCAATGGATCATCCAATTATTAGTCAGATTCTCATAATTAGAGTACCCACAACGAGTTCAATCCAAATTACTTTTATTGGATTATAACTTTTGTAACTCAATTTGAACTGTATATCAATCATCAGTATATTGCATTTATCATATTATTACAAAAGCCCACTACACTAAAAATATATTGCACCTGTCATATAATGGTTTCAAATCCAATCAAATTCAACATGGATTAAAATTTTCTTCATTCTATTTAAACAGTATATTAATTACATCATGGTAAGTGTATATTGTTGGGAGATTTTGAGGAAGGCCCTCCAAGGAGGATGGATGGTAAGAATAGTAAATGAGCAAGACTTGGGAGCAAAGCAAGCTCCCTTTTATTCTTCTAATCCAGTTGGCATCTTCGGTGAAGTTTCAAAATTTGAAGTAATCACATCCTCTAGACTAGAGAAAGACGTGATGGATTCTGTAGTGTGTTTAATTATTATTATTGGTTTGAGGAAGCAGCCAACCTTTGTTTCTGTACATATAATATAATATTAACATAAGACGAATTGTTGTTTTCCACATTGTCCACAAACGTTTTTTCATCTGGTTTTGGTGCTGCCATGGCTAGAATGGGAGACATTTAGCCCTTGACTGGTGAATTTTTATGGAAATTTAATTTTGTTATAGAGTAAATGTAATATACTTATCAATATTGTTACGTGATTGGTCACTGACTATACACCTCTCACACTGCAAATATAGAAAAATTATTACCCGAACCTGGTTGGATCGAACGAATATATCCTATCACAAAGCAAGTGTATCACACTTACAATTGCTCTGTGATTGGTTGATTTTCCTAAACTATATATCAATCATATGACAAGTGTATTGCACTTGTCATGTAATTAGTTCAGATTTGGCCGAGCTTGATCCGCGTAAGAATTTCCCTCAAATATATTGCATTTGTCATGTAATTGATTTAAATTAGATGAAATTCAATTAATTTAGAATTTTTCTTGAAGTATTATAGACGCAAATTTTGTGATTGATATTTTATATGCAAAACGTTACTTTAACCAAGTGTGCGTCAATTACATTTTGTAGATAAATTCACATAAATTTTTAATTTTATCCCTCATTTGTATAATTTATTGACAAACATACTAGTAATATTTTTTATATATGTAAGGGAAAAATTATAATAAATACAAAGTCAAAAATGTATACTTATAATTAAAATATTACTTTCGTATTATTGACATAGGATAAAAAAATAGCCATTGATAAATGAAAAAGTTATTTAACATAAATTAGAAAATTCATAATTTTTTTGTCTTAAAGTTAATATTTTCCTCACGGACCCTAACCGATGGGTACAATTGTAAACGAAAAATTCTCGAAAGAAATGCAAGCATAATCGTGTATTTCCAGAGTTCAAATATATCATTAGGATCAGAAGCCGATTCCAATAATATTTACAAACTACTCATAAAAACACTCTTTACGCCCGTAAAAGAATCAAATACACATTTTTTTACTTTATATATATATTCGTTTTCAGGGATTGAACCAAAAAAAGAAAGCTGAGTTGAGTGGAGGCAACAAGTGAATTGGAATGCTTATCTTTGGAGAAAAACCAGAAAAGTTGAAACGTAGTAAGATAAGCACATTCACCATTCCTAATTTTATTTTATTAGCCACAACGTAAAAATTGGGAATATATTCGGTTGGGTTGGGAATTATCTTGAATTTTGCAGTGTGTGGTAGAGATGGGATCGATGTAAGGATAAGACAAGTGAATGCTCATATGCTTCAAACTCAACAATTTGGGTAACATGTTTCCAACTACCTAAAATAACTGCAATATCTACAAACTATCTTACACAATTTATAAGTGCGCTCAATTTTTATTGCATTCTATGAAATAAGATTTATTGAAAATGACATCCTATCCCGACATCAAACTTGTGATATTTCAAACTCTATTTCAAATATAAACGTTAATTTGGTCGTGAGTTTATAAACCCGATCCAATTTCAAGTAGATTTTTTTATTTTTTATTCTTTTTAAAAAATAATTGATAGAACAATTCTAACCCGCAATTATCAAATAACAAAAGGGATAATTATATTCTCCTTCCCTGAAGTTTGATATATTTACATGTAGATTCTTTTTAGTTTGGAAAATTATATCTAGCGCTCCTGATGTTTGCTTTCGTGTAACAAATAAGTATCCCGATTAGTCAAAATTAACTGAATTTATTGATATTAACCAATTAATTAACTGAATGGAAATTGATATTTACGACTTAAAACTGACTTACTGCAAGTCAAATAATTTTTTTCGAACTAAACTACTCTTATAACAGTGAAGATATACATCCCCACACGAGTGAAGACATATGGGTGTAATTTGGTCGTAAAAATAATTTATTTGGCCTGTTATAAGTCCGTAATAAGTCAATCGCAGGCAAATTTAGACATTTTTTCTAATTTTTTTGTTAATATCAACAAATTCGAGGATTTATTTGTTAGATAAAAGCAAATTTCAAAATGGTTAAATGTAATTTCTCAAATTATAAAGAATTTATGAATAATTATATCAAATTTTAGAGGAGGGGAGTATAATTATCCTTTAAAAAAATGACCTAATCAAATTTTTCTTCTTTTATTTGGTGGTCCTGTATGGAGTTTTGGTATTTTCTTCTAGCACAAGAAGCCAAAGTCCATGGGATGGCTGACAAGGAGCCAAGACAAATGCCAATTTCCAATTAACCTTTGACTTTACAAACTCCATAATTTGATACTTCTAATAAACTAATCATCAACTGATTTTTCAAACTTCACTTAATTTTTATGAAGAGGGAAAAAAATACTTAAAATTAAGGGATATATAGTACATTGTTCTTTTTTTTTTTTCTCCCTAAAATTTAGTATAATTATACGTAAATTTTTTATAATTTAAAAATTTATATTTAGTACCCTTATTATTTATTTTTGTCTAACAAATAGATTTCTCAATCGATAGAAATTTATCAATTTTATTGATTTTAGAAAAAAAATTGAATGGAAATTTATATCTACCCCAATTTACTTATTAATAAGTTATTGCAGATCGAACATATTTTTTATGATTAAACTACCCGTATTAAGGTAAAAATATACATAATCATATGCATTAATGCGTGAAAATGTATAAAAGTATTTTTTTTTAAATGAAAAGATTTATTTGGCCAATAATAAATCAACGACAAGTCAAATATAGTTTCTCATTGAATTTTTTTGGCATTATCTCTAAATTCGATGAATTTTGACTAGTAAAGAAATCTATTTGTTAAACAAAAACTAATGTCAAGGGTATTAAATATTCAAGTTTATGTGTACTTACAAAAAAATTCATCAGAGGACAATATAATTATTCATAAAATAAATGCAAAATATTATTATATAGATTAAAATAATAATTATAATAACTTTGAACACACTCCAATAGTTGTTTATTTGTTATTGGAGACAAGTGGACCAATTTCTTGTTCCACGTAGTCTTGTTTGGACCTCAATTTCAAAATGGACAAGCTTGGAAAGTAGTACATCATGTCCGCTTAACTTTCCGACGTGCGATATCACTATTATAATAAAATACGAATATTGTACTACACCTTTTATTATACAAATCAACAACCATCATATTACAAGCTATTCCTTCATTATATTAACACTACTTCATAAAATAATTAACATTTTTCTTAATCAGGACAAAAATTATATCTCGTCTCAAAACTTACTCGTATATTATATATTTAGATCATGTTTTAAGATAAATAATTCTTAAATACTCTACTATTTTATATGGTCTCTGAATTCTGCTCAGTAAATTAATTCTTCTACAATAAATTATATATTTTTACGTTGTTTTGATTTAAAATATTTGTTTCAAGTTGTGAGTGGCTTGTTACTATAGTGTTTGTTCAAATAATGCTGGTTTATTTATAAAAGGGATAGTTACATTACACTTTTTCGAGATTTGTTGTGATCATACGTAATATTTATTTAAAAATTTTAAAAAATTACATTTAGCATTCCTGTCATTTGTTTATGTCCAACAAATATAATTTCGTTAGTCAAAATTCACCGAACTTACTAATATTAGCAAAGGGCTGAACAAAAATTAATATTTACCTTTAGTTGACTTATTACTCACTTAATACAGATCAAATAATTCTTTTTTTTTTTTTAACTAAAATACTATTATAAGGTGAAAAATGATGTCTTCACTTGGATTATCACGTGAAGATTTATAAATATTGTTTAATTAGAAAATATTTGTCTGACTTACAATAGATTAATAATAAGTCAATCGTGAATAAATGTAATTTTTTCAATTTTTTGTTAATACCATCGAATTAATTGAATTTTGACTAATAAACGAGTTTATTTGTTAGACATAAACAAACGTAAGGAATATTACATGTAATTTCTGAAATCACAAAAAATATATGAGTAATTACATCAAATACGAAAGGACAGTGTAATTATCCCTTGAACAAATTACACATGATGAGAGTAACATGAGTCTGTAATAATATTCTATAAAGTCATATTAGAGTATGTTTGAATTGATGGATTTATATTTAAAGAAAAAAATAAATAAATAAATAAAAAAATATAATTTAAAATTAAAATACCTTAAAATTGAAGTTATCTAAATCAATTTAAATAATTTATTATTAAAACTTTAAATGAATGATTTAAAAAATTTGGATCTAAATAGAGGAAAGATTAGTAGGAGAATAATTAATTTGAGTTAAGCAGGCAAGTAAAGTGAAAACATCCGGAAGTGGGGTGGGTGCAGGCGCAGCAGCTTGCGAGATCCGAGGCGACCCACTTTTTCTGGTTTCGGGCGTGTGCAGTGCACACCACAGATTGATTCCCTTCCCTCTCTTATTTATTATTTCTAATTTTAATTCCTGCCCAAAATTCCAGTTAATCGTCAACCTAATCATACACGTATACATAATATAATACATTATTTTAAAATAATAATATTTTAATGGGTGTATGTATAATTATTTAAAATATATGAGTGCTTTGTATAAATAAGTTATAAATCAATGGGTATAAATATAATTATTATTTTTAATATATGTATAAATTAATATAGAAGAAATTAAGAAAAATTATTCAACCATTGAATGTATTTATAAATAAAATATATTTTTTAATAAATTTATCAAGTATAATTAATATATTTAATTAAAAAAAATAAAAAAGAAGAAGCCAGAGATGAGTTGAAAAAAAAATGACATTGAAGCGAAGCCCTTGACGCGGTGGAATAGCCTCAGATCCGTAGGCAGCCGACTCTGGCTCCACCAGTGTCGCCGCTCAAAGCCGATAGCGACTCACTCTGAAAGGAAGAAGCTCCACCGTCGGATCGGGCTCCACCGACGGCGAATATCTCGCTATTCATTCGGGGAACCGCCTCGCAGATAGTCAGTGCCACGCCAGCTTAGTGTGGGACCCATACTAGACACTGCCATGTCGGAAGTATTTATTCCGAGAGTGCGGGACCCACTCGACGAAATATGACTTGCCGCGGTACAACCGGAGCAGCGCCATGTACGAACCGCTGCACTTAAACCCCCACGTGAGCTGTTGCGGCAGCTGGTTTTTTTCCGTATGAGGCAGTGAACGTACGCGCAGATAAGATATTTATTCTTCGAGTTTCAGCCTTTTCAATGTAGCGTATCCTGACACGACACGTGTGTCGGGAGCCCTCATTTTGTTCACAATCCTGCCAGTAACCTCATTTCTCCTCCACGCTCCGACATACGCGTGCGCTTAATCTTAGACCTTTATGACGTTTTGACTGTTAAACTCATTATTGCTATGCAATTACTTAGATATTTTAATAATCCACAATTATTTTTATTTATTTCAAATTTTGGTAAAATAAAAAATATAAACTAAGCTTTAAATTTTTTAAATGAATTCGTAGATAAAATTATAATAATATATATTTATATTTATACCAAATCTCACTCAAACAAATCAGAAATAATTTTTGACAGAGTTTCTTGTTTAATTCATATGAATTATTACTTAACCATATAAAAAAACATACCATCATCAATCACATATCTATCCGAAAATCTAGATACTTATCATTTAAATTACTTCAATTTATAAATTACTTAAAATATTTCTACTTTAGGAAACTTCACTAATTCAAATATTATTTTCAAAAAATTTTTCTCATTATTGCACCGCTGTACTTTCCATTCTTGAGTAGGGATGAATCGAGATTAGATTATTTGGTTTCTTATAGTAAGTACTAGAAAAATTGTAAAATGGTAAATACTTATTTTGAATTGATGTACTGTTATAATTCGTATGCGATCTATTTAATATAAAATTATTTAAAATTCTTTTGTGAAATACAATATAAAATTATTTGAAACACTGTGATGAACTAATTATTGGTAAGAAAGACGTTAAAAAAAAAAAAAAAGAGAAGTCGTTCATAATTGCATGTAGTTACGATTTTCAACTACCATGAAGTACAACCTTCATTAATTTAAATTTAATTAAAATTAAGATTCAATTTTGACTTAGATACCATTAAATTAAAATTCATATAATTTAGGCAATTTTAAAGTACGCCCATTCCGAATCCGAACAACTTTAATATAGGAGCAAAGTGAATTTATTTATTTAAAATGGAAAAAGATTTATAGAGAGAAAAAAGAAAAGGAAAAATGAAAAGGGATAGACTAAAAATTAGAGTAGATGAGCCATGTGGCAGTATGAGGGCAGGAAGCAGAATATTATAATCGGGAAAGTGACAGTTGTGCCATGTTGGCACCGGCTAATCGTAGCCCTTAGATGAAGAATTGATCTAACGGTGGATATGAAGGTTCGGGGGCGAGAGAGAAATCGATGCCGTCCATCTCGGCTCTGGAGTAGGTTTCGCGTGACTTAAATATAACAACAAAGAACAGATTAGATTAGACTAGAGAGAAGGGGGAGAGAGAGAGAGAGAGAGCACAAAAAGTGAAGAAGAGGGGAGAGCAGAGAAAGCAAAAAGGAGAAACAGGAGATAGAGAGAGTGAGCAGCGGGGGAGAGAGAGAGTGAATTTCAAGAAATTCAGTTTCATTTTGTGAATCTGAGAGTGCGCTTGCAGTCTTTAGAATTTCATTTTCTTTGTTCTTGTTTTTTCCGGTTGTTTTCGCCGTTGAAAATGGTGGGAATCCGGCGAATTATGTGATTGACGGGAGAAATTTATAGTGTTAATGGAGAGAAGCAGGGATTTGCGAAGAGCGACTATTTCTACCGTCAACGGTTTGCCGAGGCGACGGCAGAGAATCACTACTCTCAGAGATTCAATTGGTTAGAAAATCCTTTTATAAAACTCTCTCTCTGAATTAGATTGTTATCTTGATACTTTTTTTTTCCCCTTTTTTGTGTGTTTTTTAAATCGTTTTAGTCTTGGCAGACGAGTATAGACAGATGGAATTGCAGGAAACAGCGAGGTTTAGAGATCGAGAGCGGTTACAGAGGAAGGACCGGGATCGAGAGTTTCCGAAGAGAAGAAGAGTTGATAGGTCAGCGGTGCAGCAGAGGAGTGGTGGTGGTGAAAGTTTTAGAGAGACCGAGAGTACGGACTCGAGTGATGAAGAGTACTATGAAGAGGAAGAGGAGACAAGTATTCATCGGCAAAATCGGATGAATCAAGTATCACCAACGAATTCTTCTCTGTCAAATAACCGGCGGGGCCTCCGTACTCTCCGGTCGTCTCCGGTGCTCAGACCCGCCGCCGATGAAATACTTGGTGTTCCTGTGCCCCGAAGAGCTCGCTCTGGTATGTTATCATGGTCAGGAATCTTTGATCTATTTGTTGAGTTTTATCTTCCAATTAAATTTTTGTTAATTTATTTTTGGTTTTATAGCTTCGGCGAAGAGGTTGCATGAGTACTGGAATTCAGGCAGCTGCGGATTTGGAGAGGACTCGAGCCACCGGAGATTTTCTCCGTCTCCGGCAGCGGTGAGTCTGATTGGTTGCGGCGGCGCTTCGTCGTCATCCTCCGGTGCTTCAATGAAGAAGAAGATGGTTAGCTATGTTTGGATTTTCACTTTTGTACAATTTATTTTTGTTTTTCTAATACGTCACTAGGCGTTTGGCTTTACTAAGATTTTCTTCTATGCTTGTGACTTCACAGAAATGTTTAGAGCCGAGAACGCGGGTTTTGATGAGTGCATCGAATTCCAAGCCTTCTTCCGTGATTCAAGATGATATAGAGATCGAGGTCGCTGAAGCTCTGTTCGATCTGATGAAACAATCGCAGTCGCAATCCCAGTCTTCCCCAAATGAAAAAAGGTGGATAGAGATAGCACAAACACATCTGATGATGGTAAGTTTGCGTTTTCTTTTACTGATGTCTTTGGTTCAGAGTTTGGTGAATAATTGCTGTTCGGAAAATTTCTTAATAAATGTGGATTTGGTGGATTACAGAGTTAAAGAGGTTAAAAGCTGATGGTGGTAAAGATGAGAATAATGCCTTTTCATTTCAAAATGAGCAATCAATAAAAGTGAATGCTGAAACAAATATGGTTGACTCAATGAAACTGCTGAAGAAAGAAGGAAGGATTGAGAAAGAGAAATTTCCGGATGACCCGGCTCAAGAATTAGTGAGTGGAGATGGGTTTGTGAATAAAGGAAATGTGGGGTCTCCAAAAGAAAGCAAATCGCCATCATGTGTTAAAGTAAATGCTTGTGATATTCAGGATCCGACAGTGACAAAAGCGTGAGCATCCTCAATATTCGTTTCCGTTTCCGTTTATTTCTTCCTTCCCCCACCCCCTCTCTATCTCTTCTTCTCTTTTATTTTCTTTTTAAATTAACTTTCGCTCCATCTCGTAGCAATTTAACATTATCTATGTTGGGCCGGGAACAGGGATAATCCAGAAATTGTAGTTGAAGCTAAGAAGGAAACCAAGCTAGAGATTGATTTGATGGTAAGTACGGCATACGGTAGTGTTATGTCCCTTAGGCTTATGCTTTTTTTCTTCTAGTGAAAATTCTGAATTATGAATGTGCTTTTGACAGGCTCCTCCTCCTTTGCCATCATCTCCGGAGAGAGTTGCGTTGGTTGATATAGTAATTGGTGCTAAAGTTATGACTCAGGATGTTCAAAAGGCATGTGCATCTTTTCCTGTGCAGTTCTTTCCAATTCGGGTTCTATTTCTTCAATTTGACGAAAACTGTTTCATCTCTAATATGCAGATGAGTGATACAGTTTCAAAGAATGGTCCCTCGGAGACTGCAATTAGGATGCAGGAGCAGAATAATCAATTGCCAAACCCTGAGTTGGTTGAGTTGGAAAATCGTAGGCCTGATGTCTTGAGTTTCAGTGACTATACTACCCCACAGCAGCAGGACCGAAGGAGCAGAAAAATCAATGTAAAGCCCCAAAACAGAAGTTTTAATTCCCATATTGATATTGAGATGTCGTGGTTTTATGAACCTAAATTCATGACACGTTTTCAGCTAAATTTAACAATTTTTTTTTTCTTTGCAGCGACAAGCTCGTTGTTACCTTTCCCTATTGGCATGAGTAGCTGGCCTGGTGTTCTTCCTCATCCAGGGTGTGTATCATAAAGTCTTTGTTCAGTCTTGTGTTTAATAGAAGTTTCCCACTCTTCAATAAGTTGTTTCATATGCAGCTACACGTCACCTCTACAAGCAGTTTTGCCAATAGATGGAAGTGCTAGATCTTCAAGGACAACTGAGGTACCTTCCATTGGGCTATTCAGAGCTATGCTTATTTTATTTGTTTCAGTTGCAAATATTGATTTGTGTATATACACCGGAAATTGTGCAGCTCCCTCCATTTAAGTTTTCACAGCCTCGAACAAAGAGATGTGCTACACATCAATGCCTTGCCCACAACATTGATTCTCATCAGCAACTCATCAAGAAGACTTTATCGTCTGGGCCAACTGGTCCGTCTACTTTGTATGGAACCAAGCCCGTGAACCTAAAATCCATGTTACCGACACAGAAGTTAATTCCTGGAAATATGTTGTTCGGAGACCTTCAGGGAGGGCAGAGTATGGTAACCATTTCAGGGGGAAGTGGAAAAGATAAAAGCTCTGATGCTGCTGCAGCTTTGAATACAACAAGTAGCAGGTCTGTGCTTCAACAAGCTTCACATCAAGCCCAGCTAATCATTTTCTGGTAAGTTTTGCTGCTTTACCTTTTAGTTGTTGCATCAAAATTACATTGCTCTATTCGAAGCTTATGTGTATTCCTGATGATTGCAGCATGGACCTGGTTTTATCTTTCCACTTGGTCATCATCAAACAACTATGATGGCACCTGCTAATTCTTCTGGACCACCTCAATCTGCTTCAGCAGTTGGTCATGCATCTTTGTCAACTAATTCAGCTGGGAGGCCTTCAGTAAACTTGCCTTTGCCTGGAGGAGCAGCTGCAGTGAGCTTTAATCATCCATTGTTTCCCTCCAATGAAGCAGCTCCATACATTGCATTGTTACAGAACAATGGTTGCCCGATTCCTATTTCGACAAATTTTGCTATGCCTCCTTTCAAAGGAGGATCCCCCACTATGCCCTTCTTGAACTCTTCTTACTATTCTTCACCTCTGTTTAATGTTCAACATCAGCAGCAGTTATCCCCTCCTCGTGCTCCAGTCCAATCAGCTTCTCAAAATATGAGCACATTTAGTGGCTCATTATCCCACAAACAACCACAGTGTGAGCAGCAGACCAGTACAAAAACCAGGGATAGTAAGTTTCCTACTCCAGTAAATGCACATCCACCACAGCCCGAGAAGCTACTCCAGCCATCCCACTCATCTAGCAAGTCTGACACAGAAGTCAGTAGGAAAAGTGGTGCACCGCCTGCTGATGGCTTGGTGTCTCAATCGGTGAAACCTAATAATGGGCAAACCAGTTCATTTCCTGTCCAACCGATGAACTTTGGAGTGATCCCACCTGTGTCGATTGGAGGTGGTGCTGTTGGGAATAAGCATGGTGATCCTCAGCAGGGCTCTAAGGGTGGGGTTGAGCTTATCCCTCAAGCTCTTGCCTTGTCTTTTGGTTCAAATCCTTCCATAAATCCAGCACTTAACTTCACATCAATGGTGCAAAACTCTGGTATCTTCCATATGCTTCCTGATATGGCTCGGAATGCTAATCAGATGGCACCTCATTCCCAGATGGCACAACAGAAGAATTTCCAGGCATCTGAAGGAAAATATCCATTGGTTGGTGGTAAGTCTTCGAACTTTTTCAAAGGAGATTGCAATAATATATCATCCCTCTCAACTATGGGAACTTTCAAGTTTGATGGTTTAGCTAATACGGTCAATTTTCTTCCATCATCTTTAACTGGAGACCAATCTTCTCAATCATCTACAGCTGCTGTGACATCTGGTGTTTCGGTTACAATCCCAAACTTCCAGCCGCATCAGCATCAACAGCACTTGGTCCAGCTCCAGAAGCATCATATGCAGCAGCTACTGGTGCAGCTCAAGTTAAAGCTTCAGCTCCTAACAGCATTCCTGGCTCTTTCCTTGCTGGTAGTTTCCCCAGTAACAACCCTGTTTTCACACAAGTGTCTGTCCAAAGTGATAATCCATCCTTCCCCACAATGTGGGAGAACTTCTCTAGAGCCACAGCTCCGGAAGGGTCATCACATTCTGCCTCTTCAACCCTTGTTAACATGCCCCAAGTGAAAAGTTCTCATGGCCAGGAGACTCACATATCTTTTGGGGATAGTTCAGTCCCTGCTGCATCATTTCAAGGGCAACAGCTTGTCATCAAAAGTCAGCCAGTTCCTTCTTTTGTTGTTGGTTCACCGCTGAACTCTTCTATGTCAAAAAATACAAGTAGCAGCCTAAGAACTGTTCCCACTCTTGGCAAAGCTGCCTCAGCATTACCAGGCCAAGAGACAGAGGCTTCTCTGAATGGACCCACCCAGAAGACGTCCCCTTCTTGCAGAAGGAACGTGCCATCAATTCTAAGCACATGCCCAACCCAACTCTCGGAGCTCAAGTATTAATAAGCTTTGCTGCAATGAGCTTATGAAAGTGCAACATGCAGCAGCCCAGATATTACATTACATCTCATGCGGTAACCAGCGTGCTGCAGCAATTGGAGGTAAATATCAATCGGTTCTTAGCGGTAGCAGTCCACTTGCTGCAAACGATGATGACGTGCTGCCAACAAGGGGGAATGCTTTAGCGTTGTTGACAAAAGTGTGTTTTGTGAAGTGAAAGTGAAAAATCGTAATATGTGGAGTGAAACAAAAGGTAAGTGATAAGTAGGGCCGGTGAACTATCAAGTTAGCTTCAAAGTTTTGGAATTGCAGTTTCGGTTATGAGGTGTGCCAGCCCTAGTACCTACTGAATGTATAGACTAATCTCTGTTATATTCATAGAATTCCATTCTTTCATAATTTCTTGCACAATTAATTAATTATCTTTTGTTAATGTTCGTTTCGTTTGTGTGACCGTTGGATTTTATTGATTAAGAAAGCTAAGAAGAATAGTTTAGTTTATGGTCGGCCTCACCTCAAACATTATATGCTTCTTTGAAATTACAACTAAAAACTATCTCCCCCGTCAGCGTATTCCAAGGTTTTGACCTATACTGTAATTAATAATGCAATTTGGATAATGCCGAGGGTATTATATTTTTTAATCCTCTTTCCGTGTGTGTGTCTGATATTTTAGGTTGCATTTTTGGTCCGGATAGGTACTGTTGCAATTTTGGTCCCATACGTTATGAGCTCAGCATTTTGGTCCCACAGAAGAAAAAGTGTTGCACTTTTGGTCCAAACTCCGTTTAAACCATTAAGTGAGGATGGAAAAACCACTTTAGAAGGTCCAATGTGGTTTTTTATGGTTTGAAAACCACTAGGCATTTTGGAGGGAATTATATTGATTTTGTTGCATTTTTCATGCATTCACTATAAATGACAAAATTTTCCCACTAAAATTTGCAAAAAATTAAGCTGCATATTTATAATAGATAAAAAAAAATATCTTTGCAAAAAAATAAATTGCACACTTATGATAGATTAAAAATATTATTATGAATAAAATATTAAATTATGTGATTGCAAAATTAAAATGACCTCAAAAAAATTAAAGCATTGCAAAATTAAAAGCAAAAAAACTAACTAACTTTTTTCACTGTAAATTTAACCATGTTTTCTTTGCCACTATGCACAAATGCAATTTACATTCTAAAAGAATTGCCAATATTTGCAATTGCCAAAGAAAAAAAAATTGTAGATTTGCCCAAAAACTAATTACAGAACCAATTCAAGTAAATGCACTTGGTTACACAACAAAAAAATATTCCAACTAAAAAATGTTTGTCATGGTGACAAACCTTTTGGCAGGAATAAACATGATTAAATCAGTATAGTGCTAATAGTGAATTTTGCATCAATGCAATCAGTTCATTTTTTACTTTTAATTTTGCAGTACTTTTATTTTTCAACGTCATTTTAATTTTGCAATCACATAATTAATATTTCATTCATAATAATATTTTTTTATTTATCATAAGTGTGCAACTTATTTTTTTGCATATATAATTTTTTTTATCTATTATAACTGTGCAGCTTAATTTTTTGTAAATTTTAATGGGAAAATTTTGTCATTTTATAGTGAAATGCATGAAAAATGCAACAAAATCAATATAATTCCCTCCAAAAAGCCTAGTGGTTTTCAAACCATAAAAAACCACCTTGGACCTTTTAAAAGTGGTTTTTCATCCTCACTTAACGGTTTAAACGGAGTTGGGACCAAAAGTGCAACACTTTTTCTTTCTGTGGGACCAAAAGTGCTGAGCTCATAACGTATGGGACCAAAATTGCAACAGTACCTATCCTGTGGGACCAAAAGTGTAATTTTCCCGATATTTTAATTTTTGGTTCGCAATGCGTCAGCAACGTCACCGCATTCGCAAACTTTCTGCCTGGTAAGTCCAAACGTCTAAACACTATTGCATTTGATTCGGCTCATTACGAGCACTGAATATTTGATGACGAGAGAACGAGTTCAATATCATTATCTATATATACTATTACAAAGAGAAGCTTTCAGCATAGCAATTTTAAATTGTTATAGTTTATTTTTCATTGTATTATTTGATCAGATTAATAATTTTATCGATATTTTTCTTCTCATAATTATCCACTACCTGATATTTCTCTTTTTCTTTACTTGTTCATATTTATTATAATTTATAATTATAATATTTTTTTAAAGTAAAATTCTTTTTTCTTATCATCTCACATCAAATTTTTTTTATATGCTCGGCAAAAAATAACGTGCGACAATATCTAATCTTATATATGTATCTTGTAATAATCGAATTTAAGTAAATGCATGGTAATGACACTTCTTCCGGTTAGTCATATTCAGGTTTGCCAAGTTCACTCAGATTTTATTAGCACCTACGCGCATAAAATTCACATTACACCATTACGATATCAATCCAAAGAAACTACAATAGTGTAGTAGCATCATCCGTCAATTCAATAACCACAAAGGTCAGGTCCAACAAATTTGACAAGCTGGAAAGATCGAGGAGAGAAGAATTGGTTCTCTCAAACGTCAAAATCGAGGTAAAAATCACGGAAACGATACTCCAACAACCCTAATTCCCGGACAAAGAACAGTGTAGGTGTGAATGGAGCAGGAGCAGGAGCAGGACCACCAAATCTGCAAGACCCGATTACCATTAAACAAGCAATATATATCGTTTCACAGCCACGTCCTGAATTTTCACATGCCCTTTGGCTGTCTATAAAGACTTACATTTCTCTGTTTTATTTTCCATAAAGACCTCCTTAGACCATAGGATAGCATATGCATCCCACTTTTTACAGAAATCAAATTTCAAATTCTAGTATTAACTTAAAACTCTTCTCCTTTTCTTTTCTGTCCTCCATCTCGTTTTCTTCTCTAGTCTTCAGGACAAGAAAAGGAGTATCACACAGGACACATGTTTACCTAAAGTTCGAGAAATGTGAACTTGCCAAAACTGTGATTTGGCAGACTTTGATGTGCCGCTTCACTATTTCCCGAGGACAGAAGCCAAATTCAGCTCGACATCGTCTTTGGCTTTCCGGTCAAATGGTTCATCGCCAATGTATAGATCGAGGATTGACCGGCACAAGAGTTTGCTCTCGATGCTTCCCACCTCTTTTCCATCAACTATATAGATGCCAAAAAAAATAGGGTAAATTACATCTACCTCCCCTGAGGTTTGGCATAATTACAAATACCCCCTATTGAGAAATTACAAATACCCCCCTAATTTTAAGGACCGTCTAACAATTACCCCAATCTATGCATTTTTTATAGTGAACTGACCAAAATACCCTCATGAATTAAAATTTATAATTTTATTTATTTTTTTTTAAAAATATTTTTTTTGTCAACTAAGGCGATAATTTTTTTTATAATTTTTAAATTTTTTTCATCCATCCCATTCAATATTTTTATAAGATTTTAATTTTTTTTAAAAAAAATAAAAAAATACTGTAAGGGCAAAGTTGGCATTTCTATGCCTCCATCCAAGGATTACATAATTTTATCAAACATTAGGGGGGTATTTGTAATTTTTCAAACAACGAGGGGGTATTTGTAATTATGCCAAACCTCAGGGGAGGTAGATGTAATTTACCCAAAAAAATAAGAACCAGCACTGTTAACCATGCTCGTGCTAAATTAAGACAACATTATAAAGTATAAAATTTCTCAAGACAAAAAGTTATAAAGATTAGATTGTGCATAACATGATTTCCTATTTAGTTTCTGAGGAGATATAAACAAAATATGATCATGTGGATGAATTTGCATGCTTATTTTTTAGGCCTTGATGGCCACATAAATACTAATTCTGGTTATCCTAGTCAGACATCATAATCATAGTTCTTTCGATGATTTCAAAAGTCATGTATTGTCGAGAATTGTATATTTCCCCAACAAGTTTATTATTGGAAACCGTCAACTTTCTTCATCCCCCGTAGGTACCCTGATCGAGTGATTCAAGTCACAATATTTCTCCAAGCCCTATCCTCATCAATGGTTTTCTTCCATAAAAACCCTTCATGAAGATTTCTTTCCCCAACATTCGGATGATAAAGTGATTATCTTGAGAAAAGGAGGAGAATATAAAAGAAAATAGCAAAGCTCATGGACCAAGACAATTAAGAAGCAAATTAAAGAAATATCTTACTCGTTGTGCGAAGAACATAGCCCCGCTCCTTAGACAGATCAATGATGGATCCCCTAGGTATTTTATATTCATCTTTGAATTGAGAGGTGAATCTGTAAACCAAATTATCGACCTTGGTCAGCTCCTAAGCAAGTAAAGATACTGCAACCATCGGACCCAGACAAGTTTCATTGCTCTAATCAACATGTCCCAAAAATATGTTTCTGAGTTTACTGAAAGCATACAGAATCCAGAAGCTGCAAGCAAACATATGATGGCAGTATAAAAAGGAAAAAGGCCGTTCTCAAGATGGGTGAGATAAGGCAGGATTACATGATTAAATAGCGCAAGCACTTCAGGCAGGTAATGGGTGTTATTACTTATGATTGTTTAATCTGTGAATACGAAAAAGTCCATAAGCAGTGAAATAATTGTATAAAAAGAACAGCATACCTTTGCAGCAATTCTTTGTTATCCGACCCGCTAAACTTCTGTAGTCTGCTACCAACTGACTCTTCAAAAGCACTTCGCACAGAACGTATGCTCAATCTTCCGTAAACTATCTGTAGCCTAATAGTCATGCTTACATCACTCTCAGCAAGATCCTCCTTTAGTGCTTCGTTTGCCTTCAATTCAGAAGCAGAAAGCTCTCCATATTTCTGACTAAGACACTTTTTTATATCAGCATCATCAGCATATACACCTATATGCAAAGCCAAAGCCAAAGAAAATAACTTTAAAAATAAAAATAAACATCGCGATTTGATATCTATATCAACCAAATTTGAACTAAATGAAAACTTACAAATATGTACCGCTCGCATAATGTAACAATATTATAAATATGCGTACTGTGCATGCGCATACATCCAAAAAACAAACAAATGAAATAAAAAACAGACATCTTTAGGTTCCTTACCAAAAGAAAATCCAAGTGATCAATATGGAATGTAATTTCCCGCATAGTTATATCAATTAAGACACAATGAATCTCGCAGCTGATTCGTGTTGTCTGCCATTACTTTCCGAATACCAATAGACGAATTTCTATGAATAAAAACGAAAATAATGTTTAATAATAGAGATTGAGAAGAGATAACGCGGTACCAAAAGCATAGACATCAATGTTTTTCAACCCTAGAATAGCTTTTCTCCTCAGCCCAACCCCAAGAAGCCGCTGAGAATCTCTCAGAACAACAGGAAAGGACACTCCAGTCCTCGATTCAGTGACAGGGGACGAATTTTCTGAGAGAGAAAGAGAGCCCCACATTGGGCAAAAACTATTTCTGTTGGACGCCAAGAAATTCAAAGCGCTTTGAAGAAACGGGGTGTTTACGTCCTGCGAAAACGCGACTCCAGCCCCGGCAGCTGCGACGGCAACGGCGACAGATAATGCGGCGGTGGTGGAGAATGGTCGGGAGGCGGCATTGGCTGTGGCGGAGACAGGGGGCCTCGGGGGCTGAGAAAACGAGAACGGAAAGCGAAAGGAAACCATTGTTTTAGTGTGATTAGAAGGTAGTTGTTACAGTTGTGTACTATGCTGGACACTTGAGGGAGTGTCACGTGCTAAGGGCATGGTAGTAACAATTGGGCCGATTAAGAAATTTTGGGCCAACAACATTTGTAGCTTTAGTAGTCTAAGCCCAATAAAATTGGTTTTGCATTTATATCCATTTTCTTTTTAATGTTCGGCCCAACTTCTGACGCCTAAGACAGTCCAAACTATACTGAGCTCTATACATTAAATATATTGAGCCCAAGTTTAAGCCCAAATTTGTGTAAATTGGACTTCAGTCATCACCAATGGGCCTAAGGATTTCAGCCCATTTTGTATGAACCCTGACGTATACGTCGCATTTATATATAAAATTAATGCCATTATTTATTTATTTTTTTAAAAAAAAAGTATTTACCCACATATTTTTAAAATGTATATTGTCTTGATATATTTTAGATACCTTACTAAATCAAATCATAAAGTTTAGGATAAATCATGACAAGCTCTCCAAAATTTTGATATAATTATAAATATTTATTATTAAAAAATTATCAATACCTCTTTGGTTTAACTAATGTCTAACAACTAGCTCAATTCGCCAGTCCCCATAAAGTTCATCCATTTTTTATAGTAAACTGAACCAAAATACTTTTGTGGACTATGGACTTTTTTTTTTTTGAAAAAAAAGGACTAAATCGATAATTTCTTTTTTTATAATTTTTCAATCCACCTTGTCCGATTTATTACTATCTAAAAAGAATTACAATAAGGAATAAAGTTGATAATTTCAAATCTCCAATAATTACATAATTTTATCAAATATTATAAGATATTTATAAAATTTAAAATAACGAGAGAATGTTTATAATTATACTAACTATGAGAAAAACTAATTGGAATCTATCTTAAAGACATTCAAGACTCCAAAATTATGATTAATTATGAATTGATAAGTAGCTCCAACTACTCATAAATTGACCCACCAAACTAATAATAAACCTACTGAAGATGAACGCTTCATTCCAAAACCAATTTTACAGAATCCTATCAGAATCTATCTACATAAATCCTCTCATACTTTTCAGAAACCACACAAGTTTAAGACATGATCCTCGCCTCTCTTACTTCGGTTCGTTTGTACTAACCCGATTAAAACCCAGCTATATATAAATTTCAATTATCAGCAAATTCTGTGAATTTTAATTAATTAAGGACTTATTTGTTTGATATAAGCAAACTTTATGGGTGCTAGATGTAAATTTTCAAACCACATTAGATTTACATGTAATTACACCAAACCTCAAGGAACGAGAGCGTAATTATTCCTATTTTTTTCTTCTTCTTTTTCGTGGGACATTCGATCTAATCTTCAACTTACCTAAATACTTTTGGATCGTTCTACATATATATATAAAAATTGAAATGGAAGGGGAGAAGAGGACGCGTAGAGTTAATGAGAAAAAAAGCATCTAAGGAAATGAAAGATTCGGTAATGCCCATTAATGTATCAATTGTGATGGTTTCTGTTATTAGATTAGTGATATGTGTTTTGTAGTGATGCTTTTGTTGTTGCCTTATCAATTGCTTTTTCACTTTTACGTCAATCTTTCACATTTTGTTGCACCTATTTCCCAACATAACTGTCCCATTTCTCCTTCATCCTTTATCATATTTAGCATTGTTCTACTTTATGTGTTCTTTTGCTGGAGCATCCACTCTGAGGTCATGTGTTTGAGTTTCGTCAAATTTATGTGTATTTTTTTTATTTTATATGAGTTATTGTAATTTATGTATTATTATTAGTCACATTAATACATTTTTACTTCGTTCTTTTTAGATGAAATCTTTGCTTGTCAAGAATTTCACTTTTGTTTTAGCAAAATCAGACGCTAAATTGATGTATTGATCATTGGGGTGTGTGTGTGTGTGTGATAAGGTATTACTAATAGAAGTTCAATATGACGATGGGCCCGGCATAATATTCACCATTCATTTGATTATTTGTATAGGCGGTGATTATGGTGCGATTTTTAATTTTTATTTTTGTTAAATCGATTTTTGATTTAAATTGTCATATGTCGTTTTGAAAAATAGATATCATAATGGTATCTTCATAAATCAAAATCAAAGATGCGGCTTTGGCCAAAGTTTGGTTGCTTCATGATGTTTCACAACAAAGTCATGGATTCGAGTAATTGTAGAGGTGCACGTACTTGCCTTATTTTATGTAAGTTTATCATCATTTATTATTTTATTGTTGTTTTTTATATTGATATATTGATCGGACTTATGTATTACTCAATTTATTGAAATATTGATATAATTATATAATTATCGTTTCTGGAAAAAAAAAAAAAAACTTGTTTCATAATTAAAATAGTTAAAATAATTTATATATTAAATATATGAAAATTTAGTAATTTATATAAATTTGAGGGTGGGTTCATATTTTTTGCGTCTTTTTCAGTTATTTAATCGCAACCAAATCTATCAATGAAGCCTAGCTCAGTCGGCGTAATTGATGCCTAATGTTGCAATGACTTTTGTTAGATATTGATACAACATGAATGATTGTAAATTAATTTATTTTAATTAATAATTATTCATCGTTATTACTTAAATTTTTTAAAAAAAACCACAACCAAATCTTTAAATGAAGTGGTATTTCATTTCAATTATATAATTGTGGTTCTTTTATAAATCATGTTAAATGATTTAATTCAATTTGATTATGATGGTTTTCGAAATTTAATGATTGAAACTGACATTGCAATATCCAATTGGCTGCAATTTTAAAATGGTTTATGAGAAAGACTTTTCCTGAGATAAATGCACTTGTAGTCCTCAAACATAGTCATTAATGTGATTTTAATCCTCAAATAATTTAAAATTGCAAATTTGGTCCTCAAACTTTAATTTTTTTGATATTTTTAGTCATTCCGTTAATTTTTCCGTGAAACTTAACGAACATTTCATTTAAAATATAAAATTTTGATATTTTTCTCCCACTTTGTAATTTTTTTTTCTAGTTGTAATCATGCATCAATTTTTTTTTTCTATTTTTCTTCTAACTTCAAAATAATAAACCAAAAAAAAGAAAGATTATGGAAGAATGTTGCTTAATTTTATTTATTTTTTGTTACCTTAAATGGGGAGATAAATTACTTCCTTTTTCAAAACATAATATGATAAATTACTATTTATTTTTTATAAAAAAATAAATTATCAATTTTCAATATTACAGTGGATAAATTGCTATTCGCCCTATATTTGTCGATGGGTTCATTTATATGGCTGCCTTTTCAGCTATTAACCACCACCAGATCATTAAATGCAGTGGGATTTTATTTCAATTATATTATCATGGTTCTTATGCACATAACGTTAAATAATTTAAGTATGTTTGGTCGCGATAAAAAGTGAGAGTATAAGAGAAGTGAAAATAAAAATAAATGTATAAGAAATAATTTGGTGTTTGATTAGGGGAAGAGATGGATGTGAAGTAAAAATTCGATGTATATGAAACAGCTTCGAAGTCCAAATAAGTTTCCTTTCAAAATTAGGCAGAAAAGTGAAAGTACAAGGCCAAAAAGATAAAAAAGTGTAATTTTTTATTTTTATTTACTCTATTACCCATATATATGATATATATATATATATATATATATATATATATATATATATATGTATATATAATTTTCCTCCAAAGTTGTTTTTGGTACCAACAAAGGCACTGATGTTTGAACTCAAATTCGCTAATTGAAAATATTGTTTATTTAAACTAAACAATTTAAACTAAATGAACCATATTCATTTTGATTAATATTTTTTTAATAAAAAATATTTTTTTCTTATTTGATAAATATTTTTATCACTAAGATTTTTAATTTTTTTATGTACTAATATTATATTAGTATAATATTATTTTATTATTTTCTAATACAAAAAATAAAGAGAATGGTTATTTAATAAAATTACAAAAAGTGGTGTTCTCTTCTTAATTTATTTTTCTCGTACCAAACAAGAAAAATATTTAAAATTTACTCTATTCTAATTATATCAAACAACTTGAAGAAAAATTATTATTTTTCACTTTTTCTTTCCCTTAATTATCAAAATTTAATTATCACCATGACAAGTTTGACATGACAATATCCAATATCCAATTCACCAATAAAAATTCATTTGATCTCGATTTCTTAAACTCAACAATACAATTTTGAAAAGTACTTTACGTTCAATAACATATGATAAAAAACGTGCTTGACTTTGATTTGTACTTCACTTACTTAAAGCTATTTCAAATTCACTTTATTGTTAATTAAAAAAAATTACAATTTTTAACTAATGAGGTCTTATTCTATTAGTTAAGGTTACGAATGAAATCCCATTTATAAGTTTGAGTTCCACCAGATGTATGAGTATTTATTTTGCTTTAAGTGTGTGTTCATTTTACTTTATAAGAGTTATTGTAATTTATTTATCGATGTTAGCCATATTAATGCATTGGTTGAATTCGAGTATTGGTGAGTGTATTAAGATGAGTTATTATAATCTTATTTATCGCTATTAAAATAAAAAAATAATTACACTAAATTCGTTCCCCTAAGATTTTGTGTAATTACACATATAGACCCCATGTGGCTTAAAAAATTACAACTTGTACCACTAAGGTTTGTTTTCGTCTAACAAATAAGTTCATCCGCTAGTCGAAATTAATCGAATTGGCTGATATTAACAAAAATAGACGCGATGAGATATATTTTCACCATTATAATAATAATGTAGTCAGAAAAAAAAATCTGACCTGCAATAAGTCAATCGATAGTAAATATCAATTTCATACAGTTTTTTTTTTTTGTTAATATCAATACATTCAATGAATCTTAACTAACAAGGAACTTATTTATTAGACGAAAGCAAATATCAGATATATTAGATGTAATTTTTTGAACCACAAAAAATTTTCATGTAGTTATATCAAATTTTAAAAAATGTGAATATAATCACTAAAATTTGGTAAAAAATTTAAAATAATAAATAATAATAATACATTCGAATCGATGCGAATTTTCTTATTTTTCATGCTTCTTATCAATGGTACAATGGTGTGAGTTATGTTGGTTTTGAGTTTTGATACATTTTCCCACAGGATGAGGTAATGGTGCCCTTTGGGCAGCAGGAAAAATCAGGACAGAAATCGGGAATGGGATTTGAACTTTTTAACCGCAAAATGTCGACCACAAGACTGAAGACTGGCGATTGATTGATTGATTGCTTAAACGCAAAACCCAATCTGGAAGTCTATGAAGGAAAATCCACTGGGATTGGACCAAACTCCGATACCTCCAAAATCAAATGAACCTGAATCTTGATTGTAGCGACTGGTCCATGCACCCTCAATCTGTTTCTTCAAGTCTTGAAAATTATATAATTATTATTTTTAAATATATTATTATTATTATTTTTTTTTTGAAGATTTATTTTTTCACATAATACATGAAGTATTAATTAATTCTATTATATTTGGAGCCAAGAATAATATATAGTATGCAGTAATACTAAATATTAAATATTTATTTGGAATTTCTGGAATCTGAAAACTATTCAAAATTGATCTAATAAAATCCAAACTATTAAAAGATAAGACTGATTGACTCTGTACTGTTACAAACTGAGAATTTATTTATTATTTTTAAAGTAGAGCTGCACCGCAATATCCAATGACCAAGACCTTAAATTTAAGGATAACGTATAATTGAATAATTTCAGTTATTACGTATGTATTTATAAATGAATAAAAGCTTACGTATACTCATATATGTAAAATTTATATATAAGTACAAAAATTTACATAATTTTCCTTTTTAACTTCCTTTAAAATTTACTATAGTATTAAAGCAGATTTTGGATCTATTTTACCATTTTCTTTGTCAAGCGATGTTAATTTATGCCATATATTACTAAATACTTATTGTGGTGTTAAGGAATTACTTCAGATGGAAATGTCTGATTGCCGCTTCGGGCATATGTCTTTCGGTAATAAATTTTAATTATTAATTAGAGGTGAAGCATGCAATAATAACAGTGCAACATGAGTTGAGTCGAGTTCTAGCGATTTTAAAGTACATATTATAAAATAACTCATATTTTTACACAATCAAAATTAAAAAAAGAAGAAACAATATGAACGTAAAACTAATTTCACGTAAATTAATATTCCATCCAAAATATAATTTAACAAAATGTACCGCAAAATTCATTTATCAATCGACTATATATGAAATGCGTAATTTCTCCAATCGAATTATTTCAAATAATCATGGTGGGGCATATATACACATCATCAAATCAGACTTAACAAAAACTACGATAATTAATTTAGATAAAACCAAATTAAAGAATAAAATTAAAACAACTATAATTAGGTGTTATATATTAAATGTTAAGTGATATTGGAGCAGTTTTCTTAATTTAAAATTTATTAACATGTGCGAAATTAGTGATGTATATCCCTACCAATATATATTTTGTCAGTACGTATAAATACTCTCTCTAATTAATACGACACAACGAAGACGATCGATTTAATTCATTAAATATTTGATTCGCTCGTGAACCAAAATGACTGAAAAACGTAGTTAATTTTTGTTTCCCTTCTCATCCACCCACTCTAACTAAAATTTAATTTTTCAATCTTATAATATATTATTAGTAAATTGTAATAAATCATTAGTTAGTTGTGTATGTATAGAAAAATTCTTACCGAATCGAGTCTGCTCAGACCTAAATTAATTATATGGCAAGTGTAATACACTTATCACATAGTGAAAATTCATATAAATTAAATTGACCGAACTAAATCAATCACATATCAAGTAGGATATATTTGTCATATAATTAGTTATTTTTTTTAATTGTATATTAATTGTGTGGTTCAACTTTGACCAAATTCAATTTGAGTTAGAACTTCTTGAGTACAATTTAGGAAAATAATAAATTATATTATATTTACCAAATGACTAATTTAATTTGGATAATAATTTATCGTTTAGAAAAGTGAGTGAAAGGAAATTAATAAGGGGGTGGAAGGAAAAGAACAGGAGTGCCCTCATTTTCATGAATTTGGATGATCCCATGCACCCTTTCGCGGGAATCTCTTGGGAAGTCCTTTCTGTCTGCTTCCTTTCCCTCTCTCTCCTTTAAAACCCCTCTCCATTCCTCTCTCGCCATCTCCTCATTACAACTACTAAACATGTCGTCTGTTTTCCACCACCACCACCCCACCTCTCTCCTCCCATCCTCCACCGCCCGCCGCGGTCTTTATGCGGTGCTGCGTTTTCCGGCCGCCAACCCTCTTGCTCGTTCCACCGGAACCAGCGGTGAATCCTCTCTCTCTCTCTTTCGCTCACACACACATACACACTTGTATTATACCGTCTGATTTCATGATAGGTAGCTGATGAAAAGCCCAGGTTTCTTTAAATGGTGAAAGAGCCATTGCTACTTTTGCTTGACCTTTGATATGAATCCCTCCATCTTTTATGTACATGTTTGTTTCTATGCATTTGGACTCAATATGAGGCTCATGAAATTCCTCAGACGTCGTTCTAACGTACATCAATTATTGCTGTAGGTACTGTTTTTCCATCCTGGAAACCAGTCACTGTACCTCCCAGTTTTTCTCTGCAATGCAATGCAATTTCCAGGCCACCTCGTACAGGCAAAGACTTTTCTATTTTCCTTTTTTTTTTTTAATAAATAACAAATGATGAAGAATATATGATATGATGGTATATTTTTATCCTCTACGCAAAATGCAGAATACATAGATGTGATTCAGAGTGGTCTGCCAGTGATAAAGTGGCACGAGATCGTGGATGATGACACAGAACAAGATAGCACTCACCATCATATTAAGGTGGGTATATACTTTTAAATCCTTTTGTTTCTACTGTTTATGCTCATCTACACATTCGACAGAGGCATTTGCATGAGTTTGATCAAATTTGAACTAATTATATGAGAAGTGTAATACGAACGAGTCAAATTCGATGATTTGATGGTTTTCTGTGTCAGGAAGAGGAGGAGCTGATACCCGACAAGATAAGGGAGATGGTGGAGTTAGTCCGATCCATGCTGCAATCCATGGACGACGGAGAGATAAGCGTCTCGCCCTACGACACCGCATGGGTGGCCCTGGTGGAGGACATCAGCGGCGGCGGCCGTCCCCAGTTTCCAGCCAGTCTCGAGTGGATTTCAAATAACCAGCTCCCTGATGGTTCTTGGGGCGACAGCGACACTTTCTCCATTTATGACAGGATAATCAATACTCTAGCCTGTGTGGTTGCGTTGAGATCGTGGAACATTCACCCCGACAGAACCGATAAAGGTCCGGTTAATTTCCATGAGAAAAATGAATCCTTTTTAATATAAAATTTTAATTTCGTGTTCATATTTACAGGGATTTTATTCATAAAGGAGAACATATGCAAGCTGGAGGGCGAGAACGAAGAACACATGCCAATCGGGTTCGAAGTGGCATTGCCATCAGTCATACAAATGGCGAAAAAGCTGGACATAGACATTCCTGTTGACTCTCCAGGCTTGCAAGAGATCTATGCAAGAAGAGAATTAAAGCTCACGAGGTAGTAATTATTACAGTATCTGGTTGTAAGATACTATACAAATGAAATTGGGACAGCCTTATCTCTAACAAACATAATATTATTTAGATATATGTATATAAAAGTCGACAGGTCGAAAATTAAAGTAGCAAGAAAACCCTTTTTATGTGTGTAATAATTGTGTGTATGGAATAGGATACCAAGGGACATCATGCACAAAGTGCCCACAACATTACTCCACAGCTTGGAGGGATGCCAGACCTTATGTGGCAAAAGTTATTGAAATTGCAGTCTGCTGATGGCTCTTTTCTTTTCTCTCCATCCTCCACTGCCTTTGCCTTCAGCAAACCAAAGATCATAATTGCCTCAACTATTTAGCTAACCATCTTAAAAGATTCAACGGTGGAGGTAAATTTAAATATTACATAAGTATTATTTTAATTAATTTGTTCTATTATATTTTATTTTATTTTATCCTAAATTAGTATTATTTTTCCGTGCATGATTTATAAGTTCCGAACGTGTATCCGGTGGACTTGTTCGAGCACCTTTGGGCAGTAGACAGGTTGCAACGCTTAGGAATTTCTCGATATTTTCAGCAAGAAATCGAGGAATGTGTCGGTTATGTACATAGGTATATCTATATAGTATACACTACTTTTTGTTAAATGTACGCCATATATAATTAAATTGCATCAAATTATACACACAACACAATTGGTATAACTAATTAATTACAAAAATATTGAAATTATTTAGGTACTGGACAAATAAAGGAATATGCTGGGCAAGAAATTCCGAGGTTCAGGACATTGATGACACGGCAATGGGTTTCAGGCTTTTGAGGTTGCACGGTTACGAGATTTCTGCAGGTAAAAAACTTTAATTTTCACTGCATACATACGTGATTGATAAATCATGGGAAGTTGGAAATGAAGTACAACACAAAGGACAAGATGTACTATGAAACAGACCAAACTTTACCGCATGTGTACATAGCTATAGTAGCATACGATAATATGTCCAAGCATGCACGCACTAGCTCATACATAATATACTTACTCTTGAGATTATATATATACACTCGTGACAGACGTGTTCGAGCATTTTGAGAAGGGGGGAGAGTTCTTCTGCTTTGTGGGGCAGTCGACTCAGGCTGTTACCGGAATGTACAATTTGTACAGGGCTTCTCAACTCATATTCCCCGGGGAGAAAATACTTGCGGATGCGGGCAAGTTTGCTGCCAAGTTCTTGCAGCGAAAACGAGCTAATAATGAGCTCTTGGACAAGTGGATTATTACCAAAGACCTTCCGGGAGAGGTAAGTACATGTTTAATTTTTTCTTTTAAAATCAGTCAAATCAAACCGTTGAAAGAATATATCAAAGAGAAAGTTCATATTAAGCTCTTTGGGTTTAGGTGGACTGGCCGGTTTTTGCCGACCACCCGGTCTTAACCCAATAATGACGCAACGACTCGATTCGCTCAAAAGTTAGATCAAATCGAAAATTAAGAATTTATTATTATAACTTCTGTAATTATTTCTTTTTTTTAAAAAAAAAATTCAACTTTTCATTAAAAAAAAAGGAAGTGTTTTCTTTTTCCTTTTTCTTTTGTATTACCATAGTGCTTTACTTTTAAAGTGAACAAGCTTTTGAGTATTATATTCCACTACACATAGCCACCTAATACGTATCCGGTGTTAAAATATTACATTAGAGAAATGAAGAACCGTATACGTAAAGGGTTGAAAGCTAAGCCCAGGAAGGAGACACATCATGCGTTAATCTCTGTCCGAAAGGACTTCTAGAGCCTCTCGCCACCCACCCTTAATTTTCTTCTTGTCTTTTCCCCCCCACACACAAACTAAGCTAACCCAGAGAACAAAATGAAATTGACAAGAACTAATAAAAAAGAAAAAAAAGATGGTGAAAATTAGGTCGAAAGAATTATTTCGTTTCTAATGTTGTCTTAAACTTAAGTTGTAATAATGGGTATATGTATATGTGACTGGAGTAAAAACAAAGAGGCCCCAATCGAGTTATCGCCACAAGGAATGTGGCATGCATGTTGTTCCACTGCGATGTCTTTGGCGTTTTGCTCATGAAGTTGTTGGTATTTGAACAATTTTTGTGCTTGTAGTAAGTGTGTATATATCCAGTTGATGAGAAGGTGTTAGTGGGGTCTTTTTGTTAATCGTGTAATGTTTTGAGCCCTGGGAAAAAAACGGAAGCTGATGACAAAATATTACAGGTGGGATATGCACTAGATGTGCTATGGTACGCCAGCCTACCTCGAGTTGAAACAAGGTTTTACTTGGAACAATACGGCGGGGAAGACGATGTCTGGATTGGGAAAACCTTGTACAGGTACCCTTTCCCATCTAATCTTCCTTTTTTTTTTTTTTTTCTTTCTCTAACCTTAATTTATCCTCTACTTAGGTAAATTTAAATACCGATTAAAAAGTTAATTACCATTGATTGCTTTGGTTTCTTGCTAAAGTTGGAATACAATTTGTATAAGATATACAACATCAATACATCATTAATTCTTAGGAAAAATAAACACTTCATGCATGTGTCCGAATAATATTATATGAGTGAATTACAGTGACCTCATTTGAGGTTGGCATAATTACAGATACTCACTTGTTATTTAAAAAATTAAAAATAAAATCCTTTTGGATGAAATTACGTAGCCTATAGACGGTAAGGTAAAAATTACTATTTATCCTTTTTTTTAAAAAAGAATATTTGAAGGAATGTAAAAGAATTTTGACAGGGTGGGTAAAGAAAATTAATAATTCATAAGGCATATTTTATAAAATTTTGAAAAATATATAAAATTATAATTAATAATTCACCATAAAAAATTAATAAAAAAATTAGTGGAGACGACAAAATGAACTCGTTGCTAACTGAACACTAGCTAGCAGTCACGTTCAATCACATCAAAACTGATAAGAAATTAATAATATTACAGTAGTCACATCAAAATTTATTACAAAGAATTATAGTAAACAATTACGTACGTCAGCACAAGTAGAATGATCATGACCCCATCCAATGCACCAAAAAAGTAATAAAATGTAAGTGAGTCAGCATGACCAATCCCAGCTATAGTAAAATGGATGAGAACAGTGTGGAGGGCTGCAGGTAGCTAGGCAGCCAAATTTTGGAGGTCATGCATGAAAGCCGCAATTTTATAGAACAGGCCACGCATTCTGCATGCATGTTGCATGAGTTTCTCACCCTGCTGCAACACTTAGAACCCGGCCGAAAAACAAAGGTTGAGGCGGCCACGCTCCGAACAAATTCAGCACCAAAACATTAATGTTGTCCGCTGGGTTCAGGACAATATATACCCCCGACTCTCATCAGATTCTTCAATAACATATTACTATGTATCGACATCCTTGTCTCTATCAGGAGACCTAGTTTTATACAATTAATTTATGAATAATTATCAAGAAGATGATGATTTGATTAATTAACCCTTAACTAAGCTTATTTTTTATGCTAAGTTGGAATACTATACCATGTATAGTACTAATAACAACGTGGAGATTCTTGTTTTTTCGTCTTTTTATGTTTTCTTGTGTTTTGGGCTTGAGAATATATATTCTACGTAAATAAATTCAAAAATTAAAAGATTAAAGTTCAGTATAGCTTGAAATTTTGTCGATTCTATTGGTAATTAGTAGTGACATGTGTTCTTACGTAATTAAATAAAATAAGTAACGTCCTCTGGCTGGCTCATTTAAGTAATAAATTTAGAAAAGTAAGGCTTGTGAATTTTCGTTTTCAGCTGTTCTTGATATGTACTCTATTTTTTTTTTTCTAACCAAAATTCAATATTGAAACTTTGCAATATTATGAATTTTAATTGATCATTATTTATTTTTAGGATGCCGTATGTTAATAATAACACCTATCTTGAGCTAGCAAAATTAGACTACAGCAATTGCCAGGCCTTGCATCAGCAGGAGTGGAAAAGCATTCAGAAGTACGATTTTTCATTAAATTTCTTAATTATTTTACATTTAGACAAGATTTATTAAGTTTTAATAACTTTTTTTTTATTGTTTTATTGACAGATGGTACAGAAATTGTAATCTTGGAGAGTTTGGATTAAGTGAGAGCAAACTTCTGGTGGCCTACTACATAGCTGCAGCAAGCGTGTTCGAGCCAGAAAGGTCGAAAGAGCGGCTGGCTTGGGCCAAAACCTCGATTTTAATGGAGACTATTGCGTCACATCCTGAACTACAACAACTTTCCAAGGAGCAGAAACGCGACTTTGTTAATATATTTGAACAATATGGTTGCATCCTCAATTATGCTAATGGAGGAAGGTAAAAATTTCTCAAAGTAAACTCACTTGCCCAACATATTATTTAAAGGGAAAATTCATGTCCAAATCTGATTCGGTCGAATCAATCAAATTACAAAGCAAGTGCAAGTGTAAAACACTTGCTCTGTGATTGGTCACTTTTCTCAAACTGTACACCAATCACATGGCAAGTGTACACTTGCCATGTGATTGGTTCAGGTTCAGGCAAGAATTTCCCTTATTTAAAGTCTTTCATTTCCATCCAATTTGGTAAGAACACGTAATATTTATTTATGAGATAATTACGCTGATCTCCCCTATTACTATGGGAATATACAAACCCCCCCTCTTACTATGAAAATTACAAAAATGTACCTTGTTAGTTTATTACCATTACAAATTGGCCGCTCAAATAGTTAAACTAACGGTCAATACTGATTTCAATCCAAATATTTATGTAACATTCTTATATTTATAATGAGGCCTAACAAAAGACCCTTTGCCTTCCTTTTCTATCAAACTTCCCTTTCATACCATAAGAAGCATTCCTCCTTCCACAAGAGTCACGATGAGAAATCCATCATTGGTCATGACTGATCTTCAAACTTTTCAGGCTCATAAACAAATTCACACTCAAGGGTATTTTTTTCAGCAAAATTTATAAAAATCCCACCCAAGGGAAAAAGTAGGAAGATTAAATAAATATTTGGATTGAAATTAACATTGACCATTAGTTTGACTAATGGAGGGGCCAATTTATAATGGTAATAAACCAACAAATAGGTTTATATAATTTTCATAGTTAGAGAGGGGGATTTGTATGTTCCCATAGTAATAGGGGAGGTCCGCGTAATTATCCCTTTATTTATATATTGCTTCAAATATTGTCCGCTCTAACGGAAATTTCACGTGTTTGAAAGTATGATCTTGTTATTTTCCTTGTATGTTTGAAGCTGGCCTTATGAATTTGGCTGAATTTCACAGGTACGAAACAAGAAACAACGTCGTGTCCGCGTTGATCAAAACTGTAAGTCAGCTGTCACTGAACGTTTTGCTGGCACATGGTCGAGACATTCATCATTCCTTAAACCATGCGGTAATTCCAGAACTCTCATTTATATACATGCACCTCGTGATCATTCTTACAGTCACCAGCTAAATGTCATAAATGCATGTTTTATGATTACTTGTGCAGTGGCATAAATGGCTGAAAACTTGGGAATCAGAAGGCGGAGACACTACAAGACTAGGGGTTGATGCAGAGCTGTTGGTCCGCACCTTGAATCTATGCCGAGGAGGGAGAGTCTCCGAGGAGACACTGTTGTCGCATCCTAAGTACAACCGACTCTTGGACACCACTGTCAGGGTCTGCCATCAGCTTCGTCTGTTTCAACACCAAAAGGTTAGACATATGTATAATTCCTAGCTAAATGATTGTACAAAATGCTGTTACAAAATCCCTAGTTCATGTCTCCTTTCGTGTGACTCAATCAGGTGCAGGATAGCAATGGGTGCATGAGTACCACCGGAGGCATGACGACGGTAGAGATAGAATCAGACATGCAACAACTGGTGAAGCTGGTGCTGACCAAATCCTCGGATGATTTGGATTCTCGTACTAAGCACAACTTTCTTACTATTGCTAGGAGTTACTATTATGCAGCCTATTGTAGTCCAGGAACTATCAACTACCATATTGCAAAAGTACTCTTTGAGAGAGTACTCTAATTAACCACATTGTATATATATGTAAGTCCGTGTGGCTGTAATAAAATATTAAGTTAGGAAAGGTTCATTTGTAATATCTAGTTTATCTAAATTATTATGTACAAATCAACAAGAATTAAGATCGAGTATAAATAAATTAGGGTTAAATAAGAAAATAAAAAGACAACTTGTCCCTAAATTCACCAAAAAAATAAAATAAAACACTATATATAGGTTTCTAGACAAATCAATAAAAAATAAAGAGAAAAAAGAATGATGATTTTATAGTGATTATAAAAAGAAAAGGGTATTTTACTTACAAACAATGATTTATGATACCATTACACTAATGTTTTATTGTATTGATAATACTTTTAAGTTGATTTTATTTTTTTTTTTTTTTATTTTTTCTAAATATGTATATACGTATAAATACATCTTATTATAATTAATGTACTTATTTTAAGGCAAAAGCACGAGCAATTGACCTACCCTTGGGATAGTCAACAAAAGATTTCCTTCTCATGAAATGACTGATTCTGACATTCAGATTCAGACATAGCTTTTGACGTTTTAACGGTCTCCATTACAAGAGGCTTAATCAAAATCGTAACTATTTCACCCTCAAAAAAGTTTTATTCACATGAAATTGTCGGTCCCTCAAACTTATTATAATTATTAAATATTAATTATTCTTATTTTTAAATCTTAAATACATGGTATTAGAATAATATCAAATAAATAAATTTGACCTCAAAATTCTCACTACCACCTATTTATCATATATAATATATATATATATATATATATATATATATATATATCATTGTTAAAATTTGATAAAATACAATACCAGGGATTCTCATGTACAAGACTTGACAAGAAAGAGTACTACATGTATGTGAGGAGTTATATAATTATTTCTTCTCTAAATTGAATGGTATTTGATGTTAAAAGAATATCACACGATAAAAAATAATAAATCAATTTAGAATAAATATAAATTTCGTTTAAATTTTTTGTTGATATTAGTAAATTCGGTGATTTTTATTAATATATAGACCTATTTATTTGAATAAAAACAAACATTATGAGTATTAGAAATAATTTTTCAAACTCCATGGGATCTACGTATTAGTTGTAGGATGGATTTGGGCATCTCGTTTCAACTACATTGGGTTCCTAAGTTTGAAGGAAAATCCAAATCCCTACGAGATGGGTCATGAAATTAATTGAGTGGCCCATTTAATAAGTGAATCTAGTTGGGTAATCCATGGGCTTTCAGTGATGGGTGAGCCCAAATCATATTGTCACAACCCACTATAGATGGGCTGGACTCTTTAGTGGCCCATTTAGAGGAGAGAATGATTTTATACCTCCCCACCTACATGCGGTACTCTTTCTTCAAGTCTTGTACATGAGAGTCCCTGGTATTGTATTCTATCAAATTTTATCAATGATATATATATTTGATAAATAGGTGGTAGTGAGATATTTGAGTTGTTAATGAGATTTAATAAAAAAAAAAAAAAAGTTTTTAATTGAAGGAGCACGACGATACTTAGTAAAACGACGACGCATTTTGCTTCTCACAGCAAAGCCCAGTTCCACGTAAACAAATTCCAAATCCCACGTGTCACTCTCTACTCTCACTCCGCACCTCACGCACTCCGCCTTCCCTCTCTCCGCTTATTACCACCAAAACATAACTGAAAAAGGAAAAGGGAAAAAAGAGGAGGAAGAAGCAGCAGCAGAAGAGAGAGAGAATCCCACCACTCCGCCATGGATACAGTCTTCTCTCACCGCCCCGCCGCCCCAAGCCCAAGCTCAAACGCCCCTGCTGTTCCCCTTTCCCGGATTCGACCGGAATCCGAATCAGAATCCGTTAGACGCGCTGTTGGAATCATTTCTCGAACTCTCCGATTCGTCCGCGATTGCACTGGACCTATCCTTCGATCGCGTACTCGAGTCGAAGGCTTATGATTCTGACAAGAATGACGTCATCGAGCGTGCTCTTCGGCTTGGCTCGGCTCTCACTGAAGCTGCTAAGCGATCTGCTAGGAGGCGGGCTTCCATGCACAACGCTGTCGTTTGGGCGCTGCCGTCTGATCTCACTATCAAGGTGATTAGCTTGATTGCTGGTGATTCTTTAATCTGTTTATTCTTTCTATAGATTTTGGTATTTCACATTGTGGGCGTTGTGTTTGGTCATCAAGTATTGAGGCCATAGAATTGGAAGTAGGAGTACGGGCGGTTGGAATGGATCTTTTGTTTGTATTAATTCATTAAACTCAGTTTTGTGTTTTGAACACACTAGCGGTGTTGTTTATTGTACCTATTTCAACTGTTGTTTATTGGCTTCAGATTTCCAACTCATCAGGAGTGTTTGAGTTTGTTTGAATTTATTGGAAATTCTGAGATACTGTTTGCTTGTCAGCTCTTCGTTGGCATCATTGTGTATCTATATATGTTGCTGTTCTCACTGAAAAGGAAAGGATAATCTAATTGCTGTAGACTTTTGCTGATGATAGTTTTCTGTCTATGAGTTGATTTTTTGCATTTTTTTTTTTGTGGTACAGAACATGTTTAGCTTTGCTATCAAGTAAGATGAGTCTAGGAATAATGCAGACTAAACCCTGGTGGTTCTCTCATTTGAGTTCTTTACTGAATATGCTCTGTGTTCAGGTGTTTTCTATGCTCGACACACAAAGTGTATGCCATGCAGCTGCCACATGCTCTTTCTTCCATAAATGTGCCGCTGACCCCCTCTGCTATTCCAATATTGACTTGACCACAGTAGTGCCAAAGGTCAATAACATGGTAGTTTCAACGATGATACAACGAGCTGGAAAAGTTCTGAGGTAAGAGCTTTTAGCTTTACATTCTCGTGTAATCTCTTGTGTCTGCCTTAAAAAGTTTGGCGCTGCACTGTAAATGTCTGTGACTTCAATTACTATATTTACTGAAATTTTATTTATCAACATCCTTCATATCTGGCTCTGTCTTGTCGGGTGCATGAATGATGCTAAAAGAATCTTGATTGTGCATTTGTCTCCCAGTTCCTTGAGTGAAGTCTTCTAGTTTCAATTTTCTGTCCTTCAAAGATACCAAACTACTCCCGAGTATGGAGATAATACAATCTCAATATCTTACTTCCTTTTAAACAACAATAATTGAGTTTGTTGTATGTATTAATATATTTGCTTTTTTATTATCTTTAACCAGGTTGCTTTATCTGGTAGTGATATGGCATGGTGAATTGCAATATCTGCTCCACTGTCTGCATCAATGCATCTATGTAAAATGATATACGCCATTGATAGTTTTTCATGTATGCATGTTGCTGCACTGCACTTTTGTGTAAAGAATGACCCTGATAAACTTACTATTTGTAGGTCCCTTAAACTTGGAGTGGTCCCCTGCCCCACTGTTGCATCACTAGGTTCGTCTCAGTCGTTGGTTTATTCTATGAGAAATTCCTCAGACACATCAGGATTTTCGTGGAATGATAAAAGGTCTAGACAGGGAAAAGAGTCATTTATACTCACTAGGTCTTGCTTGGCTCCATTGATTGCTGATGGTGGTGCTCCAGGGTAACATTTAATTCTTTCTTTGCTCGATGTCTCTTTTCCTGTGTGTCACCCTTCTCATCTTCTTTCTGCTTTCTCCATTTTAAGGGCTCTGTTGAGAAGGTTACACCTTTATAATATTGAAAGAATGGACAACACAGCATTTGGAGCTGCAGTATCAGCTTGCCCTTGTTTGCTCGACTTGGAAATTGTCGGCCTGTGAGTGTCACAACTTACTGGTTTGATTGAGTTGTAGTTTCTGATGGTTTCATGTTTACTCTGTAGTCTCTGTTAATGTGTTATATCCAGAGTCTAGTGCTCCTGAACATAATGGGTAAGTGAAGTCAGTAACCAGCATCAATTCAACCAATGAATTGGCATCTGGGGCAAAATCTATGCATTTATTTTTTATACTTCTGCCAGCATTTGTTAATTTGGTTTGTGGGGATGATAAACAGGCGGCCTTGTGCGACCCCACCTAGGTTGGGGGTAGAGCCTTAGATTCCTTAGGTTTCCTTTGAGTGGTTTATTGAGCTTCATACAGATAACTGAATTCAGGTTGCTAGGTTTTTATACTATACTTAGTAACTTCTTTCATTTTCTTTATTGATAGGTTATCATAGCGCACGCATTTGATGTTGATATTTGATAGAAATTTAATGTTGTTCTGCGAATCATAAACCAATCCTATTGAGTTTCCAACTGAGGCATTCTAATACAATTATACATGTATGGATTGTAAACAGTTACAGTTATCTTTTCAAATGAGATGATCTGGGACATTTATTCTTAGGAAAAGAGAATTATATGAGTTTTTGTGATATGTAAATTTGGAGATAGCATGTAAATATGGATTACTGTATGTCAAGCTGTTACAGTTGTTATTTTTCAGAGCTACGCAGGAGCAGATGTTGTATTCCCTAACATGGTACATTTAGCTATGCTTTGTGTTTAAACTCCAGTCAACATTTTCCATGTCCTTTCTCATTTGTCACTGATAAATTTTCATAATGTTTTATGTTTGGTAATATTGTATTGCTTCCATGGCCTCATTTGCTGAACCGGCAAGGTATACTTGGTTCTTTCTTTTCGTCATGCAACAATAATAGGTTGAGACTTGAGATGAATAGCTTCAGCATAGCCCATGGTTACAGAAAATGATTCCTGTTTTATCTCAGGCAACAGAAAGTTTCAGATAGTATTTTTGCAGTGTCCCATTTTCAAAATTTGATGTATCAATCGTCTTTGTGCTTATATCATATGAACTTGTTCTCATGATTGCTTTGAGTTACCTTGTTATAGCAGAATCATCTCCATATGTATATGTGTATATATATATTAAATATTTATGTTATTCTGATATGAAAACTCATTTTTAATGAAAGACACGTGGAGCTGAGGCAGACACTGGATTCGGTGAGCAGATCTTGTCCTCTAATAGAGCGTCTGTTTTTTGAATCATCAAAAACAGGTTCACTCTAGTCCAGTCATGTTCTCCTTTCAGTCCTGCAAAGTCATTTCGCTTATACTATACTGTTTTGTCTCAGGTAGAGATGACAGTTTAAAGTTACCGACTTGCAACGATCTAGTGACTAATTGCCCGAATTTGTCCTCACTGGCACTCAGAGGATTTAAATTGCATGACGTTAAAGTTCGTGTACTTGTCAAGGTATGCTCACATGTCAATAGAAAGATCCATTTCATGTGTCTTTGCCTTTTCCTTTCCCTCCTCTTTTCCCTTGGAAGGATATTATGCAAAGTTTAAGTTCAATGGATATATTATGAGTGTACAATATCCATGCAGGGATTCCGCAAATTGAAGTTTGTTGACTTTTCGACGTCCTACTCAATCACTGGTGACTTTCTTAGGTATGCTTAGTTGTCTTAAATATAGAAATTCATTAGATGCATGTCTATCTCTTTGGCATATGCTTGCATGTTCTCATGCACGGTTTGGCTGTCCTCCTACTAGGAATCTTGGTGGCAGCATAGGTGGAAGCTTACTGGAGGTTTTGATTTTACGGGATTGTATGCACTTGAGAGAAGTAAGGCCTAAATTCTCTCTCCCCATCTATCTATCTACAAGTAAAAAATGGCTATGTAATGTTGGGGGAATAATTTAAAAATAGTAGAAAAAAAATTACGAATATACTGCATTTCTAAAAATTTAAATTTTTAGGAAAAGCGGCAAAGGCAAATAGTGGTTTTACCATTTTAAAAAAATATTATTTAAGAAAAATGATTATTAGGAGGGAAAAAACCTAGGAGCATTGCCGTTCGAAATTCAAAATAGTGGAAGAATCGCTGCTTATTATGAAATATTTAAAAAGAAAAAAGAAAATGACACCTGGTTGGAAGCATGCATACGCTTAACAGACTTGCAAAGCTTTTGCAAGCCCGCCTTGGTTCAAAATTTGGGGAGATGAGTCACTCCTCTCCTCCTTATAAATAGCAACCAAGGTTGCAGGACCACAATTGAACAAGTACAAAAGTACGAGCTTGGATTTGGACATATGACTCTGAATTTAGTCCAAAAAAACTTGTATTTTACTTTACATAAATAGATGCATATGCCATATCATGCAACATATGGAGAGATGTTTTCATCGTCCATAATGATTGCTTGCAATTCTAAACTTTCCCTTCGTGGAATCGGTGCGAGGGTTCTATTATGTGACAAAACCAAATTTGTAACAACTGCATGAGTCCATCTACATTGGTTTTCCTCTCTCTGCTAGACTGTACACAAAAGATGTGCACACATAAACCAACTATTGTGCCCCAATTTATGGTATTGGCTTCATGAATGTCCTCGTAGATGACGTAAATAGTGCTATCGGTTGGATCAGGCACAATACACCACCAAGGTTGCACAAGGCACATATCCGTGCCTCTTGGAATACCTCCTAGATATGGTTATCACTCTCACTTGTGTGCTCAAGGAAGTATTTATATAATGTAGAGAGTTTTATATGGGAATATGTGATGCAACTATCATGGGGACGCAACCCCAACCATTGAAGCAATAATCTTTTCATCAGTCTACTTGGAATCTACCCTAGTAATAAGCTTAGCCACTAATGGAAGTGTCAGAGTCGCCTCACCAATCACCAATCGGGAAATGAAATGTATGTGTGTTATCTCCCTCTCTCGACTAAAGTAATAATTAGGTGTCCGTCAATCTCAACAGGACTACACCGGATAACCCATAGAAACCCATTTTTGCAACGCCTGTAAAACATGTACATGATGTGGGGACTGCTGCCAAAAAAAATATATATCAGCACGTCAAACATGCAGATGTATGTCTTTGCCTCCGAGCACAATATCTTCGGACCTATGGTTCGCTTGTCCGTACCAAACACCCGGTCACGTGGACCAAAATTAATCATGCTATGCACCTTCAATACAAAACCAAAAAAAAAAAAAAAAAAGATACTCCTAGAAGTTTTTTGGAGAGATTGCAAGACCACAAACTGCAACCTCGGTTGCTTTTTGTAAAGTGACTCCTCTCCCCAATTTTTGAATCAAAGCACGGGCTTGCAAAGCTTTGCAAGTCCATGATGTGCAAACATGCTTCCCGTCAGGTCTCATTTTATTTTTTAAATATTTCATATTCCTTTTTTCTTTTATAAGCGTCTTGGTAGTTTTAATAACCTTTTTTAAAATTAATATTTTAAAAGAAATTGTAAAAATGTTATTTCGCTTAGCAGTTTTTCCTAAAATTTTAAATATTCTAAAAATTCGGTATTTTCGTAATTATTTTTTCTTTTTGCTATTTTTAAATTATTTTCCCTAAATGAAGTCATTGTAAAAGAACAGGGTTGGTTTTTAATCTGATTAAAAGTTGGGCCATCCAGGCAGAAGTTTCGCGGTTGCTGTCTTCAATTCTTGCAGGACGCTTCAGAAACCTTAGGCACCTTGTGAGTGTAAAATATTAATCCGTCCAACCTTCCGTGTCATGTACACTTTAATTTTTCCAGCCGTTTCTTTGCAAGTAATTCTTTTTTGACCTGTTAACAGGATGTATCTAATCGAGAGGGATTGGCATCGGATGATGACTGGTATCGTCGATGTTTCACCCCAAGGTATATCTTTATGTTAATATTTGCACCTTCTTTTGCTATCTATTCTAACTATGGTAATGCAACAATATTGCAGTTTCATGTCTTTACGCGAGTTGTTGGAAGAAAGGCCTAATTTATGCGTGCTTGCAGATTTTCCTGCAGAAGGAAGGTAACCATTATATGTTTTAGCGGCTTTATAACTTTGCATCTGGTTGTAGCAGATCTATGTTATTCTTTTATTCATAAGGATTCCTGTTTCTGATCTTCAGTTTCGTAGAAGAGCCAATGACCAGCAGTGATTTAAACAGTGATACCAACTCACCCTCATTATCAAGTAGTCGTACATCTGATGAATACGTGCTTGCTAGTCCATCAGATAGCAGTTATAGTAGTGATCAAAGCAGTGGTAACGAGGACACTCCAAGTTCCAGTTATCCAATTCATGAAGAAAGTTCAGATGAGGTAGATCACTTGTAGACAGATGGTGTTTAAATCTGTGGATGCAATGAGGTGCCCCCATAATATTACTGGTATGATCTCTCTCACAATCAGCTCCTAAATGTACAACATAAGTTGTCATATTTAATCTGCTTGCTTATTGTCGGTAAAACCCTTCATATTTTGCCTCTTAGCTTGTGAAAGTTGGTTTCATAATATGTTGTGGAGTTTTTGGAATTGCTGAATAAGTGTTGGCAGTCTGTCTATTGGTTAACAAAATTCTCCCATCTGAAGGTCTTTGATTTCAGAGTTTCTTGTTTTGTCTCTATACATGATTGCGCACGGCTTGATACCGTCTTACTTCTGGTCATTTGTGAACTATGCATGATACCATGGACTTCATTTTAAAGCTATCAGAACTCCAGCGTTGAAGGCGAAGTCTGAGCAAAGGATCAGTCCCTATTTTGACCAGCTTTCTCAAATGGCAGTAGTAAATATGAGATACTAAGCTGAATGCTATACTTATTGCATATAACATTTGTGAGGATTCTTGTATTTCAACTTTTGGATATAAATTCACGAGCCGCATGGTTACTTGAAACCTCAACTGGACAGCAGTGGCCAGCAACTTGTTACTGCAGTTTCTGCATGGGGCTGTGCTTATTCTTATGGATGCACTGTAAGCCATAACATCTCTTCTGGAACCAACACTTTGGTTTCCATGAATTAGATTCCTGGCATTCCTGTTCTGGACGCTTGCTGTGATTCTTTTTATTGCTTGCATTTCCAGTTTGTGCTTCCTGGGCAATTTCTGGAGCCGATAATAGAGGTTACAGCATGTAACTATGGCTAAGTACACAAGCTCACAACTGCGAGTTTCAATTGGACACTGCATGTAAAGTAGCAAATAGTTGTTACCAAAAAAGCTTTAGCCAGAATGTTGGTTCTTATCTTATCCCAACTGTATAATCTCGACGTTCTGTGGCTGCCCCTTTGGACAACCTAATTTTTAAACTGTTTGGCGTATTTATTTAGAGCAGTGCCCTCTTCCTGGAGAATGTCCATAACAAGTGTAATTTGATTGTTATATATTTGAGATATGTCAGTCTTCAAAAGGGACCTCAAAGGTTCAATGCATCTATCAAGTTGATTTAAGTGGGTTAAATGTGGGCGGTCAAATCAGGAACATTCGCGGCGGAGTCGGAGTCGGAGTCGGAGTCGGAGTGGGTATTAAATCTTGCAAGTCTTGAGCTGTAAATTCCAGAAGCTACGATCAAATCCTACGAAAAAAATGTCCAGACCTTTACGGATCAAATCCTACGAAAAAAATGTCCAGACCTTTACGGATATTTGGAACGAACAAACATGTATTATCATTGATAATCAACTCTTCAAACACAGTTCCACTGAAGCGGATCTTATCAAGCCTGAAACTCGATGAATCAAACTTACTTTTACGCATTTGATTTCAAATTATAGAATAGAACTTTGTAATAATTAACTAATTAATTAATTAATTAAAATTTGCATGTCATCTCTGATAAACACATAATTTATGTATTTTTATTTTCGAAACACACTAGCTATCTTCATTTTAGATTGGTGATGAAACAAAAATGTTCAAAATATTAATGAGACAGTTGAATTTCTTTCGAGATAAATGCGATTTTGAGGTTTCAAACCTATTTATTGACAAGAATACGCTGTAAAAAGTTAAACATAAACGACAAAATTAAAATACCATCTAACAGGTGTGATTTTAATTTTTAAAGATATAGACTTTAGTTAAAAATACATGTGAGATCCAATTCAATTCTGTTGTCACTAAACCAAGGAGTCGTCAGTATGTTTTTGTCGAGAATGAAAAGGGGTTAAATTTTATTGGTGGTTTTTTCATTTTTTTTTTGGTATTGGCATATATATATTCTGTATAATATAATAATTTGTAATTATGACGTTATTATTCATTAATGATGAAATATGCGCTAGTAGTTATATAGGATGAATTACGAACACCCTCCCTTAGGCTCACGGCGGAGATATCTTGGACAGCCATGGCGAAAAACACCACCAGCGAGAGCCACCCTGTCCCTACCTACCGCCCTTATGTCCTCAAGAAGATTCTCACTAACCACACACGCGCCGTCTCTAGCGTCAAATTCTCCAACAACGGCAAGCTATTCGCCTCCGCCTCCCTCGACAAAACCTAATTGTCTATTCCACGGAAACCCTAACTCAAATATCCCACTTAATTGGCCACTCCGAGGGCGTCTCTGACCTTGCCTGGTCCTCTGACTCCACCTACATCTGCTCCGCTTCCGACGATCGGACCCTCCGCATCTGGGACGCTCGCGCCGGCGAGTGCGTGAAGACGCTTAAGGGCCATACCGATTTCGTCTTCTGTGTCAACTTCAACCCGCAGTCGAATTTGATTGTTTCTGGTTCGTTTGACGATACGGTCAGAGTTTGGGATGTGAAGACGGGGAAGGCGGTGCATGTGATCCGAGCGCACACGATGCCGGTTACGTCGGTGCATTTCAACAGGGATGGTTCCTTAATTGTTTCGGGGAGTCATGATGGATCGTGTAAGATTTGGGATACGGATAGTGGGGCGTTGCTGATGACGCTGATTGATGATAGGGTGCCTGCGGTGTCGTTTGCTAAGTTTTCACCTAACGGGAAGTTCATACTAGTTGCTACTCTTGATGACACTCTTGTAAGTTTTCATTTCCTTTTGGGTTTTTCTTTATGTTGTGAATGCTCAGGTTCTTATTTGTTTGTTGTCTGATCCGATGTTGTTGTGCAAGCTTGAATTTGAAAGAATGTGGAGATGTTAGGTTTTCCGTTCTTGGTGTCTTTTTTTTTTTTTTTTGTATGTGTGTGTTTGCAGTGTGCATTGCAACATATTAATTACAGTCAAATGGTTGGAAGATGGATGTTTTTGTCCACGTGAATTTGAATGTAAGTAAATGGAAAGAGCGAGTTAAACTTTATTAAGGCAGAGTATCAGAGTGGGAAAGGGTGTGGAGTCTGTGGATTGGCATTATGCTATTCAGTAATCATAGAATTTCATAGTAGTGAAGCTTTTGATGAGGTGGGCATAAATTCTGAACATACTTTGATAGAGATAAGATATCCTGTGTTGCACCATTTGACTGAATTATTGTGGCTTTATTTGAGTGTCCGAGGAGAAGATATTATGCTGTGTTGTGAGAATCCAGGGAAGAAAATTGCACCCAGGTTTGTTTTTCTACTTCATTGCATGGATACTTAAAATAGAAGTGAGGCAGAGGGAGTCAAGTGAAATTTATGGCCTCTTCCATCTTTTATTCAAACTAATGCTTTTAATTTGTTTAATGCTGATAATGTTTTGGTGGCTTGTATGGGACTTGTTACTCAGTTATATTTTCTGGGTCTTTTGTCTTGTTGGTGGCTCATGCAAGTAGTAATACTTATTGCTATTTGTTGATTACAGAAGCTATGGAACTATGCAGCTGGGAAGTCCTTGAAGATATACACTGGTCATGTGAACAGAGTATATTGCATAACGCCAACATTTCTTGTAACGGGTGGGAAATACATTGTCAGTGGGTCAGAGGATCATTGTGTCTACCTGTGGGATTTACAGGGTAAAAATTTGGTTCAGAAACTCGAAGGGCACACTGATACTGTTGTCTCTGTAACATGTCACCCCAAGGAGAATATGATTGTATCTGCAGGACTGGACAACGATAGGACAGTGAGGGTCTGGGTTCAAGATTGATTTATATGTGGAGGTAGTATGCGGGTTAGTTGCTTTCCTTGATCGGTGGGTGAGGTAGAGGTCCCATTTCCTGGAGTTAATTTTCTGTAAATGGTTTACTTGATATCAATGTTATATATAAAGGATTTCACAACAAATTTATGATTATATGATTTTAGATTTGGAAGACCCTTAATTGTGTATTGTATGATTTTGTCAATTTCATTTGTTCTCTTTTTTTTTAAATTTTTATCTCTAGGAACTTTGGACTTTGTCAATTTTTACTACTTAAAAAGTTCTGCCGATGCTAATACCAATGTGTTTACATGTCAACTTGTTTCTTTTTCTTTTTAATATACCATAAATCCTGGAAAGTTACACTCTGAATAGGTGAACTGTGCGATCTCAGTCTAACTGGATGCAGTTATCAGATTATGGAGCCAAGGAAATCAATTAGTTTCACTTTTGAGTTCTTTTCTGCAATTCCCAGATGGATCACTTTCTGATATGAGAGAACATAAAAATGGCATTTTGCGTCCTTGCATCTTCTCTCCACCACTCATTATAAATGCAGCTATGTGCACGGTTGATTGGCTATGCATGTGATGAAATATCATGATATTCTGCCCTAGTCTGTCGGCCTAGTTCTGTTGAATTCATTTCACTTAATTCATTTGAAATAATCTTCTGACTGTTCTTGGATTTTGTTGCATGTTACAAGCATATATGTGCTCTTAGTCATAATGTCTCTCCTTGAAGACAGTTCAATTGAAGTGAAGCCCACCATTGTCCATTTGCTGCTTTATAACTTATTAATTCATTGAATGCTCTCTTTGACATAGTTGAGTACAATTAATAGATCGTGTGAATGAAGATTGATTGTTAGAGAATTCATTCCTAACTATTTCATGAACTGTGAATATCAGATTTTGAGTTGGCGCTGTGGAAAGCTTCTAGTAGTTGACGAGGGGATTTAAACAGCTCATTCTCCGAATTCAGGTGCAACGCCACACTTGATGGTTCAGAATATGAAGACATTAGACACATTATGGTAAATTAAGGAGGTAAAAAATAAAACACTGCCTGGGATCTGATGAAGTTGCCACCTCCTTGCTTTGTTGTGGAATTGATATACTTAGCACATAGTTAATTGTTCTGGAAGTCACGGTATTTAGTTGATAAAGAAAAAAGTGAGTTATATGTAAAGAAGGGTCATCATTGAGAATGCGTTAGAGCTGCCGTTTATGTTTTTTTAGCCTTTCACTGAATTCACTTTATGTTGCTTCCATATCTGTACGAGAGAACAGAGGTGGAGACAAGGAAGAAAATTGATGCCGATCTTGCAAGTGTATATATATTTTGTCAGTCTCAGCTATACTACGAATTGCCACAGGACAAGATCTATTATACTGCAATATCTTTTTTGCTCAACTTTGATTACTATTATGGAACAACAAACTGAAAATGCAGTCAAGAAAACAGAGCCCGGGATGTTTATCTTGAATTCAGAAGGAGAAAAACCTCTTGATTCTTTGCGTATTACAGCTTTACTGGGTACATCAAAGTAGACTAATACAATGACAGAAAAGGAATCAACTGGTAAAACTTTTCTGTATCATTCACTATAAGCTCACAATTCAACTAAACTCACAAGCCCACGATAATGAGCGTTACTCCTGCTGTCCTAGAATATTATCCCAAATTTTGCCCGAAAATCCATCATATCACTGGATGATCCAAGCGGGGGAAAGGCGTCGGCACTACATGGACCACAATTCTATTGTTGTGCACCACATCGTATCTCTTCACCTTCACATAATTGATCCTCATTGGCTTCAGCGGCCCTTCTCCACCTGCGTTGGTCACCACCAAATTCTGACCACTTTTCATCGTTGGCAACATCGTGCCTATCGGCAGCCCCATCAAACCACCCGCCGTCAAAAGCCTGTTGGGCACAATGTGGAACCCCAACTCCTCTACGTATGCATGGCCTCTGCCTTCTCCACTTCCGCCTTCCATGAAGATGGATTCATCATCAATAGCAAAAAGGGTCATTGACTTAAGGTCCGCAAGCTCCGAATACTTGACTCGCATTGCCAAAGCCACAATGCTGTATCCGCTGATACGCAACATCGTCATGGCGTCTTTTAGCATCAACCGCATGATAGAGAACGCTGCCATGGGCGGCGGTTGTTCAGGGAGGTCTAAAGACGTCGTACTACGGCAAGAAAACGGAGATAAGTGTGAAACGAAGCCTTGGATACCATGAATGATGAGAAGACCGTTGTAGAAGAGGTCCGGCTTAGTGATTTCAACTCCGTTGATGAAGACTTTTCTCGTGGTGGTAAAGCCGCTGGAGGAGGCGGTAATTGTGAGGCAGCGGTTTGTGGCTAAAGATTCAATCTTGGTGCCGAAGTCTAATGTGCGCAGGAATTGGATAGGGTAGAGGCCGGGAAGAGAGTGTTCTTGGAGCAGAAGAGGAACTGAGCAAGAAGGGCAAGTGAGGAGGGAGAAATCAGTTGGCGCAAAGATGGTGGCGGGGATGGCCGCGGATAGGTTGATTGCGGCAGCTGCAGCGGCGAGGTCTTGGAACCCAAGGGTGGAGAGTATAGCGGCGACGAGGGATGTAGTGGTGGAGGGTGGGAGTGATGGAGCTAATGCGGCGGTCGCGGTGGTGAAGATGAAAGCAATAATGAGGACGAGGAATAGCAGTAAATTGGCGGTTGCCATTGAAGAAATCTTGGAGTTTCTTGGTTCAACGAGAGTGGAAAATTGAACGATGGTGGTTGGGTTGGCAGTTATGTGCCACACAAATGAAAAAAACAAAAAGAAAAATTCTTATTCAAATTAGATTTGACAGAACCACCTCCTCATTGAACTTATAATATACTTGATTGATCACTTTTTCTATTCTATACACCTCGTACCACAAGTATACTATATTTGTTATATAATTGTTTCAAATTCGACCAAATTCGATCTGTGCTTGAATTTTCTGAATATGGGAAGGAACAGTTCATTTGTAATCATGTGGATCTTACAGCATTGCTCAAACTCTCTCTAACAAGAAAATTGATCTCGGTTTCAAATCCGTATACAATCTACCAAACAAGTCATAGAATATCTTTAATCTTTCCCCTAATACGACTCAAAAAGTATGTAAGAAAACCAAGTTTCAAACTCCCTATTCATTCTTCCAAGCACATAACACAAGTGTAAAACCATGATCTTGTGAATCTGTATCTTTGCTTCTCTGCAAACCTGGACAGCTCGGATCAGAAGGCAGCCGGGCTGGGGACCGATCACTCCACGACTTATCTCCGGGGAGACGGCTTCTAAACAAGAAGATTGCGTTGCCGTTAAGAGTGCCAAAAAGCCAGCTATGAACATCCCAATACACTTCCACTGAAATCCCATCCACCAGAATAGTCTGGTTGCCTCTGAACTTCCACTTAAGGTGTGTAACCTGCAAAACGGCCTTGCTGTCGATGTAGATCACTAGGCACTTATCGGAACTTTCAGTCGGATCATATTCAATTCTTATGTCATGTAACTGTCCCTTGTCACAAAACTGCGCCTTTGAACAGTACAATCTCTTCCCAAAGATGTGTTCTCTTTTAGCAACAAACGTGGCTCTTTGAACAACAGGGACTGAGATCGAATCAACTCTTTTGCAGGCCTCGTGCTCCAAGTCTCCAAGAAGTAAGCAGAGTTCTTGATTGAGGGAAACGGCTAGATAGAATCCCTCCAACGGTTCAGGGCCGGAACCAAACTTAGCAGACGATAAATCCCAATGAACGTCGACTGTTGTAGAATCCAGCACCAAGTTTTTGAAGCCTTTCCTCTTGGAAAACAACCATGGCTTGATATCAACTTTGCACAGGGATTCCTTGCTTGAATTTTCTACTCCAATGCTAAGCCCTTGGCCCATCAGATACTTGATCCATGTAACTGTGATGAATCCAGAAAAGCCCTGAGACTGATACTGGTACACACATGTAACAAGATTCTGAGCTGCAGCTCTATTAGTACTCGTCGATGAAGAATCAGCAACTTGAACTCCACTCTCACCAAAACAAGAAGGAAAGTCCTTCATTTTACCATAAACTCGACTACCGACTGTCGGTTCTTGACAATATTGAAGACGGCAGAGGGACAAAACTATTCACCTCCAATATAAGACACGATATCAAGAAAGTATGGAATTCAAAGAAATTTCCTGATGGCTGATTCAAATTAATGTGAGAGGAATGGTGAATGGGCAGACAAGGGAATGAGCAATAAAAGACAAGAAAAGAAAAGGGCAACTGGACATTTGCTGGAGATGTCCACTTATTATAACAGTGTAGGAATAAGAGAACCCCACATACATATATATATATATAAAGCTTCTCTTACATCATAAGTTGTCATGTCTGTAAGTATTGGATTGAGAATAAATATGAGCTGTGACATCTGTCTGTATATCAGTTATATATATATACATATTAGTTCTTTCAAGAAGTGGATAAATCAAATGATACAAGAACAGTAGGTATCAAAGACGTGGCTATAAATGGAAGATCTTTGTAGAGGGGATAATCTTAGTTTGAAGTATCTTATGTTAATTTAAAGCAGACAAAGTTATGGCAATGGCATGCCAAAGAATGAATGATCGCTGAAATCTTTTCCCATAAGCCAAACAGCCCTAAATTTCCTATTTTCTTTCTTCTTCTTTTTTTCAATAATACAAATATTTAATAAAATTCATTCTTCTTTTCCTTTATAATTTAAAAAAAAAAATAGTTGAGATGTATAAAGCTGGTGCAATGATTGGTGGGGGGGTCTCTTTACCTTGAGAAAATATTTATTTTTTCTCCACTTGTGTAGGTATTGGAATTAATGTGGATGTATCAAAGAAGAGGTTAGGAGTCATTTTTCACATAAATTAAGTTGGAAAGTGATATTTCAAGATTGGGAACAACCAATTTTTTCAATAGTTTCTGATACTTTTTCCTTTGATTATATCCATTTGATTGGGAAATTCTAACCCAAATCAAATTGACAAGTGCGATACATTTACAGTGCGATTGATATATAATTTAAAAAATAATAATCAATCACATGACAAGCGTGTCACACCTCAATCAAACCCCATTAATTATGAACAATCACTCACCCCATGCAACTTGGCAACCATCCCTCCCTTACAACCTCTTCAAAGAGTGGATGCACATACCTTCATTTTTCAATTTTAATTTTTTTTAGAAGAATAATATTTTCTAATTGGATAAATTACAACCACCTCCCCTGAGGTTTGGTGTAATTACGAATATCCCCTTGTTGTTTGAAAAATTACAAATACCCCCCTGATATTTGATGAAATTATGTAATCCTTGAATGGAGGTATAAAAATGTCAACTTTGCCATTGTATTTTTTTATTATTTTTTAAAAAAATTAAATCTTATAAAAATATGAAATGGGATGAATGAAAAAATTTTAAAAATTATAAAAAAAAAATTATCCACTTAGTTCACAAAAAATATTTTTTAAAATAAATAAATAAAATTTTAAATTTTAAATTTGCAAAGGTATTTTGGTCAGATCATAAAAAATGAATGGATTTAGCTAATTGTTAAGTTGCTGTTAAAATCAAGGGGGTATTTGTAATTTTTCAAACAATAAAGGAGTATTCATAATTATGCTAAATCTCAGGAGAGATCATTGTAATTTACCCTTTTCTAATTAGATAAATGAAAGACACAAAAATGAAAACAGTTCATTGAAAAGGAAAAGTTTTAGTATTGTTTGGAGAAATACTTGTTGTCTCCACCTTTGTAGTAACTCAATATTTCATTGTTTCCCCGACAGACATCTTCTGTACAGAAATAGTGTTGCATAATGAGTTCCTCACTAATATACAAAGACAAAGTAGACAATTGATTTTGCATCAAAACCCTTCATTTTTAAGCATTCAGCTTCTCTTTATTAATTGCTTCGTTTTACATAATGATGATGTAAGGAAATATAGATGACATTGCAACAAATTAAGTCCTCTTGTCTTCCTAATCAAGTCTTTTTAAGTACTAGGGGATTATTACATCGTTGTTCTTTCTCACCGTTTCAAATTCATAATAACAAATTAATTCAAATAATTTCACATTATAATAAATTATAATTTCTTAAATCCTCATTTTGAGTTATTATCATGATTTTAAGTTTACCCTAAATCCAAATTCTTTCTTGCAAATGCAATAGAACTGTTAAAAATTTGCAATGAAGTCATTGATCAATTGATTGAGTTGACATTACTTTTCTTAATAAAAGAAGTGAGGGTTCTGAATTCGAATTCCAATGTCCCCGTCCCCACCCCCATTGTATTAAAAAAAAAATCGTGATGAGAATATAAGAATAATAATTCAAAATCATCCAAAACAAGTGTACTAAATTCGAATAAAATACAATGGTAAGTGTTGTAAAGGTGGTGAGTTTTTCTTCAAAATTGAAGAAACATTATTCTTAATGATAGGCCTCAACAGCCACAATCATGAATCATGGGCTTGGTTTGAAGTTAGGACAGAGGGCAAGCTGGTGATGATCAAGAATTGGCAGCAGGCTTTTGAAGCCTACCTCACATGTAACCCACAGAATACAAAGTCATTTTGATTACTATGCAACATCAACATGCCATGTGAGACTTACTCATCAATGGCCTGCCTGAAAGATACTCATCATTGCTCTACCTCATTTCTCAATTTCCATAACATACACAACAAAAATGGTTAATTGCTTCACAAATACAACAGGGAACAGCAACATCCTATGAAAGAGTGTGGACCTGATGCTTGATGTAAGATGAAAACACAAGCAAAATGAGTAAATTGGCACCTGTCTGGGCTTATCTTAGTTTGAAACTACAACCACAAAATCGAAAGCCTGAAGAAGAGAAATAATCAGAATACACGAGCAAATCGAACATGGGACGTGATAAATGGAACATAAAGAAGGAGCACTCATGAGTTCTCTATAACTGTTCCTGTCAAGATCCGACCAGTTTTTGCGCCTCTACTTTGCTGGAGAGACAAATCAAAAGGCAGGAGCAACAGAAGGACATTACCAAGCAAAGGAAACGTCAAAGAGATCTGAAGCTATGAAAATACAGATCAATACACTCCTCCTATGTCCACCGAGCAAAGGAAATGTCAACAGAGATCTGAAACTACGAAAAAACAGACTAATACGCCTGCAAACAAGTCAACTACTAGAAGAGCTAATCCAATTATCTTCAGGCAAAGGCTTTTTACTTGAAATTCCACAGGCGACTTGACAAAGCACATCTAGTCATCACCTCTCCCTTAGGACTACCAAAATATTTTACACGAAGGCATAATAGCATCAATAAAACCAATGTCCCGATTACTTTGGTATCTGATCAACTTCTTAACCTATTAAAGCTAGATCTTCTGTAGCATTTTCCCCATGGATTCCATAACCTATTAATGATTTGGCATATCTACCACAAGCAGACAAACCCCTCAATGAAATATAACTTCAAGAAAGTTAGAATCCAAGATCTCAAGCCAGTAATCCAATTCTGATAAGGTAGACCTATGAGAAGCAAAACTTGCTTAGATTTTCTTGGCTGCATATACCAAAATTCTCACAAGAATCCGCATGGCGAAAGTCAAGGACAAAAACCCTAGGAATCATATGACTGCACACTTGCAAGATCCACGCAATATGCTTTAGATTGTACTCAATGCTCACAAGAATCAAACTTTGGAGAGTCTTCCACTCCTGTCGTACAAGAGCTGCTAACCTGCCCGCAGTGCATAAGATAGGACAAGAGTTCTCATAGTGTTAACTTAAAAGAAAGCTGCACAAGAGCTGTGCTAGTAAAATCAGTTTAGCAGAGCATTTTAGGTCTACATAAGTGATATTACCACTTTCTGAAAGACTCTACCAAAAACAAGAAGTTCATAGCAAAATTTACAGGTCTCGTTTCTAATAGAAGTTTAAGCATAAATAAAGATGTGTTCCAAAACTTAACTGCCATAACCATAATGCAAAATAAATGTCCTAAGAGTATTACAAAACGTAACCATACCAGGGAAACACAAAAAACCTAATCAATCTGTACCCTGTAACCTACACATAAAACCCCACCCAACCACCAAAAGATTCCCAATGATATCCACAAATGCACAAGCATGCGACAGAGAGAAGGACCACCAAACAAACAGGAGTTGGATGCTCCAAGTCTCAGTTCTCAAATAAAGAAGATCCATATATCTGTCCTGATAAAGGAAGTGGATGATTAATAAAATGTCAACAGAGAATGACTATCCCAAGATTCAAAAGTTCAAATTACCAAGGATTGCAGGATATAATTGGAAAATAAAACAAATTGTGAGATTAAGATATACTAACCTACTGAGTGCTTTACAGAAACTATCAGAGTCCAAAGAAATTACAAACCAACAGTGGCTTCATAGATATTTAAAGCACCTTTTTCTGCAGTAGATTAAAGCTATTGCAACTTTACTCTACAAAACTGATTTTTAAGACTATTCAGTTCTGCTCAAAATAAACATCAGGAGTAACAAGTTCTACGGATACACGTACATATATCCAAAACTGAGGGCCACATTTCACTCCAGTAAGAGAACTCCACTAATCAATACTTGAACAGAGATGAAAATTTCTTAAAAGTCCCAAAGTTGTGCAAATGGCAGTTAATGCTCTAAAGAAGAAATAACACATATTCTTACATCATCCAAACAGAAAATAACGCTGGTAATCATAAACTACATATTGAGTCACTGACGTAGTAAAACAGTACATTGATCAATCATCAGCTCCCTCAGCAGCCCTTCCACCGAAGGGATCATGAGAAGGACCAGCATCCTGCCCAATATGACGCTGCACCAACCGCTGCAAATCAGCCATAACCTTCTGCTCGCGCTTGGCCTTCTCCTCATAGTTAAACATTGCCAGCGCCCGCTTGTCCTCAGCACTGTAAACCTGGTTTTCCTTTCTGATACGGATAGCATTCATCCGTTGATGTCTACTACCGCTCATCACATAGCCAAGACTCTCAAACTTCGAGATCTCCTCAGCTGAAAGACCCACTTCACCTCTACGAGGGATACGCTTCCCTTGCTGAACATACTGTGCAATAGCATCACCTTCACCAGGCCGAAGTGCACCACCATAGCTGATATGTCCTTCTGCTCTTGGCAGAGGCATTGGACCAACCACTGGCTCATCATCCAAGTTCGGTTTTTTCCGCAACTCAATCATTTCCTTAAACTTGAGTAATTCACTGTTGATATCATCATCAACTTTAACCTCATCTGCCTCAGCAGCATCCTTGGCATCAGCTTCTAAACCAGAATCATTCTCATTTGAATATGAAGACTCACTTTCCATTTCTCTCTTCTTCTTGCTTCTTTTGGACCTTGAAGATGATCGATGCTTCCGCTTCTTCGACTTCACACGATCACTCCTATCAGAATCTTCACTTCCACTCTCACTTTCACTTGATAAGCTCTTCTCCGACCACTTCTCTTTCTCCTGTTACTTCTCTTGCTACTCTTAATTTTCCTATTCTTTTTCCCACTTCTTCTCCTTCTCCTATCTTCCTGTGAATCTTCCTCACTGGACCCCTCCTCGGATAGACTCTCACTCTCAGAAAGAGATTTTGATCTCTTACTTCTACGCCTAGAACCAGATTTCCTACCCCTTCTCGACCTAGAATCATCTGACTCGGATTCAGAATCCTCAGTCTCCGAATCAGATTCACTCTCTGTCGATTTTTCTGCACCTGTCTTCAATCCCTTGCTCTGCTTTTCCTCGGCAACTCCAGCATCCTCCCAATTCTCCATCAGATTTTTCATTCGGATCCCTAGGGGGACTAGGAGTGCAATTCCAAAAACTATTTGTAAGCATTTTTCTCAATTTTTGACGCTTGAGCCTGCGATACTCTTCAAAAGGTAGGGCTTTTAATTCTTCATCTGATTCAGACTCAGAATATCGCCCGTTTCGATAATCTCGGTCGAGGTAGGGTTTTTTCCGATTATCATAATCTAATTTCTTTCTTTCACCAGAATTTTCGGTTTCTTCGAGACGAGGGTATGAGTAATCCGGGGAAGAACGACGGTACCTGTTATAGCCGTTCGCGATCGGGCTTCCACTCCGGCTCCGGCTCCGACTGAAACTACGGCTGCGGCTTAGACTTCGGTCTCGGCCGCGTCTAGGGCTGGGGCTGCGGCTTAGACTTCGGCCTCGGCCTCGTCTGGGGCTAGGGCTACGGCGCTGGTACCTACCATAATCAGGAGAATACCTATCATTGTCTCGATGACCATTGGCACGGCGGCGCTCAGGGATTTCTACGGCGGAGGAAATTCTGCCCATCAGGGGATCTCAGAGAAGTCCGAATAACTACAATGTACCCTCCCACACCATACACTTATATATATCACCAACTTCTTTAGTCGGTTTTGCAACATAATTTTGACTCAAAAACATTATATGTAACTAAAACAGAAATAGGAGTAGACTTCGTACAGACATAGGAAAAACATTATTACATTTTTTCCTGAAATTATTGTATTTATTGGGCCGAATTTAAACTCTGTTGAGCCCATTTCTCAGCAGAACCAAATAAATCCACTGCTATAACCCAACACCTTAAGCCCATTTTCAGAATCTTTTGCAAATCCAGCCCAAAATTATTGGACTCGGCCCACTCATCATAACTTCAATGTTTGGGCCTAATCAATTGGAGAAACATAGCATACTAGCACCTAAAATACTATTGATACATCCCCTCCAAATTATTGTCTCCTAAAATTTTATATAATTATAAATAAATATTTTAAAATTTTAAAAAATTATATCTAATATCTTTGACGTTTGTATATATCCTACAAGTAGATTTATTTATTAGCCAAAAAATTCACAAAATTTATTGGTATAAAAAAAATTAAATTAAATTAAAACAAGTACGTTAGTCAATTCAATGTAAATATGAATTTTCATTCAAATTCTATTATTGAGGTCGACAAAATTTTATAAAATTTACTAACAAATAGACCTATTTATTTGACGAAAGCAAACTTCGATGGGTATTAGTAGAATTATTTTGCAAATCACTATAAATCTATGTATAGTTTCATCAAATTTCAAAAAATAAAATACGTAATTATCCTTTGTTACAAATAAAGTATTGCGCTCTTTTTTGCGATAAACATATGTTATTGTCAATACTAGGATGATAATTTAAATGAGGGCATGCCATTCTTCAACTGATTTAAAAAAAAAAAAAATAGGTTGATTCTTGAAATTGTACTAAGACTTCTAATTTCATGTTAATTTTGAAATTTAAAGAGTTTTGGGCATGATGATGAAAATTAGAAAAAAATATTTGTATGGGGTAGATCAAATCAATGTGGTTGAATTTTGTCATTAACATGCAATGCAACAAACAGCCCACATTTTATTCTCTCGGTTGCCATTCATTTCAGGACTCATCACAAGTGTTTGTTTTCAGCTTTTGGCTTTTTGACAAATAATAAGAAAAACTTTACAAAATTGAATAATCTAGGAAAGAAATAAGAGAGCTTTCCCAAACAGCACACCCAGACTATACCCCGGACCCTTTATTTATTTTTATCACCTATCTCAAGATTTCTTGTTTTTTCCATTTTTCTTAAACCTGCAGAAAGCTTTATGAAGAAGCCAACCTGTAAGTGAATGACAAGTTAATACATACATATATGTATGCTATGGTAGGGTGGGTGCTTGGGGGGGGGGGGGGGGGGTACGTAGCAGCAGTAGTAGTAATAGTCATATATGGCAGCTTTACTTGCAGGGGTAATCACCACAACCACTGCCCATATTTGAGTGAAAAAACACAAATGTCAATAGGATAAGAAGAGAGGCTTGTTGGAGAATAAATAGACTTCTTTGGATATTTGAATAAACAACCCCATGCATTAACAAATCAAACCCTCGTAGAAAAATTCTAATTCAAATTGGGTTTCATTCGACAGTCTGAATCTGAATCAATTATATGTCAAATAGTACATTTGTTGTGCGATCGATATGTAGTTTAGAGAAAGTGTACTACAGTTACATGTTCTGTGATTGATTAATTCGATCAAATTTGATTTGAGTGAAAAATTCGGGAGAAAGGGAAAAAGAGCTAGGGATATTATTGCATGAATCAAGTTAAGGTTAAGCAATGGAGTATTAAATTTGTCAATTGACTAGAGAGGACTAAGGGGAAATTTGGACAAAGACATCACACCGACACAACCCTTTGGCTTTTATTACATATTGGATTGAAGTACATTGATCTGGAGTTTTTCACTTCTCAAACACCTTAAAATTTTCCTTCCAACATTTTACCTAACTCGAACCCGGAAAAAAATAAAAATAAAAATAAAGCCCTGTACTTGCTCTTATGGGATGGCTTCATTCTCTTCTACACCCTCTCAAGAAGTTTTGGGGCAGTCTCCGTGCAACGAGACGAACACGTAAGTTAACTGGATCGAGAGCTTCGTCTAGTATTTTATATCTCATATGTAATGATGAATTGCATGATCCTGTCTTTGATCTTTGTTGTCTTCATCATCTTGTGATTGTTGGTGTAGGCCGGAGAGGAATATATGTTCTGTATGAGGATGTCATGTCGTGCTCGTGTGAAGACGTGCACGCGCTGTGGACGCTGCTGGTTGATTCAGATGCAAAATTTGAGCGACAATGAATAATTTGATGGTGTTTTCTTTTTGTTTTCCTGCTTTGTTTTTGTTTTGGTGTTTTTTCATTATAAGTTTATGATGGGGTGTAAACATTATGCACGGGCCAATGTAAATGATGTTCAGAAAGGCAAAATCTTGTGCTGTGAAAAGGTTTACTCAGTGGTGAATGGGGGAATGAATGTTTTACTTAGCATCATTTTCGCAGTTGTAAAGTGAGGCTGGGGGAATTGGTGATGGTGATTTGCTTTGCGTTGCTGCATCGCATGCGTCCCTGTTCTGCTCAGGCGCTGTGCTGACCCGATTGCCATCCCTCAGCCGACCCGTCCGGCATGAAACATTTACCACGTCCACAAATATATGCAACAGTCCATGTATTCACTAAGTGGGCATTTCATTCAAATTGGAATAGGTTTATTAATTTTAAGGGATAAATTACATTCCCCATATGGTCTGGTGTAATTACACTTAAATTCTATGTGGTTTGAAAAATTACATTTAACATTCTTTAAGTTTGTTTTTATCTAACAAATAAGTTCCTCCATTAGTCAAAATTTATCGAAATTGCTGATATTAACAAAAGAATCCAAAAAAAATCTATTTTTATCTCCAATTGACTTATTACTGATTTATTGCATGTCAAATAAATATTTTTATGACCAAATTACCCTCATACATCTTCACGTGTTAATGCATGTGAGAAGGTATATATCTTCACTATTTAGTTAATATTTGCAAATTTAGTGAATTTTGACTAACGGATGGACTCGATTGTTAAACGAAAGCAAACTTTAAGGGTACTAGGTGTAATTTCTCAAACTATAGAGGATATATGTATAATTACACCAAACTTCAGAAAAATGGGGCGTAATTATCCCTATTTTAAAAATGTATCTTAAATATCTTGAGAATTGACTCTTAAAACTTTTGACTTTGGATTTATTTTAATAGAATGTTTAATTATCAACAAGAAAAAGAAAAAGACTGTCATCCCTATTTCGCTTTGATTAAATTAGATTATTTAAAGCTGAATATATGAAGCCCATGACTAATATACTAGAGGATCTAAATTACAAGCCTACATGAATATGTGATGTTATATTTACGAGAAAAATACAAATGATTTTTATAATATTATAAATGATTAAATTGTCTCTATTATAAAAAAAAATAGTATTTTATATTTTATATTTTTTAAAACACATTAATTTATCTTTCTGTATATTTTAAAATGAGGTAATTTACCTCATTAGATAGTGATAAATTATTTCATTTTAAAAAGTATAAAAAATAAATTATTATTTTATTCATTGGAATAATTTATTCATTTATAATATTATAAAAAAAATAAATTGTTATTCACCCTTATATTTATATATTGGATTTTCCTATTCTGTGATTGCATTATCATATTGGCGGAAGCCATTGAAATAATCAAAGGGCCCAATATATAAAAAGATTTATACATAATTTTAAAGGAAAATTCACAAGTATTATTATGTAAAGATATATAAAGGTAGTTTGATTATAAAATATTTATTTGACCTGTAATAAATTAATAATAAGTCAATGAGTTTTTATTTAATTTTTTTATTAATATCAAAAAAATTCGATAAATTTTGACTAACGTATATTTCTATTTATTAATCAGAAATAAATATTAGGGTATTAAATATAATTTTTAAAATTTTAGGAGAGAACAATATAATTTTTATTTTTTTTTTCGTAAAAAAAGCCTTGGGTCAGACAAAACTTATGGACCAGAGAATTTGAGTTCATATTTAGCCCATACATACACCTTCGGCCCATTTAAGCCCAATGGCGAAGCGATCTAACTACAAAACCCTAGGGTTAAAGCCTCACCCTCTTTCAAAGGTGAAGCGCCTCGTGAGCAGAAAGACACCACCGAGCTCCTAAGACCAGCGGCTTTAGGCGGCGGCCCACGGCGTGAATCTGCTCAAACGACACCGTAATTGCCTCCTACCCTTATCCTTCTCCTCCTATAAGGAGTATCAGTGAGGAGTTTTCATGCTTGAGATTGAGATTGAGATTGAATAGAAATTGAATTGGGCCATCGTCTTTGCTTGTTGCAGGAAATGGCGGACAAGGCAGTAACTATCAGAACAAGGAAGTTTATGACAAATCGTCTCCTCTCCAGGAAACAATTTGTATGTCTTCTAGTAATTCTGTGTCTGTCTGTTTTGAAACTTCGTTTTGATGATTTTTTGTGTTCGTTGTTGTTCATGTTCTTTTTTCTGCTCCTGTTGCGGTTCTGTTTGGTAGGTCATTGATGTCTTGCATCCAGGAAGGCCTAATGTTTCTAAGGTATGATCTCTGCCATATTTCAATTTGTGTTATAACGAAGTTTTATGCTATTCGGCGTTTCTGTATTACTGTGTGTTGATAGTTAGGTCACCTTACAGGACCACCTTATTTAGTTGCAGAAAGATTTCAAGTATTTGTGTTCTAAAATTAGTAGCTACAGCTTTCTCTCTTACCCCAAAGAAGGAAAACTCAGAAAGGATTAATAGATTGAGTAAGATGGTTGTATTGCCTGTGCTGCTGCTTGATAATATGTCTGGCTTAAGGAAAAGTGACTTTTATTTAGAACTAAATATGGAGCAAATCTGTTAGGAACTTTGTGGTTCAATTTACACTTTTCTGTGAGGTTTGGATAAAATCAACTGTCAGCTTTAGTTTCCAGTTGAATCTTTTTTGTTGGGAGATATTATTGGTTTGTGTAGTCTTCCTGCTCTTATATATTATTTTTCCCCTGTGCAATTATTTCAAAGGCTGAGTTGAAGGAGAAATTGGCAAGGATGTATGAGGTTAAAGATCCAAATGCCATCTTTGTGTTCAAGTTCAGGACCCACTTTGGTGGAGGCAAATCTACCGGATTTGGCTTGATCTACGACTCTGTTGAAAATGCTAGAAATACGAGCCTAAATACAGGCTCATCAGGGTAAGTTTCTCCTTGTTCAGCTATACATATTTTTTTTTTCATCTCAGAATGATATATAAAACATATATTAATAGCCTATCTGTTGCATGGATTTATCTAGTTCTATGTATTTAGCAGTATATAATCATATAGTGAATGTTGAATCTGTAGCTACTTTATTATGCCCTCATGTTTAATAATTAATTTCTATGCAGTCGCCACAGAACATGTTTAAGACCGTTATCTCTTGTCTTGAGATATGCTGTAATATCCATTGAGTTATGTTGTGGTCATTCCTATTTTCTGCATGCTTCTTGGATGGTGTTTTTTCACGACATCAAAGATTATGCTATGTAACACGTAAATTCATCCTGTAATATGTTCCTTTGTCTTGTTATATGTTGCTGTGCCATGTTTGATCTTGTATTTCGTTGTTGACTTAATTATTCTCATAACAATTGCCATCTGAAGCAAGTGATAAAATCTGCCTATTGATATTTTTTATAACATGTTCACCCTTTCAAATCAGTTGATAATGCAATATATTACTTATTTTTGCACGAATTGACCTGCAAATGTATATGTTCGGGCTACGGATTTTACATGTCTGACAATGTCTGGAATTTTGGTGGGCAGAATGGTCTTGATACCAAGGTAGAGAAGTCAAGGAAGCAGATGAAGGAAAGGAAGAACAGAGCAAAGAAAATCCGTGGTGTCAAGAAGGTATAATTTATCTTACATTTGTGTTTAAGAGTTTCTGTCCCTTTTATAAAACTTGGTCCTTTTCTCTGCGTTGGTTTCCCCTGCACTAATCATGTGCTTAATATATTTTCTACAGACAAAGGCTGGAGATGCTGCCAAGGCTGGCAAGAAGAAATGAGTTACTCAGGATTGTGCTTTTTTTGTGTTTAAATATGCAAAAATTCTCAATCGACTGTTATTTTTGTTTTACCTTAGGTTAAATTAAGATCCTTAATTCAAAGTGCAGAATTTTGTGGATGTTGAGGCTTGAATCCTTATTTTAATTACATTTTGTCGACATCTTGATTTTGGGATAGTTTTCTTCTTTTTATATCTTTTAGTTGCCCAAATTCCTATAAGTTGAAGAATCAGATTTATGATCCACAAGATATTTTTCCTGTAGCAACTGCATCTTGTATTGATCTAACAGCTTGGTTGAACTTAGTTGCAGTTTGCCGTCCCATGGATAATTAATTGATGGAATCGCGGGAGGGTTTCCTCGATTACTCTGATGAAATGCAGCTTCATATAGTGTTATTACATGTTCAATGTGTTTTATATATGAAACTTTTAACTATTTTCAATTAAGTTTATGTCCTTTCATAATTCATTTAATTATATTTATCTTGTACCCAGGCTTCGAAGATGTAGACAAAGGTAGAACTTAATCCATAATACTGCGCTTCACTTCTTGTTAGTAGCATATTTGTACACTGAAGCTATGTTAAGTAATCACCCGTTCAAATCAATTGTGATGACGATAAATTTTTATTAATTGACGTAGTGTTCAGAATTATATGATAAAATGGGTGGGAAATGGACATAATAAGAGGAGGCCGGAATGTGACAAGCACTGGGGTGTCCTAAACAAATTTTAGGTCAAGGTATTGAATTAGATTAGACTGAGTCTTGTGTGTCAAAATGAAATCAGGTGTTATTGATAGTACTTGTTTGAAACCGGACGTAACTGATAATAAGCCTTGAACATGGTGGACCACTTGGATTTTAAACTCTGTCCCAAAAGATATTGTAGAAACTTTTATGTAAACAAAATCTGCATGAAATTTATGTTAGATCTAAAGCGAAGATATGATAATGGACTGCTACTCTGTCAGCTACAACAATCCATTACTTTAATATTTCAGAAAAATATTACACCAAGTTGAAAAAACTGTGGGATGCTTACTCCTCAATGTACTTGCAATGGTTGTAGGTGTGGTGTGGCGCCTCCAAGGTTGTTGCATGTATTTAGCTCTGTCCACTCAAATAATGCAGTATTTTTGGAATCAGAATTCTACTAGAAATCTCCAGATGCCTTGTCCTATATTTTCCTCTCATTGCAGAATCTCACATAGTATTTTATTGATTGACTATGATGTATTTTTTAATTTATTAAAATTGTCATTTTAGAAAAAAACAGACAAGCATTTGGAGATGAATTGCGAAAAATGCTGAGTGATTGCAAAATCTATTAATGGGAAAAAACCAAATAGATAATTAATTACGAGCGATTTGAGTGAGTTTATAAATTAATTGAAATATTTAAAAATCTATAAAAATAAATTACTAGATAATTCTTTAAGAATAAAAAGCTTATAAGAGTAGGAAATAATAATAGCATCTTTATTACCCATTGCAAAAGTTAAGAAACTTTAATAGTAGGAATTAGACTTTTAACTGATTCCATTTTTATCATCCTAACCACAAAGTTCTTATTATTGTTGATATATCTCCTAAATCGAAGATGTTATTTTATCCATACTATTTAAAAAATATAGTTTAAATTAAAATCAAATACTTTACAAGTTTTGATTGGAAGCATAAATAAATATGATTTAAACATTTAGCGAACAATCATGTTAAATAATATCGATACTCTATAAAATTAAAATTGTTCACATCAATATTTTCTGGAGGATAAAAACATACATGAACACCCTATGAGATAAAACTATATTGATAACGCTTTCCAAATTATATTCGTAATTCTACAAATAAACCAAAATATTTATATACTAAATTTAATGCCCATTTAATTAAACCTAATTTTAGAGAATATTAATATTAAAAAATTTACACTAAATTTAATGCCCATTTTGCCATTTGCTTTAGGGGTGTGGTTAAAATTGGATAACCCTTGTTTTTGTTTGTTTTTTTAAAGGATAGTAAATAATGTGCGCATCCTTATGAACAAAAAAATAGGGTAAACATCCCTTGAGGTTTGGCATAATTATAAATACCTCATCATTGCTTGAAAAATTACAAACACCCCCTAATTTTAACGACCGTCTAACAATTACCCCAATCTATGCATTTTTTATAGTGAACTGACCAAAATACCCTTATGAATTAAATTTATTAATTTTATTTAATTTTTTTAAAATATTTTTTTTTTAAGGTGATAATTTTTATAATTTTTAATTTTTTTTTAACTCGTTCAATATTTTTATAAGATTTTAATTTTAAAAAAAAAAAATACTGTAAGGCAAACTTGACATTTCTATGAAGGATCATTTTTTATCAAATATTAGGGGGTATTTGTAATTTTTCAAATGGAGTATTTTTATAAAAAGGAGAGGTTGTAATTTATATTATGAAATAAGATGATTTATGGAAAAAAAAAGAAAAAAAGTCCGTGAAATGTTGAGTGAGGTGAGAGAGAGAAAAAGAAAATTATGATTGGATGTTTATTAAAAATTTGAAAGGAGAGGAAAAAATTGTTATTGATATTATTATTTTAAATTACTATTTTGATTAATATTTTTTAAAAAATAAATTTAAATATTTAAAAATTAGCACGATAATATATATATTGTAATATTATAATATAGATAATAGTATGGATAACTCGAAATATTGAGTTTGAAATTACATACACGCCGAGTTTTGGGGCAAAAGTGCAATTTTCTACTTTCACGCGACTATAAAATATAAACCACCGATTAGGGTTTGAGATCTCTCATACTGAGCGAAAGCAGAGCAGCCGTCGAAGACCACAGCATTCTCCGCTGCTCGATTTCAAACCCTAGCCATGGTGATTCCTCCGTTTTGCGACTGAGATTTCATTGATTTTCTGTTATTGTTCTTTGCACGGCGCCTTTGTGTTCAAGTTTTACTTATCCTAATTAGTGGAAGTTTTTGAACTGCAGTCGTTGGTAGCCAATGAAGATTTCCAGCACATTCTGCGTGTGCAGAACACAAACGTAGATGGGAAGCAGAAGATCATGTTCGCCCTGACCTCCATCAAGGGTATCGGGCGCCGTTTCGCCAACATCGTGTGTAAGAAAGCCGACATCGACATGAACAAGAGGTCCGTTTTCTTTCTCCTGCTTTTCTATTTGTCACTGTTTTGTTGTTTATAACCAATGGCGGAAACCAGCTTTACATGTGTCGCTTCCATTAACTATATAGAGATGATAGCCTATATCGGATTTACAGGTTATGTATATGTAATATTGTGGCTGTTACGGATTTTGTTTGATAGCTCCAATTAGCGCTGTTTTCTTTGTTCTTTGGTTCTTGTGTCCGGTTTTTGCATATCGAATTGGATTTACTTCCTCCAAAGATATCTGTTGCACCCTTTCGTATTAGATAGTAGTTTTTAGTAATTTGTATCTCTAATCCTTGCTGGGTTGCTTTTGTTGTGTTTTTTGCATATTCATTGTTATAATTGTTATACATGTAAAATTAATTGTTATTATGTGTACCTGATTGAACTGTGAAAAGTAAGTTAAGGTTTTAATTGAAACTTTATGATTATTATATTATCTGATTATTTGGATCATTTGCAGCTCTAGGAACTGTATATGAATCCATTTTATACTTAAGGATAAATGTGTCAAAAACTCTGCATATGCTTGTGATGCTGATTTTTTTTATACTATGGGTGATATTTTGTCGTGCTAACAATGTACTGTGTGCATGGCAGCTATATTAGTTGTGAACTGAGTACACTTCTTTGCGACTCTTCATGGTTGCAAGGAATACAGTTGTGCTATGTCTTCTCTAGAAATGCTTTCCAGCAATTGTTGCTTTGTTCAAATTGCTCATTTTCCCCCTCAGTTTCTTTAAAATCATACCTTATTAGTTATTAGTTCTGTGGAACTTTAGTGTTGAACTTCTTTCCATGCTCCCTACATTCAGGAAAGCAGTCTTCTGTTTTTAGTATAATGGTGAATGGTGTGTGCGGGCTTAGAGAAGGATACTATTCTGTGAAGTTAACTTTGGCTGGTTTTTGAAAATTTTAGTTCCTATACTGATCCTCTACTTTAGGAGGCTTTTCTCTATGAACAGCATTTTCTGTTTTCATTAAGTACTCTTCTTGCTGGGATGCTTGGGCTGCCTTTTACTTTTTTGAATCAACCATCTGTTAATGGGAGTAATCTGAAGTTGTTTTGATTGTTCACAGGGCTGGTGAACTGTCAAATGCTGAAATTGACAGCTTGATGGTTATTGTGGCAAATCCCCGCCAGTTCAAGATCCCTGACTGGTTTTTGAACAGGAAGAAAGATTACAAGGATGGAAAATTTTCTCAGGTGACATCAAATGCCCTGGACATGAAGCTCAGGGACGATCTTGAGCGATTGAAGATCAGGTTTGATTCTTTTCACTTCCCATGATTTGGTATTAACTACTTAGTATTCCTATATTTATATTCTTTTGTGTGCCACTCTTAGGAACCACCGTGGTCTCCGTCACTACTGGGGCCTTCGTGTGCGTGGACAACACACCAAGACTACCGGTCGTAGGGGAAAGACTGTTGGTGTCTCTAAGAAGCGATGAGCGTCAACTTCTGTGTTGGTTTTATGGATAATTTTGTTGGTTTTAGGTTACCCCATATCTAAGAGGTTACATGTACTGAGTTTCATTATCTCTGTTCTTGATGTTTTGAAGTTTGGACTCCACTGTTAATTTTATCTTGAATATCGAAGACTCAATTCGTTTGGAAATGATTGACATTAAAAAAAAGGGGGGGGGGGGGGGGGAAAGAGAAGGAATCAATGGGTGTAATGCAAACAAACGAATCCAAATGGTTTAGGCTGAAGGAGAAAGAGGGGGCTTATTTGCACAATTGGTGGGAAGATGATAGGCTGCATCTTGGGCTATTGATTTTCCATTCAATTACTATCTGTTGATTTCAATTGCATGGCGTGTAAGATGTTGCCTCTGCTTGCATGTTTGTAGTTTATTTTTGCAATTATATGAAATGTTTTTTTTTTTTAATTGCTAAGGGATCTAATTCTATCTGCAATTGCTGCTGATGAGAACCTCTGATTTTCTGTCGCTAAACCAAGTATTTATTCTTTCGGCCTGGTAGATGGAGTAGTTCAGGAAATATTGTTCATCAAGTGGGGTTGGTTTATCTCTGGTTGTGTGATGTGGTGAATTCATTTGTAGTTAGGGATGACAATGCCGTAGGGTTAGGACAGGTTTGACTGGATTTAAATTTTACTCCTTTTAAATTTAATTGAGAGGGTGTTTGGCTAAGCGTTTTTGGATTTTATTTAAAATTTTCCTACAGTGCTTCGGTAAAATAAGATGTTAGAGGGTTTGATATAGTTAGCTATTTTTTAATTGGTAAAATGAATATGTATATCAATAAAATCAAATAAGTTATGTCTTGATATATATATTTTTTAAAAATTGTAAACACTTTTATAAATAGTATACAGTAGTAATTTCAAATAAAATTTAATAGATAATTTTTTACAATAATGAAAAAAATGATGAATTATTACTTGAATTTTTAAATAAGAAATAAAAAAATATTTATGCTAATTGAATATTAGTATAGATATATAATAGATATTTATTTGTTAATGCAGTAATTATTGCTAGTTGTATAACTTATAATCTTGAATTTATATTCTTTTAGAAAATATGATATCAACTAATTTTATTTTTATTTAATTATAATAATTTATTATAAAATGATGGAGTATTTTCTTTTTTTGAATGTTAGAAAAATTAAATAGTAAAAAAAAAATTTAAATCATAGAGAGAGAAAGAGTGCATGTTTGTTGTGTGTGTGTGTGTGAGAGAGAGAGTATGAATAAAGATGTTTTTATTTTTTGACATAATAATTTTATATTGTTTATAAGATCTTATAAAAGAAAGTTAGAAAATTTAACTTTTTTTAAAAAGTTTATAAGATCCAAACATCTTATTTGAGATCTTAAAGTGTATTTTAAAAAACAAAATGTCAAAAACTTTCTTGAACTTATAAACTTTTAACATTTTATAAAATATTTTGAGGAGTTTAAGCTTAGCCAAACACCCTATGCCCGATACTATTTAGAACCAAAATACGCTCCGAAACTGTAGCCTGCAAAATCAGTTATTCTTTTTAAATTGTGAATTAAATATTTAACAATTTATTATCATGGTAAATATTTTAAAATTAATTAAATATTATTATGGCTGATTTGGGTGGGTATGACTGAGACAAGACTCAAGAGTCGTCCCGGTCTGATCCGGACCCCAAGGGCTGATTGCGAGTGGTAGTGCACTGTAAGTTATATTACATGTTTAATTCAGTTTCAACATGCATTGACAAGCCCAGTAGTTGTAGTTGGTCTATGCCCAGCCCGGACGAGAACTAGTTGTATGGGTTTCCCCGCCCACAAAAACAACTCCTTGTGATTAGAAAATATTAATAATGAGCAACTTGTTCGAAGAAACAAGTCAGCTTCAGTGCCAACCACCCCCCAATTTATTATTACAAATCACATGCACTTCCCTTCACAGAATTAATCTTCATACTTGTCCCAATATATTAATTTCAAGATTCCCTGATTTTGTCTGTGTTTGGGATCCACTTGTCTTTATTTCTGTCACACCTTGCTTTTACCTTCACTTGCCCTTACTCCAAGATTCTGCCCCAATCGCCCAAATTTTAATTTGAATCGAGTCTAGTCAGACTGAAATCAATTATATAACAAGTGTATATACTTGTTATGTGATTGGTGTATCGTTAAAAAAAAATGATCAAACACATGTCAAAAATTGTGATAAAAATTTTCCCACACAGCAAGCCTTTAACTTATGGATATAGTTTTTTTTTTTTTTTTTTGTCTGATTTTCAGGTTCCAATAAAAATTATATTATCTGGAGGGTTGGTCGGTAATTGACTGCATCAACCATTGTCCTTACCTCAACTCTTTGGCTCTTTCTCTTCTTTACTACTGACAATGAGCCCACATAGTTTTGTTCTCATTGAAAGGACATTGTGACACTTTCTGTCATGACTCACTCTAATTTCTCTAACCATACCATTGATTGGGAGAAAGATAAGATACTGCATGTGAGAAAAGCACCCCATTGGCTTTTGCTGCAACTCCCAACTCTTCACTTTATATTATTGATTAATGATTCTAATCATCTATTACACTCAAATTTCATTCTTCTCTTACTCTATAGTCATGAAGAGCATGTCTCCATAGTACCCAACTGAGTATCTAGTTGGCTGGATTGCCGTTGGTTCGACGTTGCGATATCATCATTTCATTTTATAACATCATCAATTTTCATCCACAAACCACTTTTTGTACTCATTTTTAGTGGGTCGTATGAAATTTCACATCAAGACGACGGGTCACAGAGACCTTGAGCATCCACTTCAAATCAGGACATAATCCTATGAAAATAGCATCTTATGATTCATCTTTGCGTTTGCATTATATTAGGATTCAAAAACCTACTAAAATACTTCTAACCATAAAAAGGTGGGTGGAAGAGATGATCAAGTGGTCTCACAACCTTTTAGGTGTAGGATTAGGACCATTAGTTAGAAGCAAGATTAAGGGGCGTTTTACACGGGTCTAAAATTAAAAGTTTATGTCGAAAATAAGTTTAAAAGAGTGTTTTGTATTATATATTTTTGTTTTTAATTACTTAAATTAAATTGATTTAAGCCAAAAATTATAACGGGTTCCTTACCAACTTCTGCAATTTATTGATAAAATTATAAACATTACGTTATTTTTTCAAGCACTCAACTTTATTTTTTTAATTCATATTTTACTTTTATTTTCGAGCATTCTCAAATTTTATTACTACTTAATTTATAACTTATTCCTTAATTAAAAATCACAACCTATACTTAAGTGGGAGAAACGACATCTTCCATAAAAAAGATTAGGTCCAAGAGACAAGTAAGTACTCTTGAAACTTAGTTGTCTAAGGTTGGACCCATAATCAGTTGCCCCAAATTGGGACCAAAATATTAATGCTTTTAACATGTTTAATATATATATATTGTATGATAGGGACAACATTGATTAAATCTTTCATTACCATTTGTACCTGAATGCATCTAATTCAGAAATTCTTTTTCGTTGAAATTAAATTTGATCGAAGCAAATCAATTATATATGGTAAATTACGACAACAATTCATAAGATTTAATAAATTTACGAAAGTCCCCTCGTTATTTTAAAAATTACTAATACCCCTCATATTTTAATGCTTATAATTATCAATTTTTCAAAATATTGAGAAATATTTGTAATTATATCCAAAAAAATTACTATAATTTACCTATTATAATAAGAATAAAAATCCATTTGAATTAGAATTTGCCCTAAAAGGGCAAGCAAATAGAAGTAAATTTGTGAATGGTGGTGCAGTATTACGATAGGCTCAGCTTTTTCCTTATAGGGGTTCAGAATACAAATCAGACCCTCCAAACGCCAGATCAAAACATCGAAAAAAGGTTGATAATTGTTGCTTTTTCTGGGCTGCCAAGGATCTTTTTGCAGTAAAAAGGTAAGTATAATTTCGAGACGGATATAGCGACGGATTATATGTGAAAGAAAAAAATTGATACGGAAAATAAAGTAAAATGTATGCTGTAAAAGGATAAAGGGATTGAATTTGATTGAACATAATTGGGGACCAACTGCTATACCGTCCCCCACATGTAATGAACTGTCAACATTTATGCATTTTCTTTTTGTTTTTAATAAGGTAAATGTTGCAGAAAATGATAAGATATTGATTGAGATTCAGTTACCATTTTCCTGTCAGAAAACAACGGTTTACACGCATTGCCGGGAAATCTTGCATTTTCCGGTGGAGGAAGGTGTTTTCCGGCGACCCTTTTCAGGGGAGGAGGCGATGAGGCTGACTAGGAGATCGGCGAAAGCTCCGACGATGAATTTGTGCGTGCTTTTGGGGTTTAGGGAAAGATAGCACATTAGGAGTTCATGCAGGTAATCCCAGTTTTCTCTCAAGTCGTGGATTTCACGCGCCTCCACCATTTCCTGCATGGACCGGCGGAAGTCGAGGAAGGGGTCGGGCGAGTAGGTGGGGACGGCGATGCTGTCGCCGGATACGGTGTCGTTTTCGTGCTGGTTGAGTGAGGTGGAGGAGGATGATGTGGAGGCGATGGAGGAGGCCGCCGAGTCGACGATGGAGTTGGAGCGGCCGGGGGAGGAGAAGAAGAAGCGTTGGGAGGCGAAGGCGGTGGCGAAGTCCGGCGTGGCGGCGGGGGACTCAGTATCAGATTCGGAGGTGGAGTGGCGGTCGGAGGCGGCGTTGAAACTGTCGTAGAGGGAGTTGAAGTTCTTGATCAAGAGGGATGGGGAGGGGTTGGAGAAGGGACGGCCGTGATTTTCTGGGAGAGTGTGTTCCGGGGACGATAGAGATTTGATCTTGGTGAAGCACAAATTCAGATTTCTTGCCATGGTTTTTCACATAATTCACACACACAGAGATTCGTCTGTCCTGCTCAGAAAGATAGTTTGCAAGGCTGAACAACCGTATTTATGTGTGTTCATGGAAGGGGGTGTGGGTGGGGTGGGGGTACATAAATTATTATTTATTTATGATTTTAAATAAATAAAAATAATCTTATTTGCAATTTTCCTTAAATGAATGTTGTCCTGAAAAGGCATGTCATTATATTTACATAGAGTGAATATAATGGAGATCTTACACTACATTCATGTGGGATTTAGCCTTTTTTGGGAGAGCATGAGATTATAACTAATTTGTTTGTGGTAAATTTGGGAATTTTCATTTACGGAGTTCAATTCAAGTCATATAAAAAAATTTTATGATTTAAATTTGTCGTCACTTCTCACAATCCCACTCCCACTTTCCCATAAAACTCAGACCACCTGGGGACCTTAATTAGGAGGATGCCCTCCCGACAACCTACGTTGCAAGCATTTTCGATCGCCCATCAACCCGTCTACGGAACAAGTTCATAAACAATTTAAAGATTAAGGAAAGCTATAAGTTACGGGTTAATGTTAAGCGATTGCCCAATTGATCGAGATCATAAATTCGAGTACCATAAAAGGAGGAATGATTGTTGGTTGGCATTTATTGGTGTGGGAGAGAATATAAACATGTGGGGTGTTCATATTCAGATTGAATGTGAAGTAGAGAATTAAAACTGGTCACAAGGGGCACCATATCAATTGCACAGCTGCATTTTCTGGTTAAGCAATAAAACTTGTGACCTTAGAAAAAACAACGTCAGCTTCGTCTACCTTAAATTCTTCGTTATTTGAGGTTGTATAGACTATACATACATTTTTAACACAATCACATGTGTTGCATGAGACAATTCTCATATTTCGAATTTGGGAAATTATAATTTTTGTCCACTAACATAAATTCGATGATAATTTAAATTAAAAATTAGACAAAATAGCAAATAAGAACAGTAATGTAAAAAAAATGATAATTTTAGTTTAATTTATCCTAATATCACCAAAATTAGGCTTTGTGGATGGGGTTATTTGCCCTAATCATGGCTAATAACAAGCCTAATTCCGACGATATTAGGACAATTGGACTGGAATGACCATTTTTTAAACATTACTGTTCTTATTTGTTATTTTGTTTTAAATTACCACTAAGCCTTATTAATGGACGAAATTGTTTAATTACCACTAAGCCATTTTCTAGACATTACCGTTCTTATTTGCTTCTATAATGACGTTGTTCACATTTGCATACATGTGGCAATTAGGTAAATATATAGCCTTAACAAGTATGTGTGTTCTATATATTGATTACTTTATTTTTAAATTTTATTTTATTTTTCTAAAAAAATACTTCTTATGTGTATTAGCACGGGTTATTAACTAATTATATACACTTTGACTGCTTTTCTTTTTATAATTATTTAAAAATAATAATTTTTTTTAAACCAATTTAAAAACAAAAATAGATTATGAAATTAGAATTGATGCAATTGTTATTAGTATAAATGGGAAGAGAGGTGGATGGGATGAGGGTAGATGGGTCACTTTTTGTAAACTATTTTAGTTTGAAAAATGCGACTTCACAACCGTAACGCTCTACCACAACACCAACTGTACGTACTGCACCCTTTTACTAAAACTATATGTACCTCACGTACTCAACAATAATCTTTTACTAATACATCCATTCACGTAAATTACGTTGACTTCCCCTTCAAGAATTGTATTTGTAATTCTGCAAAGCATAGAAGATATTTATATAATTAGACATAACATAACATATCCTAAATGGTGTTGGTGTATAATTGCATGTAAGGAAAACTCTTACCCGAATCAGTCTAGCTGAAACAAAGCACACGCAAAACAAATGTAATACACTTATCACGTGATTGATTATTTTTTTTTTTTTGTTTTTGAATTGTGCACAAACCACACAATAAATGTATTACGCTTATCATATAATGAGTTCAAGGTCTGACCAAATTTGATTCGAATTAGAATTTTCCCAACATGCGTTTTAACTCTGTCCAAACATCATTTCAAACATTATAGAAACTAACAAATACTTAATCTTATATACACACATAAAATAATATTTAATGAAAAAATATGGTTTGAGTTATTTATTTAATTGGAAAAGGGAATTGATAGTTATTTATTATAATGTTAAAAATATGTAGCAAGAAATGAAAACTTAAGAAGCACGATAGGTGAAATAAGAAGAAAGCGAAGTTGAAAGGATATCGCGAACCAAACTCACAACCGCATCATCAATTCCCACATGCATGGTGGGGGATATATCATATCTCCATCCACCAAACCTACCATTTTGCTTTCTACTCTTTCCTTCTCTCTCTCTTTTTTTTTTTTTTATCGATTCTTGTAAATTACATGATTATATTATTCTTTTTTAATAAATTCAACAATATATCGATTCGATCGATACTCTATAAAACTAAAAACAACGTAATAAATTATAATAAAATCACATAAAGTCATACAAATATCCATACGTCTAGTGGAACTTGAACCTAGGAGATCTACCAGCTCTTTCCTGTTGATCACTCTGTCGAGCTTTCCCTCTAGATTTCGATAAAGCACCAATATCGTCCTTTCATAACCTCATTGCAGCCGATATATCTCCTCTCTCCAGCGTATTTATCGCCCCGTCCCCTTGGGTGAGATCGTTAGAGCCTCACAACGACTAGCTTGCTTTATGAGATGAATCAATAGAGCCTTACTATATAATTCCGAACTTATTCATTGGATCTCAACTCGACCCATTAGACTGATTAAGATATTAATTAGTGCACCTATTGCTAATTTGAGAAGTCTTTTTGATACTTTGAGATCGATAACAAGATAAGTGAAATTCGTTATTGTTGAACATTTAATTGGTTCACACTTTAAGAAGATGCGCCAATCAAAATAAGAAATATTTAGTATAGATTGAGTTTGTCCAAATTTAAATTAACAGCACAAATTAAGAATGCATTACACTTATCCATTATGAGCTACAATTTAAAGAGATGATCCAATTTCATAATAAATGAAAATGCTACTGCTATTTAATTATAGATATATATGGTCCCTGTTGATCTAAATTAAAGTGGCAGCTTGGGAATTAAGTTTTTAATTTGGTGTACCAGAAAATGATCTCCCAAATTAGTAGTATTGTAGACATCACATCGGATTTTATGCATGAAAATCTTTTGAAGCAGACATAATTAAGAAGGGTTGGCCTTATATTGAATTATTGATTAGTATAAGTTTTGGAGTGATCATTATTCATTAGCAAGAACATGTAAGCATTTAATTGTTTGCACAATTTATTAATTACTAGGCTTAATTAATCGTAAAACCACTCATTAATTTTGTGTTGTTGCATTGGAGTGTGCTTGTTAATGCCTAACTTCACGTGCCCTTATGTCGAAATTCGTTACGGACGACTGTGTTCGGATGGAATGATTTGAATTTGCGGATTGATTCGGAGGAAGAATTTTAAATAGGATTTGAAATTCATCAATGTGACAACATAAAATTCGAAATGGGCATCAAAGAATTTAAAATTCTTCGCAGTCTACTGAATTGTTGAAACAAGAATGATGGATTTGTTACTGTGTATTTGAAATCCTTAATTTCAAATTCCAAGATCCAAATATAATATAAGAATATTAATGAGAAAAATGCAATTTATCCCCCTATGATATGTGAAATGAGCAAATACCCCATGGAAAAAAAATTCTTGATCAATCTTTGTTCCAGGACATCTCCACCATTCATATATTTCGAGTCGAACATAAGCAAAAACCTAATGAAAAAAAAAAAAAAAAAAAAGATAGATAGAGAGAATATTATTAAAAGAAGAATCTTTTTATTTATAAATGTTATCAATGAAATTGCCAGAAAACTGTCACTTCATTATTAAAAATAGGATTTTATTATTAATGAATTATGATTATTTCTTACCTGTAACAACAATTTAATAATCAGTAATCACGTGTGAATATGAGTTCATACTGACTCCGATTTTGATTAATTAATTTGTAGCCTAGCAAATAATTACTCTGATCACTCCTAACCATAAATTATTTTTTCTTTAAATAAATAAAAAAGAAATTAAAATGAGGATTCCGTGCTGGTTCAAGTACAACGAGTTGCTATGCACCAATCATAAATTAAGGTGTTACCACGTGTGATCTCAATCATTGAAGCAGAGATCACATATATTAGACCACTTGATTTCAGTGTTTGGCTTCCCCCATATAATTATCATTATTTAAATTTAATTTTCAGGAATATAATCACCAGTATCTACCATATACAATTTTTTTTTAATAATTCTTACATCATTAAATATATTCAAATTTTAAAACTGATCAATACATAAATATTTTTTCAATTAAAATTTTATTTTATTTTTAAGTAAGAGCAATGAACTTTTTTATTAAATTGAAATAAATTGATTACAAGTACAATCATTCCCATCGACATCAATATCTAACAAAGATTATTATATTAATTATATTATGCTCAATAACATCTATTATTACAGTCGTAAACAACTCTGACTATGCAGTATACGAATTTCTGCTATACAGCAGACAACAACTCCTACTATGCAGTAGACCAACTCTTAATATACAGTAGATAGCATCCCACGCATCTGATGGGGTTCGAACCAATTGGCATTTCAAATTTAAAATCGACAAATATTTCAAATCGAACAAAAAAATCCCAAACCACGAACCATAAAGCAGTCGTAAACACCAAAATTCATAGAATTCAGATCTGTAATTTTTTTATTACGAGATTTCAATCTCACCGCTCGAGCAACAGCAGATTAAACCCATATGCAATAATTCAATAACACATAATTAGCTAGCACAGATACCCACTTACGGAGTATATCGTACATTGCTGGTGCCACCAAAGATATTTGGAAATGCGACAATGAGCAGCAGATGGTCATAGCTGTGAAGGATGGACATTGTCGTGTGTCTGGTGAGAGCGACAATATCCTCTTATCAAATCGTGTTTCACCTTCTTAAGATACAAACCTTAATTTAATACTTCCCCAAACACGTTATATATTTTTTATAGGAGTTGTTGATACTTATAAATTGTTACTAATTATTAAATACTGCTTCCTGATTTTATTGTTCCTAAATTGTTGATTTTCGTGAATTAATTCGTATTGGTACGACACTTATTTTTTAAAAAAAATTAATATTTATATATTTAAATTTTTAGCCATCTTTACTATGATATTAAATCATTGTTAATAATAATTATTTACTATAATTATTAATTTAAAAAAAATTGTTATATATTTCGTCCCTAGTGACTTGTTTGGTTGCAATCAGTGTCCCCATATTACGAGCGTACCTGATTTTATTGCACAGTTGCCACTTGCCAGCACCAATAATTGCAAATGGGCAGAAGCAGAAGTGAGACAATTCAGCCGAATGATTGGCAGTCCAAAAGCCCCACGCCCAATATCACCTCCATTGCTCCAACATTGAAACTTTGTAATTAAAATTAAGATAGTGAATTTTTGGTTGTACAAAATATAATATAAAAAATATTTTCATAGTATTTTGGGTTTTTTTTTTTTTTTTTGTAGTGTTTAAATATATTTATTGATATACTGATCCATAGACCTTGAAAAACTTTAATTTACTTTTGATAAAAATGAGCCGAAAAGACTAAAATGATGAAAATAAATTAGGAAAAAATGTTTTTCTTGTAGGAAAATAATATAAGCTTACGCTCTCTTTGAGAACGATGCAGTCACGTACGTTGCATGTCATTTTATGATAATGTCTTTCTGTAGACATGTATGTGTATACCAATAGAATTGTAAATTACAATTCGTTTTTATATAATTTTGTTTCATTATAATCAAATTTATGTAGCGCGACCAATCCCAATTTAAACCTTTGTACCAAAAAAAATCCCACCCATAGTTAAGAACCTGTACAATTAAATTGACCTTTTGAAGTCAATTGCTAATAACCGTCTCAAGATTGATTGAATTTTATTTCCATCTCTATTGTATTTTCTATGTTATTCAACGATGCATGCCGTAGCATATTACATTTTTTTTCCTTAAATAAAATAAATTATCTAATATCTATGTACGTAGCATATATATATTAATTAAAATAAAAGAATACAATAAAATGCAATATATGAGAAGCGATATTCACAAACTTTGGTTGAATGTGACCAATTATTATATGATAATATACACATACAATATGATTGGTGTATAGTACAAAGAAAGTGACTAATCACATTGAAAATTCTTACTCGGATCAGGCTCAACAAACCAAACCAGTTACATGACAAGTGCATGCAATTGGTGTATAGTTTAGGAAAAGTGATCAATCACAAAACAAATGTTTACTCTATGATACACTTGCTTTAAGATTGAATTGGTTCAACCGAATCAAATTCAGATAAAAAATTTTCTTAATCACATAACAAGTGTATCCATCTTTCCTCGGCCCTGCAAAACACATAACCTCGTTTGGGCTTTCTCACTAGAAATTCTTAATCCACTCTTGGCCCATCCCAATTCATTATGAACATATGCATATTTAGATCCATTTATACATTCTTGGTCACACACACACATGAAACTTTATTGAAGTATTTACAATAATAACATAATATCCCACGTACGTATTCGCACGCGTGATGAGCTTGTAAGTGTAACATGATGTTTGTCCCCATACTGGCTACCGGAATCCTTGTGGAACTGACTCTCTGGTCTCTACTGCTGCTGCTGATTGAGCCTGGCAGCTGCAGCCATCGACGCTGCCACGCCTCCTGGATGCGTACTCATATCCGCTTTGTTCCTTATCTCCGCGCCCAAAGCCGCGTCGGCGTCTTCCTTAGTCACCGCCCTGTCGTCCGGAAGTTTCAACGTTGCACCCTACACACATGCAAGAACATATTTCCACGGTGAAAATTAGCTTCCAAGTTCAATGAAGTGCCAAGAGTGTGGATTTAATTTACAGCCAACACGTCGCGGAGCTTGATCTTTCTATCTTCAGCCATGGTACGAGCATTGTGTTTGGCAGCAGATTGAGCTTCTGATGCAACACCGCCGGGGATTACTTGGTTCCGACCCGTTGCTCGGCTCTCCACAGCCTGTATTGCTGCCGCATCGCTTTCGTCGACCGCTTTGTCCCCGGCGGAAAGAGCCACCGACTCCAGTGCTTGCCCGATTGTCATTGATATGGGATCCAAAGCTGACAGCGGTGGCGCTGCTGGTTCCTCTTCGCCTGCCACCGCATATCTTCCCACAACCTGTCATAAATTATTAACCAAGAGAAAAGGAAAGTTGCTTCTCAGAAACCAACTTTTTGACAAAATCTTATCAAAAGTCTGAACCGACCAAATAAATCACTGTAAGAACCCTAAGTTCCATTTAAATGAAAGAATTGATGAAAGGACTGTAGACATATAACATTTAATTACTAATTATTATGATTAATAACAAATAATCATAATGAATACACTTAATTAACGATTGTTGATCGTAGTTTGGTGGAATAGCTTTTGTTAGCATTATTCTTGATAATCAATTTTTTAGTATAGAAAAACCAATTCTTTTACATCAATTTTGTATATTCATAATTAGTAATAATATATCGTTAATATTATAATCAATATTAAGATATTTTTCTAGTAGAAGCTATGAGTGATGGTGAGTGTAAATGGGGTATAGGTATAAGGTATACCTCTCCGGCAACAGATTCTGTGATAACGCGGTGGCCACCAACGTCGTCCTGAGAAATGGAAGCCCCTTGCTCCCTGGTGGCATCGGTAACATCATCCGAGCTGAGGACACCCCGTTTCACATTCATATCTGCGGCTGATTGCATCACGGCGGCAGGGCCACCTTTCTGAGTCTGGCCGAGTACAATACTCTCAGCCGCCTGGGCGCGGCAGCATCTTTCGGTGCGACGGGTTTCGAAGCTAGGTCGCCGGAAACCTGGAAAATGTCCCCGTACGTCATGGCTTCTTGCTCGGCCGGCGGCCGTCGGGGTTGTCCCTGACTCATTGGAGAAAGCTAAACCAGAAATCAACACAAGGATACGGACGATTGTGGAGGCTTCATATGAATGTTTGTGGAGGGTGGAGGCGTAGTGAGGCGGCGGGGCGCTGAGTATACGTTACACGTGGTGACTGAAAGAAGAGAACACTTCGACGAATGCCTGACTCAGACTCAGAGTCTTCATTTGACTTGTTCGTAATCCGTTGATATAAATTCGTATATTCTTCCTACAATTCATGTTATAATAATATTTTCTCAAAATCTGAAACTATATATATAAATTATTATAAGCATCTAATTATGTATCAATAACTATTTTTTTACAAGAATATTAATTCATTAGAAAAAAAAATTAAATTTTCGTTACACTATTAATAACCCCGACTTGACAATCATGGTAAATCACTACTATTATCCATGGTTAAGTAAAATCAAAGCAAAAATTTATATTCTTACCACATTTAATCAATATCCATCATGGTTTTTAGCTATAGCCAAAATATTTATCATGGTTTTGACCATGATTAATATTTGACCACATTTGCAGAAACTACGGGTAACAACCGTTGCGAAATCGTAATTAATTTGTATGTCATAATTTTCTTTTTTGACTATAATTTTTAACCTTAGTGAAAAATCATATTTTTTATAGTGATTATTATAAATGATTATATCTATCTTCTGTATTTATTAAAGATAATAAACTGTATTATAATTATAAAATAAAAAAAAAAAAACTATAACCATCATATATATACATACAGTATCAAAATATTTTATTTTATTTCTGAGTCATCTTTTTCATTCCCTCTTCCCACCCATCTCACTCATTATCTAAAACTTTATCTCTTTCTATTCTACTTTTCATATTCCCGATCATATTCTTTTAATCTTTTTTTTTTTAATTTCATTAAATATATATTTAAGATTTTAATCCGCATTGATTATTTATTCTTAAAAAATAATTACGAGTATGCCAAGAATGCTAGTTCCCTATGGATTCAAATACATAGGCCTTTTTCATAAATCACCAGGAAGCCCATCATAGGCCCAATTAATGTGTAGCAACGGTCTACAACCATCAACACCAAGGCCCACTACTTGGTTTGCCAGCGGAACTATCCCAAAACAAGATGGGAGAGCTCTCGTTCAGATTGAACCAATCACATATCAAATATAATCCATATGACGCGACCGATAAATGTAAGTTGAGTAACTAATTATTATATCCCACCAGACCTGATTTGAATGGTAATTTTCCTCCAACAGCACATATACATACAACTTGAAAATTCTCAATGGAGGAAAAGAGAACAGCAGAGCAGGGTATATATGCTATACCAATTCCAAAGGAAAGAGAAAGGGATTGCAACTCTCATCAGAGTCGAAGAAAGAAAGATTTACTGACAGCAAAAGGAGGGATAGAAAGATGCCCATATTTCCTCATCCTCAACACAAAAGGCCACTCCTTCCTGTCTTGATTTTCATAGTGGCCACCCCCATTCTCAAGTCACCGTCACACTAAGAGGATAGATAAGTCCTTACGAGTCACAAAACCACTCAGACGACGAAAACGGGCGAAGATAGGGAACAAATTCAAGACCCCACCTCCCCTTTCATCACTTCTAATGACTAGAAACATGACTATGACAACCAGAAGAGAGAAAGGCTCGTCGTGTCAACATCAAGATCCACCAAAATCCTGCCTGTAAGAGAGCGATACAATATACTCGACAGACTACCAAGTTTTTAGAAAGAATCAACTGATAAAGACGCAGAAAACACAGATGAATATGATGCATGCTCCAGTAATAATCACAAACAGCAGAACGTTACACATTAGTTTTACGACCCTCGTGAACTTTCAACTTCCAGCAGCTTAATTTGGTTACCGAAATCTTTAATTAATGTATTCTAAGCTTAATTTGCGCCAAAACAATGTCATACACATTAGCGGCAGAGAAGGTAAAGGAAAACCAAGGTCAAACCATGCAAATAGTGAGTAGGAACAGATATGACAAAACAGTAAGATATGTTCCAATCTAGTGACAACCTCATTGAAGCGGACGGGTTCAATTATTTAACCATCTTCATTTATCAGCTACTATAATCTGATGGGATCGGCATCATTTCAAATCTTATGCAACATCTGCTTGCCTTACGCAAATATAACAATACTATCAATACAAAAGGCTGGTAAGAGAAAAGGATCAATTAGGACAATACTTCGCGTCATAGAAAGAACAGGATCAATTAGGACAATGAGGCATACTCAGCTCCTGCTTTCAGGACTACCATTCTTGTATCATTGCAAGAAAACTCAGCATCTAAATTTCTGCTATACCAAATTCCTAGTATGCATAAACCTCAAGGAAGACATTTGCTATCCCCCTACATAACCAGAACAAAGATGCAGCTTTAGCATTCTAACACCAAAAAGTGCCTGTAACAGCACTCATGTTTTCTTATAGCAGTGTACAGGAACGTCAAAGTATGCCGGAATTTCAATAACTATTCTACTTATTATACTCAAAACAATTCGAGCAACATGCGAAATCCATTTGAAAGTTATGTAAATTCCAACTGTATTTTCGGTCTTTCTTTGACAGAGCATGATTTGAAAGCAGGTTCTTGAGTGATCTAATTCTGTTAAGAGGTTAAAATCCCGACTACGAACTGTGCACCATCTTGACTAAGGGGAAGACAGATTTTCGCTGGGAATTCTCTACATATTAACCACAACCGCATCGAAATTGTGTTTTCAAACATGAAAGGAGTAATCACTAATATTGAAAGTGAAACAAAGAACGGCAAAGTCATTTCCTTTTACTGTACAAGAACAAGCCTACTCCCAGCTCCCATATCCCCATCGCCATCCTCCCCAGCACCGTCGTCATCGTCCTCCTCCTCCTCAGCCGCTGCACCTTTGGGCACCGTCACCACCAGCTCTCCGTCTTCATAAGAGGCAGAGGCGAGCTCAGGTCGTGTGGAAGCCGGCAGCCGAAACCGCCACAGATCGAGCTCAAACTCAGTTCCCGACAAATCAACAACCCCGTTTCCCCTTATAACAATCTTAGTAACCCCAGGGTAGATCTCGACAGCATCGGCCCTGACGCCACCGCTAATGTCATCGGTGGCGGCGGTGAATCTGAAGGAGTCAGAGGTTTCGTCGATCGAAACGTCGGCGTCTGAGTGAAAGGGCAGCTCCAAAACCTTCGCAAAGATATGGGGCAGGCGCCTCAGCTTCTTTTGGCGGCAGCCGTTCGCCTGAGCTAGCAACGCCGCAACGTCGTACTGCAGTGTGATGTTGCGCTTCCTGGGCACGGGGTGAACCTTCATTTGAGGGCAAAGATCGCACCTTTTTCCTCCGAAAACAATAAACAAACTCTTTCACGAAAAGAAAAAGAAAAAAAAAAAAAAAAAGAGCCCTGATGAATTTTTGAGGCAAATATTTGATTTCTGGAAAAGAAAACAAGAAAAGCCTGAATTAAAAAGTCGGGCAGAGAAGAATTCGAGGCGGAGGAGATTGGGATTGGGTTATCGAGAGAGAAACAAAAGAACCCAAGAGAATCTTGAATTGAGAAGGGGGGCCCGGCAAAATTGAGGCGAAGAACAGTAGAAAGAAGCAAAAAGAAGAGAAGAAAAAAAGAAAAAGAGTGAATTGATAGATTTGGCTTTTGGGGTTTTGCTCGCCACCCTCTACGTGTAAAGGCAGCGAGTGTGCAAAAGGAGGAAAGAAGATAACCAACACTACTGCATCATCTCTCACCCACCATAAATAAATTAGTATTTTATTTTTAAATTTTTTGTGAGATGTAGAGTTTGAAATCTATAGTGTGATTAGAAAACTCTAAGAAAATACTACTTAATCAATTTGTAATCTCCCAAATATATATTGGATATGGAATTCTCTAAGAGATATGATTGAATACACTATAGATAAAGTACGTAGTTGTGATTAAATGGACATAAAAATACAAATTTGATTACATATAGTTTTTCAATTTATATATTTCTTTACATTTTTAATCACTATAAACTTTTTGAATTTGAAGTGTATACATGAGAAAGTTATTCTAGTAGTAATCCATCAAAACGAGCAAAATATATCTGTGAGACGATCTTTAAAACAACGATAAAGTTGGAGTGTTTGTAATTCAATTAAGTTACGTGCTTGTAGATAAGTTAAATATATATACTTGGATCGATATACTTTCACCTGCTACAGGTTTAATTGATCTATGGTTATGTGTCAAGGTAATTATATACTTATTATGTACAAACTAATATTTTTATACATGAGATTTGTTTATGAGATGATTTATTATAAATTATTCATTGTTGTTTTCCAACAAATAATTACACAACGATATGACAAAAAAAAAAGATTAAATAATTTAATTTATATACTAATACAAACCTGCAGTACGTACGTTAAATATAATTATTTAATTTAATATTTTTTACGATCAATTTATATATAAAAATGATTAAAATGTTGTTATCATGGTTAGAGGTCACAAGTGGTAGTAGCAGCATTGGTGGGAGCTTGTGGAATAGATCAATAAAGTGGACATTCGTTTTGTGGAATAGATCAATAAAGTGGACATTTAAAAGATTTTTTTTTTAAAGGAATGTAAAAAAAAAAAAAAAAGATTTTATAAATCCATAACTCTTACAAAATGTTAAATTTTGTTTGTAAAAAAATAAATTTATAAAGTATTTTGAGAAAATAAAATTATGAAATTTAGAATATATTAATAATAACGAATTTATATATTTATTCAATTATTTGTTAAGATTTTATATAGAAGTTGACAACTCTTTCCATTTTATTAAAGAGATTATGAGGTCCTAAACGTCTTCGTTTTATAGATTATAATAAAGTTTTTATATAAAAAAATCAAACATTTACTAAGCATTTTATAAAATTCTCAGATATTTATAAACTCAGCCAAACACCCTGTGTTTTGGGCTTCATTTTTGAATTTTTATAGTAATTATCACATTTGTGTTGTTTAATACGTAATATTGGTTTTGTATTTATTACTAAGTACGTACAATTTTTTTTTTTATTATGAATGATACGTGGACGTATTATTTTAAAAAAAGCTTTGACTAAATTATGAGCATCAACTTGGAATATTTTCTACTTTATTAAAGATGGGTGGTCGTATGTCATTGTCTACTGCGTGTACGTACAATTACATGTAATTTGATATTGGAGCGTATTCCGTATATTATCAATTTTTGTTAATTATATAATATTTAATGATGATTAATTATTGTCTGTTCAAAAAAAAAAAAAAATGATGATTAATTATTGTCAAGATCGTACACGTCTCTCAGTCCTCTGATGACTTGACTCTATTAAATTGGGCCTAAATACAGGGCCTGCCCATTTATGGCATAGGAGCCCGTTATACTTTGAAATAAGAGAGATTTGCTAGATTGAAACCAACTTCAAATGTCAAACTCGGAACACATATTTTTACGAATATCCACGTGTCATGTGGGGCCCTACACATTGAGCCAGAAACTAACGATGGCGTGGAGCTCAATTGTAGTAGTATTTCTTGTAGGAATTGTTATAAATTGTAATGAATGAAACAGGAGAGACCCAACTATGTATCCTCATTCATGTCTTTATGAAAAGCAAAAGGAAAAGGTATCATATCCCTTTTTCTAACTAAAGTCGCAAGTATTTTAGGCGTTCCACTCCCACTTTTTTCGTCAATTCAGAAAAGAATAAGTGCGTCGTGTTTGTTCAAAAGCGACTTGTCTTCCATTCTTTCAGCCGACTCAAATCCTCAATGCCAAAAAGCGTGTTATTACCACACCCATTTTATTCCAAACTCCTCCGCTTACTTGCTTTCAACGTAAACCCTAAGTTTGAATTTTGAATTTATCACAAATAAGTTAAATTATAATAACACTTTATAAGATTTATTATAATTATAAATATTTTTTTATTATTAAAAAAAATTATTAAGTTTACGGTCATTGGACAAAAACTTTTTTATAATAGTCTGTCGCGAATATATATTTAGTATAAAAATATCTATATATTTACTTTTTTAAATAATAAAAAAAAAATATGTGGGAGAGTCCCTATTGTGATCTATTTTTAAAAATATTAAATATTAGTGATGACTAATGAATTGGCTATTAATTGATTTTGTGAATGGACCATTATGACTTGTTACAGGTAATCTTCACGTACAGATAACTTTGCGTTGGAAAACTCGTTTCTTTGTCGTCTACTTTGGGTCTCAATAAAATACCTTTGATTTTTCTTTTTCTTTTTTCAATACTTGACCAAAATTTAGTTGTATTTATCGCCTGCACTATTCATTTTAATATAACTCTTCTTTGATATTCAAAATATTTAATAAATTAAAAAAAAAAGTATTAATCTTCTTTTTTTTTATCCTCTAACTTTCACATTTTCTCTCATTATGTACAAGTGATAAAAACTGATTTAAAATAGTAATTTATTTTAAAAAAATAATAAATGAAATATAAATTTAAATTTTATTTTTATGTGTATGATGATTGGGCCATGTTTTCTGCAAATAGCATTATACAGACCTCTGTCACCACATTAAAATATTTCACGTCCAGATTTTTATTCAGATGTGATGGTCTCCGTCTTCATTCAATTAATTCATTTATTTATATACTGATATAAAATAAACCCTTAAATATTCATTTATTATAAATACTCCTTAATGATGGGTCGTATTAATTTTTTAATATAATTATTATACATCTAATTTATATATTTTACTAATCTATATCTTTTATACATTAACATTAATATAAAATAAAAAAAGGACTCTATATTCAAAAATGACAAATTAATAGTATCCTCACATCGACTTTTTGTCAAGTAAAAAAATACACTTCAATTGATAAGATAATTAAATTATTTAATTTTTATATTTTTCATTAAATGACAATTTTATTTTATTTTCTTTTTTTCCTTTTTAATAATATATTAATTTATATATTTACTATTATTTATAATATATATTTAAAGTGTAAAAGAATATTTATTATATGCACGTATGAATAATATGTCACAACGACTAGTCAATATAAATAAAATATCTAAATTCATAAACGACTGTTAGTGACACTATTGATCAATTTTTAAATATATGAATCATACTCCTAATTAAATGATTTTATTAATTCATTCTAATTATTTTTCCCCCCAACAAAAGTGAGTCAAAGTCATTTAAACACAAACACACAAATTCTTTTATTTTTTATAATATTTTCAATTATTATTATTTTTTACCTTTTTAATATAAATTATTAATTTATATATTTTATTTTTATTTTTTAATATATTTTAAAATATAAAAAATAAAATAACGATGAGCCACAAACAACTAACTTTTAATAAAACCAACTAAATTATATTTTTAATATTCTAAAATATAAAGTGTTATTTAATACATCAAGTAGTTTTGATTTTTTACACATACATAAGAAATGGGAGCAGGGCATCCGAAAAATTGGGAGGGCAAAATTGTCATTCTGCAGTTGAATCATTTCATGTCGGTTTCAAACATGACCGACGCATAAAGTAATTAGCACTCAAAAGCGGGGCCCATTTGGTAATTTGGGCACATCCACGTTCTATCGCACGGTGGCACGTCGTTCCTATAGACGAGATTTAAATGCAGTTGTGACTCCATTTGGAATCCGTGTGGATTTCTCTCTCAAGCATACATAACAAAGGCGCTCCCCTCACAGACTGCAGAACTGAAACTTCCCCAATGGCTTCTTCCTTTCTTTCTCTCTCTAGAAGAATCAGATTGCCTTCTATCTATCTATCTGCACACGTACACCTCTACATACGGTTTGTGAAGAACACACATCACATCAATATATTCAGCGAGAGAGAGGACGCAATCGGAGTCCAAGATCTCCGCCATTTCCTCTGTCGTCACTTCAAAATTCAGGTTAGTACTCTGGGTTGAGTCTATTTTTCAGCTGGGTTATGCTGTTTTGATTTGTGTTCTGTTTGTAGATGTGATTTCATTTCCTTGTAGTGATAGTTGTTTTGGTTTTTTTTATTTTTTATTTTTTATTTCAGTTTGACGTGTGTAGATCGGAGGAAACTGAAGACTGACGGTGCGGTTGTTGTGCATGCGCACAGATACACATATATGTTCGATGTGTGGGTTGGGTTTGTTGAAATAGATTTTGATCTGCTCAGATTTTGGTGGTTATGGAGGAGATCTAGAAGTTGTGATTGTTTAAGATTCATTTAGTTCTGGGAGGTGTTGAATTTGTTAGGTCCTCCTTTAGTTTGTTTAGTTGTAATTAAAATTAGTGAATAGGAAGGAAGTACAAATAGGACTGAGTTGAGTTTTATTCTGTAAGTTGTCCGGGATGGAGACTTTAGTGGTTGTTGCTCATCATAGAAATAACCATCACTATTATGGTAGAAACCGCGGCCATGGTGGGACGAACTTTGGGTCGTTTGGTTCGCCTCCCTCGGGGAACTTTCGGGGCATTAATTGCAGGACATTTCAATCTGGAGAAGGTTTACTCCCCACCCCGTTCACATCTTGCTCCCCCTCGACCCCTGTTGCTAGAAAGGACTTTTCCGCTTCCCTTTCTTACAAGACCCCATCGCCATCTCTTTATGAGAACCAAAAGATCTCGAAAAAAATTGCAAAAAGCAGTACGACCCCCATACCAATTAAGATCAAGTTGCCTAAAGACAGAGAGTTCAGTTTATCTGAACGTTGGGCTGGACCTGCCTACTCGAATTCACCTCCTCCGAGTTCTTTGCCTATGCCTAAGTTCTCGATGCACCCTAAAAGAACTGTTTCGCTGGACTTCCCTACTGTGGCCTCTGATATAGATTTGCGTCCCATTGCAAAATCTGCCCCTGCTTCCCCAACCAGGGAGCGTAGCCCTTCTCCTAGTTGTCTGTTTGACACTGCTGATTCTGCGACTAAGACCCTTCGTCGCATCCTTAATCTTGATATTACTGATGATTGAAAAGTGGTGGTGGTTAGTGCTCCTGTAGATACAGAAATTAATGTACTTTTGCGGGCTACCGGTGGAATGTATATATAATAAGGAAGATCAGTGGGATACCTTGTTAAGGGATTAGTTAGCATTTTGCAACGGTGGTGGCATGCTAGTGCAAGAGCTGTGATATCTGGTTGGTGGACTCTCTCTGAAGTCTCTGGAAATTTAGTTTGTTTGCTTGGGAATGCTTGATGTGGTTTGGTGGTAGCTCAGCCATGGTTCTTCCCCTGGCATAACTTGTGAGTGGATGGTGGGGGTTGATCAAGTGGCTACTGTTGTTGAATGAGGACGGATGGAATTCACATGATTGTGGAAGTGACTGCGAGAAAGTAGATTCAGCTTGGGAGAAGTAAATGCCGTTGAATTTGGCAATTCCGTTCTCCATGTATATTTTCCTCAGCGTTCTTCGTTCTTATCGCAGTTTCCTCTTTAATTAGTTTTTTCCTTAAAACAATCTGTATATACTGTAGAATCGTAACTTGGTTAGCATCAGTAGGATTTTGTTTTTTCTCCTTTCCTGTCTGGTATGTCAGCCCTGAGATTTGACCAATCCTCCATCAACTTTCTTGTTTCCTTCTGTCAAGTACTTACCTTCGGCTTTCAGTTTAGTCTTTGTTTTTCTTGGTTGCCTGAAGTGGCTCATCATCTTCCGTTGTCGACAATCATTTTTCTTTTTTAGTTTTCTTTTGAAATAGTTACTGGCTTCTATATCTTTTGTTTCCCCTTCACCATATTTTCTGGTTTTTGAAAAAGAAAATTGGAAAGGGAGATAGAGGTAGATGATCTCTTAGTTCTTAGCTCCTACTGATGTTGAGCCACTCTCGCAAACTTTGCCTATTATCCTCCTTGGATGTCAATTAGAAAATTGTTCTGCTTTTAGTTCTTAGGCATGCTCTGTTATGAGCTCTCATGTAAGCTCCACCGCCTGCTTCTCTTTTCTTGAAGTGGGTCATATTCCTTTCTTCTCGATCTAGAGTTCCATTTTGACATTGGAGATTGTTGATCATACCAATCGGTTCACAGGTAATGTTTTTTGGATCATATACTGTATTGACTTATTTGCTATTACTTCACAGGCAGGAGCTGATATATATTTTCATGATTTTGTCAGTGATTGTACAAGTAGCTGATGGAAAAAAGATTGTTCAGGACGCTGGTTCAGTGTACCTTGTTGCATCACTGATCTTTACAGTTGTTGGCTATTCTGTTCTGATGTATGTTAGTCTGCTACAATAGTATTACGGATGTGTCTTTGGTCCTATATTTTGTAGATGTAGGGAACCCTCTCTTTATCTGGTTGTGGGTGGTCGAACCCTATGTAGTTTTTATTCTACTGCTGGGCAAAGTGTATGGATTGCTTTTTCTATTTTTTGTTGTCACTTCTCCTTTATCATTAGAGTTCTGCCTGAAGTCTGATACATGCTCTTCTTTCATCTTGATTCCAATACCAAATAGAGTGATACATTGGTCTAATAGAATAAATTAATTTAAAAGACAATGTTGTTGATAGTCCACTCTTTTATGCTCTGGTCTTTTGAGGTGGTTTAATTCAGAGTGGAATTGAGTCGAATCCTTTGTGATCAATGGAACCGTCCACTATGCAACAATTTGTTTTATAGTATTTCTTTACCTCGGTGTTAAACGAATCAGATTAGATGGAATGAAATTGCTTTTACGTTTCGCTGAAAGTAGAAACTGTTGGTCATAGTGTTGTACAGCTAATTTATTACACGACATAATATGGTGTTCCACTCTGTAACCTCAATCATGGCATATCCTCATCATGCCTGTTGTTATGACTAATGGATGTGGTCCATATTGTAATGTCCTCACAATCACAATCTCAACTCACTATCTGTCCGATTCTTACAATTTAGGCAAACACAATCAGGTACGGTTACGGCTTCATCTGTGTTAATTATATAGTAGAATACATCTCATCAGTGAAAGGCTAATGATAGAGAAATTTTACATTTGTCGCATGCATGATTAACGCGTTGTCAGATTCAAGCCGTAGATGATAATATACTTTTAGCTACTTAACTTAGATTCCAAAGGTACTGACAACCACTAAATTATTTTTCTTAATTTTGAGTCGTAAAATATTTGTCTGAAAAGAGCCGAGTCTTTGGAGTATTGGGTTGAAATAGAGTGATTGAATCTTTCACGGAGATCAATAGAAAACCCATTAATACAAATAAAAACTATTGACCAAAAGCAGCACATCATCGACCACAAGTTTGATGATTCCGTAAAGGAGCGATCAATGAAGAACAAATCGAGCAACTCTTGAATCGTACGAAAATCACATGTTTTACTAACAAATTTTCTGCCTCTCGTTATGTGTATATATATGCAACAGAGAGGGATTCTTCAACAGAAACAGCAAAAGACCAAAGAAACCCAACAATCATCAATCATATTTCACATTCAATCTAGAAAATTTGATCTCTTGAGCCAAAACATCCTTTGCTAAGTCCTAAAAAGCATCCTCCAGTTCTTGATTCTTCATTCCTTCGAAAAGGATCTCTTGGCAGCGGCATTCATGGCTACAAAAGGCTTTCTCACCCCTGTAAACACACAGATTTCTCTTGAGTTGCACAGTTTTCCTCTGTATTCAAAGCAGAATATATGAAGGAAATTTGAGCTATTCCAAATGAATCTGATGTACTTCAATTATTGCTGTTCAACAAACTTCTTTAAAGTAAACAATGTATATTTGGTATCAGACCAATCATTGATCTGTAATCATTCAATGAAATTATAAACGTAGTACCAAGAAAAATATTAAAATTCTAACCCCACAGGCCAAGATTATTCTGGGGTCATGTTGAATCAGGAAATATGCATTAGAACATGCAAGGAAGAATTGGGGTAACCTGTACATGTAGATGTCTTTTCCTTGTCCAAGAATATCTTTGCAATTGTGACAAAAACTGAGGAAATTTGCTGATGGAGAGGTTGAAACATCAGTTTCAAAACTAGTTAATCCCCTGTTCTTGTTGTGGTCAGATTCCTTTGCATCATCCCCACAGCAGCTCTCCACAATGCAGCCATCAAATATGTGAGTGGTTCTCGGATTAGGGCCATGAGAGATCACACAAGTATACTCCTCAGACAGCTCCATTTCTTTCAGAGACAGCTGCCTGCTGAAATCCTTTGCTGGGCTGTTGCCAGTTAAAGGGCTCAACACCTGAGAATTCCTAGTCTTGATCCCAAAATCAGCCGGCGATTTCGGCGATTCTGCCGGAGAAAGTGAAGATTGAGGATTGATGGCTGGAATCTGTACCTTAAGCTTTGATCCAAACAGAACCATTCTGTTGACTGGTTTGGACAAGTTCCTACAGTTCCCATCATCATCATTTTCCTGAATGATGGAGTCAATCAGGGCAAGTCCCATGGCTTGTGGTTCTGGTTTGTTAGTTGAGTTGTTGGTTTCAGGAGATGGGGTTGGAGGCTTGGACAAGAGGGTTTCATAGGCAAATGGGTTCACAAAACTGGATGAGTTCTTGGTGTCAAGAATGGAGGTTGGACTCATAACACTGGTCTCTGCATCAGACAGGGATTTTGCCAAAAACCCATTGAAAAATCTTGGAGAGCCTAAGAAGGATGAAATTGGTGAGGAGGGATTCTTGGTGGGAGAAAACAAGGAAGTGTGATCAGCCATGAAAGCTTGTTTGCTGCTCACTGCTCTGGATCTATTCCTCAGCATTTATGAGTGCCCTCTGATCAATCAAATGCAAGTAAACTACAGTAACAAATTACACTGCAAGAAATTCAAGAAACAAAGTATAAATACCCAGAGAGTCATAGCAGTGAAATCAAAATGAGGATTTTCTTGCAAGAAGGAGCTAACCTTGAACTAGTGGTTAATTATGCTAGTAACTCCATGAGCAGCAGTAGTAGTTCATACAAAGACACAGGAAAAAGACCCTACTTTTTCTAAGCCTCAAAAGAATAAAACAAAAGCTGGGGTTTTCCTCTCAAAAGCCCAAAATCATCATAAGCTAAAAAGAAATCAAAAGCAGTAAAGTTCATCAACTCTGTGGAGCGTACCAACCCCTGCTAAATCTCATTAGCCTCCATTTCACAACACTGACAGATAAACAGAAAAGCTCCAATCTTCTCTTTTCTTTGTTTTAAAAATATTCTTTCACAGTTCCTAAAAAAGCTTTGGTTAATTTCCATCATAAGCTAATCAAATAATCAGGGCTGTAGCCCATCTCTGCATTGATGATCAACAAGATTCAAAAGCAGAATAATCAGCAAGTTCTTGAAAGAAAGAGAGATGGGCAAAGAGAAAAAGGGAGGAAAAATCAGCTAGTGTAGGTGCTTTTTAAAGAGAAGAAAGGAGGAGGAGAAGAGAGAGAAACACTGATTGCTATGAGAGAAAAAGGAGTGCTCAAGAATATAAAAACAAGGAAGCGCCAGCAAGATAAGGGCCCAACCTCAATTTTCTCACTTGATCATTATTTTTCATTGATTTTGGACTTTTGCACTCATTTCTCCTGCAATTATTAGTATGATTTACGTCAAATAACAATTAAAAAAACTGCAAGTCGTATTCAATATGCAGGCAATCCCAATGCATCATCACCAAGAAATGCATTTTTTAATTTTGATCGGATTCTGTTGGGCAGATTTCAATATTCCCTCTGTATATATATATATATATATATATATATATATATCAGGAGATCAAGAGTATATTTTTGTAGTATGATCAATCAATCCCATGAATTCAAATAACCTAAAAATTTCCCAGATTAAAACACCAAAATCTTCTTTTTTTCCCACTGGAATTTCTGGTGATTATTCTTTCTTCATCTATATTAATAGTGGTAATAATTTATCGGTGGTGCCTCAGCTTTTTTGTCCGGGTTTCTCTTTTGTCGTTATTCTTTCAGTGCACGTTATGATTCACCATAATGATGAAATCTCTCTCTCTCTCACACACACACTGGTGAAGGGAGAAAAGGGCGAAGCCGAGTGCATGGGGCAGTTAAATGCACAGACTCGAAGGTTAAAATTGCTGATGGGGTGACGACATTTTTACAGCTTTGACTCAGTAATTACTCATTCTTGTTTGGTTTTTTTGACGTCGGCTCGTCGTACGAAGGTTGCGTGTCCCCATGCACTGCTCCTACACACCAACTGTTGCCATCGACGCGTACCCATTTTACTGAATTAAATTTTTTTCTTATAATTTTTATCTTTTTTTATTATATTTTAGGACCCATTAGGCCATTATTTTCTATTATCATAATATATGGTGTAGTTACACATAAATTATTTTATATTTAAAATTATATTTAATAAATTTATATTTTATTTTTTTAATAAATAAATTCATTTATTAGTTAAGATTTATCGAATTTATTAGTATTGATAAAAAAATTGGATAAAAATTTTATACATTTTCGATTGATTTGTTACTAACACGTGTCAGATAAATTTTTTTATAATTAAATTATATTTTATGCATATTCATACGTTAATTAATGTGAAGATATATATTTTCACCATTATAACGGTAGGTTAGTTAGAAAATTTTTTTGATCTACAATAAATTAATCGAAAGTAAATATTAATTTGCATTTAATTTTTTTTATATTCAATGAATTTTACAAATAGAGGAACATATTTACTACACGGAAGCAAATCTCATAGATACTAAAAATAATTTTTCGAGCAACAGCGATTTATATGTAATTACCCCAAAATTTAGAATAGAAAAATATAATTATCCTTAATATAATCATTTCTTTATTTATTTTTTTAACACAGGTGTTGTTTCTTATTAGATGTTTACCACTGATATTACAATGTTCATAATAGTATAAAAAATGTTAAATTTTTTAATAATATATACATTATAACACACAAATACTCTCAACCTTTTATAAATACCGCTAACGTCAATTACAAATAAAGACACTATTTATTGACAAGACTTGATATAAATCAATCCATTTAAAGATTTGAATATATTAGACGTGACGATGATAATTTTCCTATCTTCTCCTCAATTCAAATCATAATCATGTGAAATTGCTATATAAAAAAGAAATACATTTCCATTCATGTAAAGTAATCAATGAGTGTCTAAAAGTCAAAATAATGGTTCGTAAAGAGTGAAGCATAAAAAAGAAATAGGAACTGTAGAAAAAATTAAGAGGATAGTTGATGGGGATATATTATTGGAAGGCCCTCCTCATAAAAGGTAAAATTTATGTAGGGTGATGATCTGCGTCTTTCTTACTTGGGTCAGGTCGTGAGCGCCAACCCGAAGACCCGATTCTCGAGCCTTCGGTTGTCTAGCTCAGGACCACACTTTGTGGCATAAACAAGTAAATTATAAATACATCCAACCTTATTGGTATGTCACTTTATTACTTTTGATCCAGTATGTATTATCTCTTTCGAATTTATTTTTGTTGGGATCACTCAACGAGTAACTCTTTTCTTCTTAAATTTTTTTGAATACAATTTGGATTATCATCAGAACGACTTTCATCATCGAACCATATCAATAGTATCGGTACGTGTGTGTATATATATATAATACACACAATTTTGGACATGTGATTTAATTCACATCATATGATTTTTTGAATAGTGATCAAAATGATAAATGCAGAACCTCAGGTTGTAACTTTTCCACATAGAGTTTGGGGCCCCGATTTAAGTGAAATGCGCATTTGGCCCCATGCTTTTTATGTGTCTGACTTCTGGTAGTGGGTTTTTTGCATGAACGTTTATTAGGGTATTGTAAAGTTGCTTTTTTCATTTTTCATTATTTTTCCTTGTAATGGGAAATGATTCTTAATTAGGCAGTCGTTTGTTGAATGATTGAGGTTGGGAATTGAAACACGACTTATCATCTTTGAATTTGTCAAACCAGTATCCTTATATATGATAAGAGCGTTGAATCTGCAAAATGGAGTCAAATACATATATATATATATAGAGAGAGAGAGAGAGTGTGTGTGTTTAGAACATAGGGGAAGAAGTTTCTATTTTGGTATAAGGGATTGTGATAATTTGGTGAATTAGATTAGATGTATGTAGGTAGGTAGTGTGAGTGTGAGTTGCGTGCACGTCATAACTAAGTAAATTTGATTGCTCTTTGGGTACTAATATTTGTAACTCTCTCAATGTCAATGATTTGTAATTTTGAGTTCAATTATTTATAGTTCAATATATAAAAACAAAAGATAGTCCATAAATTCTTGTGACACTGATGCCCACCTAACCCCTCCAATCCCTCATCAAGCTCCAACAAATATCTTGATTTTGCAGTATATAAAAGCTTTTCTAACATATATCTTCAACTTTCCAAGGGAACTTCATTTTGACTCAGTTCTTACTTGGAAACCTAATAATCTCTCTTTCAAGTTTTGGTTCTAATCAAGATCGTCCCATTCCTTAAGGCTTAATCCTTTCCAGACCGTAATATGTGGAATGGTGAAGGAGGTCCAGATGGCTAACTAAACTCTATTTATTGCATATATACTTGACTTGATTTTTGGTTCGACAATTTGTTATCAATATTGAAATGTTGGTCCTCTGTTTCAGTCCATCCACGACCACAATTTCTGAGTCAAATTAAAGAAGGCGAGTGGATGGACAAAAGGTAACACATCTGGACATGAAGGTGCAGCAGTAGTCTTGTGTTGTTTGGGGGCATCATAACGAGGAATTCGCCGTAACTCAGATTTTATTAGTGGTGGGGGAGGGGGAGGGCCATCAATATCATTTTGTCTGCACAAGAATTTCTCATGACTCAGAGGACTGCATGCCCCTTTTACTGGGACCTTCCCCCTTCGTGCAGGGGAACACGATAATGCTGCCGTGTTGGATCGATGAATTTGAATTTAAATAAATAATTTTATCATAGAAGAATTTAAAATTTATCCATATTAAACAAAATACAGTTCAAATAGGTGAAGCTGACTAGTCTTTGAAGTTTTTTTCTAACATCATTTTCTATATTTGAAAACAGCCCAAATCAAAGCAAGAGGTTTTCTTTTTTTGTCTTTCTTTGTTTTCCGATATGTATATATCAGAAAATCTTGTAATAATTCAAGATAAGATGAGACTGAAGCATTTTATACGTATAAAAGTGGAAGTCCTTTTGTAGTTGATGAGTGCTCATAATCTCAAGCAATTTCAATCCAATTTTGTTAATGTACTGACACTTGTTAAATAAGCTCAAACCAACCTTTTTTGTCGCTCCCAAAAACACCTACCTAATTAAACTATCCATACATTATATATAAATGTATTCATCTTATCTGTTGTTGATCACACTTTAATTTAATTTTTTTAAATGATTCTTTTGTTTTCATTAAACACCGATCTTTTTTAAAATTTGTCACGGTATAACTCAACATTATAAAATTTTACAGTTTGAATATAACTGAAATATAATTTTATATATGCTTTTTTTAAAAAAATAAATAATGATTAATTATTATAGATTAAATGTGAGAGAGAGATGGGACCATGTATTGGAATTGAATGTCTATCCAATAATTAGTGGCTTATCTAAGCAGGAGGGGAGGGGAGGGGAGGTCACTTTCTACTAAATAATCATCAATTTTCTCAAACAAAAGTAGGTACCACAGTTAGCCTTTGTCTATTTCATCTATTTCTCAATCAACACGTGTCCTCATTTTATTCAGTATCAGGTGTTTGATGGGCCCATCGTTTTCGTGTTTCACTGGGCCCACACCCTTTCTTCATCAATCCATTCCATGTTTCATTGTCTATTGTCTTCACTTGTATTCAGAAATCAGAATTCAGTCACTCTCCACTCTTCACCGCTTCCCATTATTGCTTACTATTTCATCTATCTATCCCCTTCCCATCAATCAAGATTCTAACCCTCTCCTTCTTCTATTATTATTAATAATTCTTTTTTACTATGTAATTTGATTGGGTATAGTCGAATCCATTATTTTCTTGAATTTATTCGTTTAAAATCATTGCAGACAAGTACAAAATTCTGAAGTTCTTCAACTTAATTTGCATACAAAAAGTAAGCAGCCATGTGAAAGGCGTTATGACAAGAAATTTGTCTTGTTTATCTAAGGTAAACCGGTCAAGACATGCACAAAGACAGGTAGATTTACCTGTTGTGGGGCTAGATCACCAGCCGGCAGCAAGGGGGTTAGGACAGGGAAATGTACTTTTTAGCAGCAGTATTTGACCCAGAAACAGAAATTTAAAGTAATTAATTTGCTGATTTATTAAGAATATTGCATAAGTAAGAGAGCAAACACGCAAATGACAAGTCATTTCCACAAATTGCAAGTCCTGTAATAAGTAATAAAATGCCCAGTTGAGTATATCTGCACAGACCTTGATCACCATTCCCCCAGATTCTGTGAAAACACTAATTGTATCTCTATGTGGTTAAAACTCAACAAATTAATGTACCTAGGCCGAATTTGGGCATGTCACAAGAATCATTGAATGAAAATACAGCTCTCAAGTATTAAAATTACATAAATATTAGGAGTGTTTCTGTGCTACCTTTTGAGTCGGGCAGTGTTGAAATCAAGGATTGGGCTAGGACTAAGCGGGTGTTTGATTCTTCTTATCGTTTCGACCTCTCTTTCTGAACTCCCGTCTCTCTGCTGAGTACTGCTTCTTGATTAACAAATTGCGCATTGCTGTTTTCAGCTTCAGCAGCTGTTGAGAATGCTTCTTCTCCAATTGACAATTTTCCTTGCAGTGCTTGAAGCAGAGGCTCTTCCAGGAATCTCTGTATCTTCTAAGACAGACGTCTCCGATTCAGTAGATTCTGAGGTGTTAGCGGTGAAGCCTGATACAGCCCTGACACGAGCCAAAAGTGCAGAATCATTACTCTGTAAGCTGGAGGCACCCATGACCATCCATAACAATGGGAAGGAAGGGGCAGCTCCAATACTTGTCGGAATGAATGTCTCTCCTTCAACAGAAACCACCTGCATTAGGAATTTAGGACATAAATTAAAGAGAATCATCGTCGTGCAGTGGAGATTGGTTCAAAATTTCCTTTCTTGATCGGTCATAATTCTCAGAATTGCCACACAGCCTGTAAGAGTTCTTCAGGGAAACACACAACAATCTACAAACACGTGAATGTCTTATTTGAACAATTCACTTGATATAGTATCTATTCTGCCTAATATAGCACTCGAGACTGCTTTCTTTCTTATGTAATGTACTCACTTTGATGACTGAGAGAGTCCTGGCAGAGAAGCTGCATCCTAACAGCATAATCCCTGGCAAGCTTAAGTAAAAGAAAACAAAAAGGATTAACATTGGATTTACAAACGCTTCAAGCCAGGAGAAATACTGTAAAAAGTACCTCTGAACAGCCACAACAACAAGGGAGCCATCAGCAGTTGCACAGAGATCAGTTATAGCAGGCAATACCTCCTCTAGTCTTTGATTAGAATGTAAAAGCCCTGCCTTCAGGAATGCAGATAATTAAAACCAGAGCTAAGAACTAAAAACTATTGTTAG